>CM060363.1:57993277-58532911 GCA_030545235.1 Helianthus tuberosus
GTAATCATGGCGAGGGGATACGTTTAGGTATGATTTATACTTACCGACCGGTGTTCATCCACATCACGACACATTCCCGTATCAAGGTATGCACGAGGGTTCATCTTACCGGTGAGTATACCAATTATCATCTGTTTGACCGTATATGATGTGAGATTCTCACTTATTTTGATTTGAAAACAAGCCCTATGTGATAAAATCACTTATTGATGAGGAACTTGATTTTCGATGCATGAGGGCACAGGAGCAAGTCCGTGAACAGGTCAGTACTTTCGTACAGCAGAGAGACGAACTTGACTCCCGGAAAGAATTTGTGATATTTTATCACTTATTTGTTTGGACATGTGATTGTTTATCACTTATTGAGGTCGTATGCAGTATGTACACGTATGTATAGTATCATGGAAGATCTAGACTTGCGTCCCCGTTATTTTTCGGTAAAAGATACAACCATGATACCCAGATGATAAGCAGCATAAAGACCGAATATCTCAGAACCTCGGCAATCTCTCAAACGAAATTTCGGTACTAAGACCATATGCCAATGAATGGTTCCCACCCAGTCTTCAGTCGATTTAAGATTTATATCACCCTGCACACTTTAAAATGATTGTGAGTCTACCGATACATCTTATATAGAGCTGCTTATCGTTTTTCATTTAAAGTTTAAAGAGGTTTGGACAGACCACTGATGTGCTATCATTTTCTCTTTTTCTCGCCAGGAAACTCATTTTTGATTTTCTATTGTTTTTGTGTTTTTGAAATTTTGCGATGTTTTTGGATTTTCAAATTTTGGATTTACTCCCCCTAAAATCAATAAACTAAGACAAATTTAAAACACAAAGATATTTACAAAAATGATTTTCCGATGTTGGTTTTACTCTTGCTTGACCTTAATGCCGTTTACCAATAATAAATAGTCAAATCTTGATTTGTCAAATGCTTTGGTAAAAAGGTCGGCACGTTGGTCATCGGTGTGGACGTAAGCAACATCGATTAGCCTTTTCTCAAAGCAATCACGTATGAAGTGATACTTAATTTCGATGTGCTTAGTCTTTGAGTGCTGCACAGGATTTTTAGTGATCTGTAATGCAGCAGAATTATCAACGTAAATAGGAGTAGTTAGGAATTCAAAACCGTAATCACGCATTTGTTGTTGGATCCATAGGACTTGGGAGCAACAACTTGAGGCAGCAATGTATTCAGCTTCGCATGTTGATGTAGCGACGCACGTCTGCTTCTTGCACTGCCATGTGACTAGGCGATTTCCTAAAAACTGACATCCAGCCGTTGTGGATTTGCCGTCGATTTTGCATCCGCCAAAATCAGAATCACTGAATGCAATCAAGTCAAAGTTATTATCCCTAGGGTACCACAGACCGGTGTCAGGGCAACCCTTCAAATAACGAAAAATCCTTTTTACAGCTGCAAGATGTGAGGCCTTCGGGTTGACTTGATATCTGACAAGCAGGCACGTTGGGAACATTATATCTGGTCTTGATGCTGTGAGATACATAAGAGATCCGATCATCGCGCGGTAGTATGAGGGGCTAACATCTTGACCCTTCAAGTCTGGAGTAATTCCGTGATTTTGTGGCAATGGGGTACCGATGGGCGTTGCATCAGACATCTGGAACCGGCTCAAGATGTCACCAACATATTTAGTCTGATGGATGAATATCCCAGACTCGGTTTGTTGTATTTGTAGGCCCAAAAAGAAAGTCATTTCCCCCATAGCACTCATCTCGAATTTATCCTGCATTACACGCTCGAAATCCCTACACAAAACATCGTTAGTAGAACCAAATATAATATCATCAACGTATACCTGTACCAGTAGAAGATCTCCATCTTGTTCTTTGATGAAAAGAGTACAGTCGATAAGACCTCTGCGAAATCCATTCTCCAGCAGATAATTAGATAAGGTTGCGTACCAAGCTCGCGGTGCTTGATGTAGACCATATAGAGCTTTGTTGAGCAACCAAACCCGATCGGGATGGATAGGATCTTCAAAACCTGGAGGCTGTTCTACGTACACCTCTTCTTCCACCACACCATGTAAGAATGCACTTTTCACGTCCATCTGGTATACCTTGAAACCTTTGAATGAGGCATAAGCCAGAAAAATCCGAATGGCTTCTAGACGTGCAACAGGTGCATAGACTTCGTTGTAGTCGATTCCCTCAATCTGACGAAAACCTTGAACGACTAATCGTGCTTTGTTTCGGATAACGATCCCACAGTCATCCTTTTTGCATTTGAACACCCAACGGGTACCAATCTTCTTGTATCCAGTAGGTTTCTCTACGAGTTTCCAGACACCAAGCTTCTGGAATTGTTGCAGTTCTTCCTGCATCGCTTCAACCCATGAGCTATCTTTCAAAGCATCTTTCCAAGTTCTTGGTTCTTCCTGTGAGACATAACACGCGAAAGACCAATCATTTTGTTGACCAGATTCTCGGATAGTTGCATACAAGCCTGCATTGTTGTTGTTTCGCAACATGTTTCTTGTTTGAACGCCACTTTGAACATTTCCTATGATGTTTTGTTGAGGATGGGTATTGTGAATCCTTGTTTCTGCATTATCTTGAACTGGAATATTTGTACCCAGATTGTTGAGATTCAGATCAACAATCAATTCAAGGCCCGGAATTGACGAAGAGGATGATGCAGAAGTTTCAGCTGTTCTAGGGACATCTACTGGAGGTGTACCCTCTGAAATACCATGTACTGCTGTTGCTGGAGCTTCTTGATCTGCATCTAGAAATTCATCATCCTCTGAAGATTCGTTCAATTCGGAAGCATCTTGAAAATCCTCATTGTCGAGAGCATTATTGTTCACTGAAGATGGTTCTTGATTGACAATAATGGGATGAACCAACGGTGAATCTGTTGCGTTGTCACTCTCGAAAAACATCCTTGCCACAGCATTTTCTTCAACTGCTTCAACATTGATCGAATTGAAAAAGTCATCGTACTCAAACATCCAAGGCTGACCAGGATTTCTGACTGGTAATGTGTGCCTTTGTACTCTGACTTCAGACCATTCCTCGACCCTTTTAGTCTCTAGATTCCAGACTCTTAAGTTCGGGGTGGAATACCCAAGAAAGTATCCCTCAATTGCTCTTGCCCCGAACTTTCCATTAGGATCTATTATTGTGCATGGAGCTCCAAACGGTTCAAGATATGACAAATCTGGTTTCCGTTTGTTGATAAGCTCAAAACAGGTCTTGTTGTGCCTTTTGACTGTAAGGACTCGATTCAACGTATAACATGCAGAGGACACAGCTTCAGTCCAGAATGGAATGGGCAGCTGCGATTCTACCAACATAGTCCTAGCAGTCTCGATCAATGTGCGGTTTTTACGTTCAGCGACGCCATTCTGTTGAGGAGTGTAAGCTGCACTAAATTCGTGAAGAATACCTTTTGAAGTGCAAAACTCCGCCATGGCATGATTTTTGAATTCAGTACCATTGTCGCTACGTATCCGCCTAACCTTCAAGTTGTAAAGATTCTCAATCTGAATGATCAAGTTTTTGATAATACCGAAGGTTTCACTCTTGTGTGCCATGAACGCCACCCAAGAAAATCTTGAATAATCATCAGTTATCACAAGGCAATATTGATCATTCCTAATGCTTTTGTGCTTGACAGGACCGAACAAATCCATGTGCAAACGTTCAAGAGGAACAGCCACCGTGTTGACTTTCTTTGTAGGGTGTCGCTCCTTCGTTTGTTTTCCTTTTTGGCACGAAACACAGACGTCTTGAAGATGGAGGTTTTTAAGAGGAACACCATTCACCAATTCATTTGATACCAAATGATTCATTTTGCGCAAGTGAATGTGACCCATTCGTCTGTGCCAAGAGATTGTGTCTTTTTCTGTGGCTTTGGAAACGAAACAAGTTGCTTGTGCAGACGTTGTGATAGCTTGGCTCATATCAAGGACATACAGATCATTTATCCTTGGAGCCGACAAGAGAATCCAATTTTTTGGAATTTTGAAGCCGGGTTTCAGCACATAACATCCATTAGCATCAAAGTGTACTGAGAACTGTTTGTCACAAATTTGAGAAACACTAAGAAGATTGTGATCAAGTTGTTGCACGAAGTTGATCTTATCAAAGCTAACAACCCCGTTGGAAATCATTCCTTCACCAGTAATGTATCCGCCCTTATCTCCAGCAAAAGAAACATAACCTCCTCTAATAGATTTGACGTCGTAGAGAAGCTTCATGTCGCCTGTCATGTGCCTGGATGCCCCACTATCAACAATCCAATGACTACTGATAGTTCCTCCTGGAACACCCTGCAAATAAACTCAATCGATTAGTTGGAGATGGGGACCCAAGCCATTGTGGTCTTGGGTCTTCCATTTTTATCAACAACAATAACTTCCACTTTTTGATGATTCGGAAATTGTGATGGTCCCCCTGATTCAATAACAGATTTTGGTTTCCAGGTCTGTTGAGTTTTACCAGTTTGATTGTTTGAAAATTTAACTTCGTGATTGTTTGAAGTTTTTGAACTTTCTGGTTTAACTGGAACAGATTGTTTTTGAACCACATCATTTTTAATCGCCTTTTCAATTTTCTTGACCTGTTGGCGTTTCTGTTTCTTTTCCCTTTCTCTTATGAGTCGAGGATCTTGCTTTACAGAAACAGATTGCTTGCGGTCAGTTGGGCCACGGGGATCATCAACCTTTGCTTTCAACTTATGAAGATACGGACAATTTCGAATGATATGCCCGATTGTACCACATTCAAAACATGATCTTCGTTCAACAAACCCCGAAGTATCATGTGATCGTCTTGCCGATGATGAACTTTGTGATCTCGAGGTACTAGGTTTTGAACTATTCGGTTCATTCCTTTTCATTACTGTTACTTTCTGGACAAAATCTAAGTTAGATTGATTTGCAAACTTTTCAATTTTGTCCGTTCCCTTCGATTTCACAAAGTTCACATTCTTCTTCTTCTTCTGATTCGGCTTCTTTTGATTTTGAGTCGGTGCCTTACCATTTGTTTTGGTATGGTTTTGCTGTTTTGGCACTGTTGGTAATTTCTTGTTCCCAAACTGTTTTCTAACTTCAGCCTTTGGGATAGGAGGACACTGTGTGACTGTAACATGTGGTCCTGTCTTTCCCAAAAACTTACTTGTTGAATTTTCAAAGACTTTACTGATTAAAGATTGATTAACATTTTTAATAGGAAAATCTTTGTCTGAATAGATTTTATCATCACCAACAAGAGTGTACAGCAAATCCACACTCTCCGACTCTTTCTCAGACGAGGACTCAGTTGCAATAGTCTTAGCGGGTTTTGCAGGAGGATCACACAGAATGTGATTCTCAAGAGGTATGTCCTCATCTTTTATCACCGCATCAGACTTTGCTGAATCAGTATCATCGGATTCATCATCAGAAGAATCAGTATCCTCAATCGCAACTGGAGGATCCTGATTTGGTTCAGCAGCTACAAAGGTATCTGCTGACACATCTGAATCTGACGATACTTCTTTCTTGTATCCGAGTCCTGTAGCAAATTCCTCAACGTCCAAAGGAACAGAGGGTTCAAAATGAGTTCTATACTCCTCATCAGGCAGTGCATCAAAGTTGTTTCTCACGGGTGGTGGACATTTCTTATAACCTATGCATGTGACATCCTTTTTCTCTTTCTGTACATCAATGATGTGATCCAACACATAGCTAGAACTCAAATAACTATCTAACTTGAGTCGGATCGCCTCACTTTCTGTTTTAACACAAGCCATTTCTTTTTGCATTACCTCAAGACGAGTTATATACAAATTAATGTCAGTTTGTTTTCTAGAAACCATTTTTGTCAACTCTGTTTTATCTTTCTTTAACGTTTCAATCATTGACTTAAATCCTCTTTCATGGTTTTCATAAAACATGTTGGCTTCAGTGCACTTAGAAAGATCAACTGTCAATTTCTGATTGTGAATAAATGTCACATCATATTTCTCTTGCAAAGCCTCATGCTTGCTTTGCAATTCACACCACTTATCATTCACTAAAACATGTTTGTCTTGCAATTCAAACAAACTAGCTTGTAAAGCATCGTGTTTGCCTTGCAACTCAGACATGTTTGCTTCCAAATCAGCACATCTAGCATGCAATCTATCACAATTATCACAGCTAACAGAAGTGGGTTCATCGACACATACCTGACTTGATGAACTGTCGACATTCGCCATAAAGGCTGAATGGAGAGAAGACGAAGAATAAGCAGCTTGATCCACCAAAATAGATCTTCTTTGAATTCCTGCTGCAGCTTCCTCCAATAGTTCATCAATATTTGCATCGACTGACGCAGCTGATGTGTCATCTTCCTGATCATTCCCTGAAGCGGATGACTCTTCATCTGAACTTCCACTATAACCGGAAGAGTCTTCATCTTCAGAAGATTCACTACCATTGGTGGAAGATTCTCCACCACTGGCGTGTTTAAGATCATTAACCACTTCAGCAAAACAAGCTGTTCCATCAGGTGCATCATTTCCCAACTGGATTGACCAATCACAACCTTCATCTACCTGAACCACAAGTGCCTGGTTGGCATTAGATGGTCCTGCTTGACTCTGGTTGTTGACAGGCACCAGTGTTCGTTCGTTGTTCCTTCCTTGGTTCTGATTTGTCCTGTTGCCTTGACCTCGGAAAGGATTCTGGTTCCCATGCTGAGATGGCCTTGTACATTCACGCTTGAAATGACCACGCTCACCACAATTGAAACACTTGACGGCCTGTTTATCGAACCCATACTTGGTGTCTTTCTTGCTTTCTAAGCTGGTTCGGCCTGTTCTTTCCATGAAATCCTTTGCTCGCCTAACAGCACTGGCAAAGGCCCACTTAATATCCATCATCTCCATCTCCTCTTTATCTATCTGCTGATAGTCTTCTTGTGTCAGATTAATATTACCAATCTGACCCTCCACTAATCCACAGTATGCGCTCACCACAGTGTTTAGCAGCTCCATATGTTCTTTTGCTACTTCAACACTGACTTTAGAAAAGCTTGAGGTGTCGAGCCGTACTGTATTTGGCTTTGATTGTTGACCAGCAGATGATGTACTTCCATAACAAGCTTGCTGTTGCTGTTGAGGAGGAAGTGGATTTCCGAATATATCAGTTGTTCTGATTTGCTGTTGCTGTTGTGGTGCTGGTTGAGGAGCTGGATTAAGCAGATTTCCAAACATATCTGTTGTTGGAGGAGGAGTGCCATACAAGCTCGTGCTAGACACAAATGCTGTTTGAATTGGAGCGTGTGAAGATGGTTTTGTAGAAGTGCTAGAAGTTCCATAATAAATCTCAGGATTTTGTGGCACTGCAACTCTTTTTGCCTTGAGAGTTTCTTCCTGATTCTTGTTTTCCAGGAGTTGAGCAAAATCACTGAAACTTGTTGTATCCAAAGTGCCATTGTACCTCATAATTTCTAAGAAATTATTCCATTGAGGTGGCAGTGCATCTGCAAACTTCTTCACTATCTCTGCTGAAGTCGTTACCACCCCAGTATTTGCCAATTCAGTTAGCAAATGAGTAAATCGACTTGTCAAATCTCCTAGAGATTCATTCTGCATACAAATAAAACCATCAAACTCTTTCTTCAGCAGTTCTTTTCTCAATTGTCGTGTCGCTTCATTTCCTACGCCCCTTGTCTTCAATGCGTCCCACAACCTCTTTGTCGTCTTGTAACTGACAAATTGATGATATATATCTTTACTTAAAGCCTGAGTGAGAATGGCGTATGCCTTCTTTTCCAGATCATAGACCTTCTTCTGATCTTCCGTAAGATCTGCAAACGTGGCAGCAGATGATGCGGCAACCTCTATTGTTTGATCGAAATCGGTAATGAACCGCAACCACAATTCTGTATTTTGACCAAGAACGTATGTATGAAATCTACCAAACCATCCCGGATATTCACTTAAGTGCATCAACTTTGGAGGCCTATTCAAACTTCCTGTTTCACTTTCGCTTAGCAAAATGCTTTGAACACTTGGAGCTTGATTTGATACAAATGCCCATTGACCGGTAGATGTAGCATTAGCTTGCGAACCCGAATCCGGAGCTGGAGTACCAAAATACATCTCTGCATTTACCGGAACACCCCACATCGAATTCATTTTTGATCAGCCGAAGGATACCTGTTCGAAAGACTTGAAAAACACAAACTGTTAAACACAAACAGACTAATGATCGAAAGATCAACACCTGTTCGAAAGATCAACAGGGTTCGAAAGATCACTGTTGAGTTTCGAACAATGTTTTTCGAAAGATTCTCCAACCGAAGGATCCTTATCTTTCGAAAAAGTACTGTAGACCGAAAGATGAACACGAAAGATGACTTCGAAAGATGACTTCGAAAGACTCCCCAATCGAAGGATCCTTGTCTTTCGAAAAGGAGCAGTAGACCGAAAGATATATGTTTCGAAAATATTCCTTGGACCGAAAGATAAGTCTCACACTTCGAAGGATGCTCGAAGGATGACTATCTGTTGAACCTCCTTTGGTCGAAAGATGATCTTTCGACTTCGAAGGATATCTTTCGAACTTGCTCTGACACAGTTGACAATGGTGACAGGTAGGTGAAAAGTTGACGGGTTGGTGAGAACTTTCGGCAGAAAGTATGTTCAGACCATATCTTCTGAACATGCAGGTTTCACCAAACAGGTAATGTCCAATATTTTAATCAAAATACAACTTCCAACACACAAACACTTGGTAATTCAAAATTTTTAAGATCAAATGTGTAAAATTATGATGAACACTTAGAATAACGGTTGAAGATATGAAGAACAAACCCAGAAATATGAAATTTCCAGCAAACCGACAACTATCCAAAACCCGTTTTTGCTTGCAACTTCACTAAAAACCCATTTTTAACATGTGATAATGAAAAGTGACAAGGTTTTTATAAGAACAAACAGCAAAAACAGCAAGATTTCCAGAAAATATGAACTATAAAATCCCGAAAAACAGCAAGAACACCTCGGTTTTAACAAGGATAAGAGCCAAGGCTCTGATACCACTTGTAGGTCCGGCTAGGGGAGGATCTAGTCGCCTAATCCTTGTGTACAAACCAACCCGGTTGTGCGGAATCCAACCGAGATAGCAAACCGAGATAGAACAAGCAAATAATCAACACACAAGACTCAACGATTAACACCACTTGTATTAAACGTATGAAAGGTCCGGTTACAAGCACAAGGTTTACAAATCAGTCCTGTAAACTCTCTCAGTGTGTGTGTGTGTTTTTCTGCTCTAAGTGTTCTCTCTATCTGTTCTGTCTCTCTCTCTCTCTCTGTCCCGAAATGAACACAACACACGGGTATTTATACCCAAAACAGCAGGTCTGGTCGAAGGATCAGACAGACTGATCGAAAGATCATCTGTCGCCCAGAAATAGCTCGAAGGATCCATATGTACCACGAAAGATGTGATCTTTCGTGGTCCATCCATCGAAGGTCCATCTTTCGAGCTTATCATCATCGAAGGATATAAGTGATCCTTCGATGACCATCCTTCGACCCAACACATTACAACCAAAGTGTTGACTGTTTGGCCAAGTCAAACCAGGAGGATGGTTGACTTGGTCAAACTTACAAGACTAACAAAGACATCGTTTTGTATACAGACAAAGTACAGACACAAGTGCACCAACATTTTCTAAAAAGTATAAAAAGTCATAAAAAACTATAATTTCAGCCATAAAACACACATAAAACCCACAAATAATAGAGTGAAGATTACTAAAACACCATATGCAAACCTAATAATTAATAAAAATTTCAAACACATCGTCGTAGAACTATTAATATAAAACATAATATGCTAATCAACAGGAAAACTCTAAATTGTTGCCATGAGAAACTTTCTGAATGTAGTGTTTTGCAAAGGTTGTGAACCCTAAATTATTGAAAGGTATGTAATATATGGGTGGAGTTTGGTTACAAAGTCCAAATTTTCTAAAAAGTATAAAAAGTCATAAAACACTATAATTTCAGCCATAAAACACACATAAAACCCACAAGTAATAGAGAGAAGATTACTAAAACACCATATGCAAACCTAATAATCAATAAAAACTTCAAACACATCATTGTAGAACTATAAATATAAAACACAATATGCTAATCAACGGAAAACACAATAATGTTTGTCATTCCATAAACAAAGCCTTATCATCCAAAGCACAACACAAACCTACATATATGATGCTTTAGTAATCTTCATTATGTTCACCCCGGATGATCGTGTTGGGTGAATTGTTTTGGTGTGTTTTATGATTGACTTTATAGTGTTTTATGAGTTTTTACATTTTTTTAGAAAATTTGGACTTTGTAGCAAACTCCTACCCTGTAATATAATACACTAATATTTGTTAGATATTTTATTAGTGGGAATTATGAAGTATTTAAATAAAATATAAAAATCAAAAACCCTAATGAACTACCGAACACAAACGAACAAACATATATGTTACCGAACGTTCACGAATATAAATAAATAAACACGACTTATGTTCAAGTTTGTTCATATATTAAAGGAACGAACGAAAATGAACTTCCTGACAAATGGTTCATGACCTGCTTGGTGAACGTTCAATTCGTTGTATCCCTGAGTGTGACAATAAACGTGCCATTTCTATCGCTGCGAATCCATTTTTTCTTGATCGAACTAAGCTCTTTGAAATTGATCTGCATTTTGGTAGAGAAAAGTTTTCAATAGAGAGGGAGTCTAATAACCAAGTTGCTAATGGTTTTGCTAAAGGCCTGTATGTAGTTAAGCAAGAAGGTTATTGCAAAACACTTGGATTGCTATTTTCTAAATGTATTTGTCATCTGAATTGAGGGGGAATGTTAAAAGCAACTATATCCAACAAAGTATTGGATTTGGTTGTTTGTTTATTAAGTTTTATCTGGTTATTTTATAATTTCTACTTATATTGGTTTGTATTTATTCATTGTAAGTTGAGGGACTAGATATGCAAAGTCTGAAAGTTCAAGGTTGTTATAAAGGCCAATGATATGGAGAAGGGCTAAAGTATCAAATGGTCAACTATATAATCTTGCTACCTAGCTAGGGTTTCATTCATTTACTTTATACGTGTCTTTGTTCTTTTCGCCGCCGCTAGTCTTCGTCTTCCCTAAAGCATCCGATTGATTTAGAGTTTGTCTTGTAATCTTGTAATCCCATCGTCTTATTCAGGTTTTGTGTATCACTGTGTTAGAGCGTCTGTAATTTCTTCTCATCGTCTAGGTGAGAAGATGGTCTATTCTATTCTGTTCTTTGGTGTAATTAGGATTTGTTGAATAAAAAAAGTTCACGTGATCTTTGTGTTCTTGTGTTGTATCTGTGATTTTTTTTACACGAACCTAGAAAATTAAGGGCAACAACATTGTAACTTCAACTCACACCTAGCCCATTTCTTTTCCTCTCCACTACCATCGACAACTCTCTTAAACTTGTTTTCAGCTACATCTCACATCTCGAGCATCATCAACCCCACACAAAACCACCAAGTTTCTCAAAACTTATGCCAACAATTAGCTTTGTCAAATGTGGATTTGCCGCCTGCTACAACTAACATCTAAGGAAAATGCAATCTCTCTGTTACTGATATCTAAGGTAACATTCGATCTCTCCGGTGATTGTTGGTACATGCATTTTAACGCAGCAAAATAATAGATATGGTTAGCAAATGAATTATGAAAATCTTTTATGTTTTTGTAGAGAGATTGTAAAGAAGAGAGATAATGTTTCTTCATTCAACGGTATCGACAATCTTGAAAACTAGGTAACCTACATCTACCTTTGGTAATTTTATCATAATCTATTTATTCTATATGGAAAATATCTTAGTGATGCTCTTTGGTAATCTTTTCTCTCCCATAAGATGATTGTCTTATCCTCTTGTGTAAAAGGTGGACATGTTAAATTGTGAAATATACCAATAGTTGGTGTGTTACATATAAATAAATAATTATAGTTATCCTATTTAGTTTTTAGTTTCCAAATAATAGTGCTAACTATATGATTTATTTTAATTTACTTACCAACATTCTCATCATAATGTTCATTAAGTTGAGCATGAAATCTAACTAAGGCTCGGGCTATTACTTTATATACACTCAAAGCTTTGCAAAATTATTATTATTATTATTATTATTATTATTATTATTTAATTCATATATTAAATTACAACTTTTTTTATCATCTGAGATTTACTATAGCTATTTTGTTTTGATGACTTGCTGCCACGCTGCAAAACTAAATGTGTCACTATTTCTTTTTCTTGCCAACCATCTTTTTATAACTAGAAGACATGGAGGGAGGGAGAGTGGTGGAGGAGTGGACCGGCGGTGACAACGACAGACGCTGATGATCCGTTGAGTTTTTATTTTCCGGAAAAAAATCACGACATCAAACCCTGACCTCTTTTCCGTTTCACCCGCGTCTAAAAGGGTGAATGACCTCTTTTAATGAAGGGAGTTTTTGAGAATTCACAGAAACAACAGCACGAGCATGATACTCATCTACCTGCAGCATCTGCAAAATACAATTTTTGGGACAATTTTTATCAAACGCAGCAGAATAAGTCCTACATTCACTAAGAATGCTATGGTGCTCGTTTTCCAAAACTTATGATCAAATAAAGTACCATAGCATGTGCTACGTGCCTAGAGATATTAAGAATTTCGGTTAAGTTTTGTGACACTGATGACAAGTGCATGATTGAGTCGTTAGACACGACATACACATCATGCTTTGAGGTAGCGCATACCATGTTCCTTAATTGTACACATTTTTATGGCGGTTAATAGAAATTACGTGATTGAACCTTTGAACGAATAGAATGAAACGGTGGAAACCTGAAAATGAACGATCGTAGGCGTCACTGCTCTAGAATTATGAAAGAAGTCGTAGTAGTTACCACCTTTCGACGTTTGTTTGTATGTCTGAACACGTAAAAGGTTGCAATGATATCAAAAGTGGAAATCACTTTTACGTATACAAGCGACAGGATTGTTAATTGTACCTTATCAGTAGTTTGACCGGATAAGGGAATTTCTTCATAGTTTTCGTATTGGATGTGTTGATGCAGATTTTGTGTCCGATGCTTGTCGAATAGATTAGTTTTTATTTTACGCTGAATTTGTAATAGTTAGTGAAACGGTCTATCGAACGTGTATAGACCCGCTCGTTTGAAGTGGTCAAACGAGAGGGTTATTCGGTTGACCGTGTGTGTTTACAAGACAAGGGGTGTGACTATAAATAGAAAACCCTTGCCATTTGAAACACTTGGAGATTTTAGGAGGTTTAAGACCTCACCGGGAGAGATCACCACTTGGTCTCTCCCCGGATGTATACTTCTTTGGTATTAGTTCGGTTATCATGTAATCGGGCCGATTTGTAATGTTATACTACCGGATTAATACAAAGAAGTTGTTTGTTTATCTCTAATCTCTCCCGTCTTGAACTGATCTCACACGAATCACGGTTTCGGTCACGGAACTCGGTCCTACAATTGGTATCAGAGCCATGGTGCCTGATTTAGTAAATCTAACAGTTTGCTAAGTCACATGTGCTCTAGATCTGTGATTTTCATGATTTTTGTTCAAGATCTAAAAAGGGTGTAAAAGAAGAAAAACCCAGATCTGACCCGAATGGATGGGTCTGACCTGAAACGAAATGCATCAGAGGGTTATGTTTTATGTTTTACACCATGTATTTCAAGTTTTCATCATCAAATGTGTGATTTTCATCAAATCTGCAATATAAACAGTGGCTGTGTTCTTGAGATGTTCTTGGCGGCTGTTAAAGAAATTTTAGGGTTTTCGACGAAACCCACTTCCCATGATGAAACGAAACCCTTCGGCGAAACAGATCCTGTTTCGTCGACTTCAGACATCATTCTGTTTCGTCGACAAGAATTCAAGATCCGTTTCGTCGTTCAACACACTTCAAATCTGTTTCGTCGACCAGAGATCTGTTTCGTCGGCCAACATTATGAAATCAGCTGTTGTTGTTCCTGCTCCGATCAGAGTTATTCTTCACTGTGTTTGATTTGGATTGATCAGCTGTTGTTGTTCCTGGTTGCGGCAGATGGATCGTCGAGTAGATCTTCACCGAGTATCAAATCAGAAAGCTTGACTCGGAGTGTAAGGGTTTCTGATTAAGATACAGTTGCTGCTGCTGATTGTTCATCGATGATTGAAGATGGTGTCTGCACAATTTTTTTTTGGGGGCCGTGGTTTTGGTGTTTATCACAGAGAGAGAAAGAGCTGCTGCTTGATGCTATCGAAGAAGAAGAAAAGGGTCAGACAAGGATAAAAATTAGCGGCTGAAGAAAAGTTTAGGGATGTTGACTTTTGGGTCTCCCTTCTAATATGTGATAACTTTTATTTGGGCTTACATATTGCAATTTGGGTTTGGGAATAAGTTTATGACCAACTGCCAAAATGATTGGGCTTACATATTGCAATTTGGGTTTAGGTATAAGTTATTCAGCAAGCATCATAAAAATTGTTCTTCGTGGGATGTCATATAGGCCCAGATATTTTTCGCTGGTTTGAGCACTTGGATTGGGCCGTGAGTGGTGTAGCATAAATTTCTGGGCCATGCACATGGTGTCGATGTGGGCTTCTAGTGATTGAGAATGTGTGCCATGTACGACGTACTTATTGATCGCAATTTTATTTTGGGCCCACAAAAATAAAATACACAATTTTTTTTGGAGCCTAAATTTTCTTTGCATCAAGATGAGATTTATCTAGGGCCGCATATAACGATGAGATGAGACATGGAGTCGGAGACCCGTTTCTATTTGTGAGTTGCAAAGTGGGGTCGGGAGTTCGCGAAGTTTATTTGAACCGCGCTTCTACATGTCAACGTCAAAATTCGTACGGGTTTTGGGAGCGCGCGGGATGATGCGGCATGATGAAAACAAAAGATGATGATATTTTGAAAAATGTGGGGTAGTCATGGTTACCGATGCAAACGTCAAATTTGGTGACTTGACTACTATGGGCCAAAAACAAGAACGGTATGTTCACTTCCGCACGTCAATATTTATGATTGTTATCGGTTATTCGTAAAGGTTCGAAAGCATTTTGTTTATTGTCATATTCTCGCATTTGAAAACGAACGTATGAACCTGGAACGTCAATACCGGTCCTAACGAGTTCACAAAGTCTTTGGAGGGATAAAAGTCGGATCCTACGGGGTACTAGGCGAAATTTCTTTATCAACTAGAATATGCAACGAAGAAATCTTTTTGTTTATTGTCATGTTCTCGCATTTGGTAACGAATGAATGAACCTACAATGTCAATACCGGTCCTAACGAGTTCACAAAGTCTTTGGAGGGATACAAGTCGGATCCTACGGGGTACTAGGGGACGTTCTTATTCAACTAGAATATGCAAAGAAGAAAGTCGTTTTCGTGATTTTTCGGAACCGAGAACATTCAGTGAAGATTGACGACAGTTCCGCTAAGTGAAGGGAATTGGTGAACATTTGAAAGTTGACGACAGTTCCTTTGAAGTGGAGGGAATCTGTTAAGGTTTAGAGATCTTACCAAAGAAATGGGGGAATAAAACGTATGATGAATTTCTTCGGTAAATTTCTAAACGCAATCACAGGTGGTAGAGTTTGTGATTTTCTGGTGATACTAAAGGTTTGGCGTGGAATGTTTTGCACAGACACATATTTGAGGATTTTAATTAATTCTCCAGCCAGCGTGAAGGGTTTTGCACGGAAACATACATGTATCTAAAGTCGACAGTTGTTTCAAAGCGCTGTTTACTGAAGACCTGGGGGAATCCTTATGAAAGCTGATAGTTCAAGGCTGAAGACCTGCAGGATTCGGTTTTGGGTTTGATGTTTCTTTGGGATTTTACAGGGATCTGGGGGTAACTCAATTCGTTGAGTTTGCAAACGATGTACTTGGTCTAGCTGACTTCCTGAGTACTGATGCTGAAGATCCGTAGTGCATTACGTGGTCAACTTCACAAAGGCGAGACAATGAGATCTGGATGTAGTTCAACTAAGCCTACCGTTTGGTTGAGCTTGTAAGGGATACACTAGGTCCAGCTGACTTTCCTGAGGGTTGATGCTGAAGATTAAAGTGATTACTTGGTCGATTCCACAAAGACGGTTTACAGAAGTCAGTTCACCAGAAATCTCTATCAATGTAGTATGCTTGTATGAAATAGAGTTCTTATGACAAGATCAAGACTTGATGCAGTTCTTAAAGATTGGAACCCTTATCAAATGCCGGTTGGAGTATTGGAAGATCAGCGGAAGATCGGTCAATTAAGCCTTGTGAGGAAATTGCACAACACCCAACACGGATACGCGTATTTTAAGGGGGAAATATTATACAAGGAGCATCAAGATACTACTTACCTGGATCATCGGTCAAGGGGGAATTTGTTAACACAGAGAAGATGAATACTTGAGTGAAGATCGATTGCAGTTGCATTTTCAGCATTCGACAGCAACGGACAACGGGGAATTTGTTGATGCAGATTTTGTGTCCGATGCTTGTCGAATAGATTAGTTTTATTTTACGCTGAATTTGTAATAGTTAGTGAAACGGTCTATCGAACGTGTATAGACCCGCTCGTTTGAAGTGGTCAAACGAGAGGGTTATTCGGTTGACCGTGTGTGTTTACAAGACAAGGGGTGTGACTATAAATAGAAAACCCTTGCCATTTGAAACACTTGGAGATTTTAGGAGGTTTAAGACCTCACCGGGAGAGATCACCACTTGGTCTCTCCCCGGATGTATACTTCTTTGGTATTAGTTCGGTTATCATGTAATCGGGCCGATTTGTAATGTTTTACTACCGGATTAATACAAAGTTGTTTGTTTATCATCTCTAAGCTCTCCCGTCTTGAACCGATCTCACACGAATCACGGTTTCGGTCACGAAACACGGTCCTACAATTATAGTTAGTGAAACGGTCTATCGAACGTGTATAGACCCGCTCGTTTGAAGTGGTCAAACGAGAGGGTTATTCGGTTGACCGTGTGTGTTTACAAGACAAGGGGTGTGACTATAAATAGAAAACCCATGCCATTTGAAACACTTGGAGATTTTAGGAGGTTTAAGACCTCACCGGGAGAGATCACCACTTGGTCTCTCCCCGGATGTATATTTCTTTGGTATTAGTTCGGTTATCATGTAATCGGGCCGATTTGTAATGTTTTACTACCGGATTAATACAAAGTTGTTTGTTTATCATCTCTAATCTCTCCCGTCTTGAACCGATCTCACACGAATCACGGTTTTGGTCACGAAACACGGTCCTACAATTATAGTTAGTGAAACGGTCTATCGAACGTGTATAGACCCGCTCGTTTGAAGTGGTCAAACGAGAGGGTTATTCGGTTGACCGTGTGTGTTTACAAGACAAGGGGTGTGACTATAAATAGAAAACCCTTGCCATTTGAAACACTTGGAGATTTTAGGAGGTTTAAGACCTCACCGGGAGAGATCACCACTTGGTCTCTCCCCGGATGTATACTTCTTTGGTATTAGTTCGGTTATCATGTAATCGGGCCGATTTGTAATGTTTTACTACCGGATTAATACAAAGTTGTTTGTTTATCATCTCTAATCTCTCCCGTCTTGAACCGATCTCACACGAATCACGGTTTCGGTCACGAAACTCGGTCCTACAGGATGAGCCTTCCACGTCAATATTGTTCCCTTGTTAAACGCATTCCCCTCCACGGAAAGCCCTGGATATCTTTACCGGTTCTTGCTTAAGCAGCAGACGTATCGGAACCCTAACCAATTTGATCTTCTTCTTCGGTTTCTTCTTCTTCATACATATCGTCTGAAGAAGAAGAAACCGACGAAGAAAATCAAATTGGTTATAGTTCCGATACGTCCGCTGCTTAAGCAAGAACCGGTAAAGATATCCAGGGCTTTCCGTGGAGGGGAATACATTTAACAAGGGAACAATATCGACGTGGAAGGCTCATCCAATACGAAAACTATGAAGACATTCCCTTATCCGGTCAAACTACTGATAAGGTACAACTAACTATCCCGTCGCTTATATACGTTAAAGTAATTTCCACTTTTGATTTCATTGCAACCTTTTACGTGTTCAGATATACAAACAAACGTCGAAAGGTGGTAACTACTACGACTTCTTTCATAATTCTAGAGCAGTGACGCCTACGGTTGTTTATTTTCAGGTTTCCTCCGTTACATTCTGTTCGTTCAAATGTTCAATCTCGTAATTTCTATTAACCACCATAGAAAATGTGTACAATTAAGGAACATGGTAAGTGCTACCTCAAAACATGATGTGTATGTCGTGTCTAACGACTCAATCATGCACTGGTCATCAGTGTCACAAAACTTAACCAAAATTCTTAATTTCTCTGGGCACGTAGCACCTACTGAGGTACTTTATTTGATCATAAGTTTTGGAAAACGAGCATCGTAGTATTCTTAGTTAATGTAGGACTTATTATGCTGTGTTTGATAAAAATTGTCCCAAAAATTGTATTTTGCAGAGGCTGCAGGTAGCTGAGTATCATGCTCGTGCTGTTGTTTCTGTGGTTAAAAGCAGAATTGATCATTACTAAGTGTCTAAGAGCAACCATGATGCTTCACTTGATAAAGTCTGCTCTTAGTTGTGGCATATCCACAGGTTCATATGTTTTTAATTTTTTTAGTATTGTAGAAGTGACAAGATGGGCAATAGGTTAAGCCACACACATATACAATTTTTTTAAATGGGTTTTTGTAGTATCGTGCCCGGTAACTATTTTTTCGGTTTTTAAATCGTCAATGTGGTCATTATGATTTAAAAAAAAAACTAAAATTGTACTATATTGTTATTACTTTTTCCAAAATATGAACCCATAAAAATGATGTTATATATTTGGGCTTGGTGCTATCACTTGACTTTTGCCTTATCACTTCAATTTGTACATTTAACTTTTTAACTTGTGGAAAATGGTATGTATCAATAGCTTTTGGTTTTCTTTTGTTTCTCAGCACATTGTCGGCACATCTAGAATTATTGATCTGAATATGAGCGGGGCCAATAAAGGTAAGTTGGTAAATGTTTTCTTGGTAGATAGTTTAAGGATTTCTGATGATTATTATATGTAAGCTAAGACAAAACTGGTCGGGTCAAATAATTAATTTGATTATTTTGGTCTTTTGGATGCATGTAGGTTCCAAAAGCATTGAATGAAGAGGTGCTTGAGAAAATGAATGTGCCACCAAAGAGCGACGTACCAATAATTACAAGAAATGAACTCTTTGAAGGGAAATGTTTTCGGGTTTCCAACAAGATTCGGTATGATGTCTGGTTATACTTTAATAATATAATTTTTGAATTGTAAAAATGGTGTGCAAGTTAATCATATAATTTTTTAGTCCAAGATGATATTGAACTAAGTTTTGAACTATAAATAAAAAGAGATAATTGCCATTGTACTCATTTTACATTGCTCTCTTTCACACACACTGGGAATTAAGTAATTTCATTATTTCAGGTCATGCTAGTTCAGCCTGGGAAACATTGCACCAAAGCCCAAGGTGCAATGGTGCTCACAAGTGGAAGAAAAACCGAATCAATTTTCTATGAATTGTCAAAGCTTGAAGCTAAGAATTCTTCATGGGAACTTGCAATGAAAGAGATTAAATCTTAATTTCTAGAGAGAAGTTAGATACAAAGGTTTTAGGATTTCAGACTTTCATTTATTCGTTTTCGTTGTTCTAGGGTTTCAAGTTTGCACCTTTTATTGGGATTTCATTGGTAACTTTTGTTCTATGTCTATGTGCCATTCTCTCTACTAATCTTGGTTAACATTCATTTTCTATTTTACACTAACTGGAAGAGAAAGAGAAGGATGTGATCAAGTATGGAACTTGAAATAAACATTTTGATACACCGGTGAGTATTGTAAGATTTCACCTTCTGATTAGACCATGCGTAGTGGTAGAAGGTTATAATGCCCCCACCATGGGGCATTATACGACACGTGGCGTCCTAGTCAGCAAGGGGGCATTATAGCAAAAGTGGTGTAGTGGGTATAATGCCCCATAATGCCCCATTCAATCATTAACAAAAAAAAAAAAAAAAAACAAAACAAACAAACAAACAAGTGGATGGTGAGTGGTTGGTCAAAAAAGAAAAGAGTCCCATGTCAGTCCCATGTCCACATGCAAATATCTCATTGGACACAAGCATGATCCCCCATCTCTCTCAGCGTTTTAATTTAAACGCCCGCGTCCAAATTTTCAAAAAATAACGCCGGTAAACGCCTAGTGTAATGGAGGGGGGCGTTTTGGAGCGTTTTTTTTCAATTTTTTTTAAAAATCACGCCCCACTACGCATGGTCTTAGTGTCATCCATTTTTTAGTCTTAATTTTTCTTGAATTGATTGTCAATAAGATTTTGAGATAACTTGCAATCAACACTGAGAATTTGATTGGTTATGTTATGTCCGTATGTTTTGTCATATATATTGAAGGTTACGAATCAGGCAGCCACTTTGAGAAATGTCGGCACCTCTCGACCACTATATCAGGATCTACTGCCACCAAAGTTGCAGTAAGTTTATCGTTCAAACTTCATATGTAACTTGACTCTTATAATGTACGGCAAACCGGAATACGGGTTACAATATTTGCTGGTTGGTGGGTTGAATTAATGAGCCCGATCATAGCCCATGCATTTTTATTTGTGTAAAAAACGTCAATTTGAACCGGAATAAACTAAAAATCGTGTAATCCGTTGAATGGGTTGGCGGGTAATTTTCATATCAGTATGTTTAATAGTGTTTTGTGGTGGTACTTTCTTGTAGCTGTGGATAGCTGTTGGTGCACTTGTGTCTGTACTTTGTCTGTATTTAGTCTTGATACAAAACGATGTCTTTGATGTAAGATTGATGTAAGTTTGACCAAGTCAACCATCCTCTGGTTTGACTTGGTCAAACAGTTAGAAAATGGTTGTAAGATGTTTGGGTCGAAGGTTGATTCATCGAAGGATTGCCTATATCCTTCGATGATGAGCTCGAAAGATATCCCACGAAGGATACTGATGGACTTCGAAGGATATGCCATCCTTCGAAGTATATGTGTATCCTTCGATGGATGCATGATCGAAAGATGATGTTTCGATCAGTAATTCTATCCTTCGACCAGACCTGTTGTGTTCGGGTATATATACCCATGTTGTGTGTTCACTTAAAACTAGCACTTTAGAGAGAAGAAAGACAAGAGTTCGAAAGTTAGAGAAGTGAGAGCATTCTGTTTAGAACACACACACTGAGAGAGTTTGCAAAACTGATTTGTAAACATTGCTTTGTAACCGAACCTTTCATACGTATTAATACAAGTGGTGTTAATCGGTGAACCTTGTGTGTTGTGTTTATGCTTGTTCTTTCTCGGTTTGCATGCTAGCTTAGATTCCGCACTCGCTAGTGTGTTAGATATAACAAGGAATAGGTTGAACCTCAACCTCCGAGGGACCTACAAGTGGTATCAGAGCCGTGGCTCTTTTCCTTGTTAAAAACCGGGTTTATACAAGATTTTGGAGTGTTTTGGACAAAAACTCTCTTGGTTTTGGATCCGTTTTTACTGATTATCTCGTTTATCTTTACGTTAAAACGTGTTCTAAACTAACCGGGTGTGTTGCATGACGGGTTGGGTAACTTAAAAACTTGTTTTTGAGTTGTTTGGTATTTTCCGGCCAAAATTCCGGCTTCTCCGGTAACCGGTCTTTCTGGATAAGTTTACAATATTTTATTGTTCAAAATCTTGGTTTTGGTAAAAATCATGGTCTGACCATACTTTCTGCGAAAGATTTACCAACCCATCACCTTTTTCACCAACCTGTCACTCTTTGTCAACTGTGTCAGAGCTGTTCGAAAGATATCCTTCGAACTCGAAAGATCATCTTTCGATCTGTGGAAGTTCGATAGATCATCATCCTTCGAACCAAGGAATCACTTCGAAACATACATCTTTCGATCAGTGGAGGTTCGATAGATCATCATCCTTCGGACCAAGGAATCATTTCGAAGCTTACATCTTTCGGTCTACAGTTCTTTTTCGAAAGATAAGGATCCTTCGGTTGGAGAATCTTTCGAAATTTTTGTTCGAAACTCAACAGTGATCTTTCGAACACTGTTGATCCTTCGAACAAGCTTTGATCTTTCGATCCTTAGTCTGTTTATGCTTAACAAGTTTGTGATTTTCAGGTTCTTATTTTTTTTCTTGATCAAAAATGAATTCGATGTGGGGTGTTCCGGTAAATGCAGAGATGTATTTTGGTACTCCGGCTCTGGATTCGGGTTCGCAAGCTAATGCTACAACTACCGGTCAATGGGCATTCGTATCAAATCAAGCTCCAAGTGTTCAAAGCATTTTGCTAAGCGAAAGTGAAACGGGAAGTTTGAATAGGCCTCCAAAGTTGATGCATTTAAGTGAATATCCGGGATGGTTTGGTAGATTTCATACATACGTCCTTGGCCAAAATACAGAATTGTGGTTGCGTTTCATCACAGATTTTGATCAAACAATAGAGGTTGCCGCTTCATCTGCTGCTACGTTTGCCGATCTTACAGAAGATCAGAAGGTCTATGATTTGGAAAAGAAGGCATATGCCATTCTTACTCAGGCGTTAAGCAAAGATATTTATCATCAATTTGTCAGTCACAAGACAACGAAGAGGTTGTGGGACGCATTGAAAACAAGGGGTGTAGGAAATGAAGCGACACGTCAATTAAGAAAAGACCTGCTAAAGAAAGAGTTTGATGGTTTTACTTGTATGCAGAATGAATCTTTAGGAGATTTGACAAGTCGATATACTCATTTGCTGACTGTAACAACTTCAGCAGAGATAGTGAAGAAGTTTGCAGATGCACTGCCACCTCAATGGAATAATTTCTTAGAAATCCTGAAGTACAATGGCACTTTGGATACAACAAACTTCGGTGACTTTGCTCAACTCCTGGAAAACAAGAATCAGGAAGGAACTCTCAAGGCTAAAAGAGTTCCAGTGCCACAAAATCCTGAAATGTATTATGGAGCTTCTAGCACTTCTACAAAACCTTCTTCACACGCTCCAATTCAAACAGCATTTGTGTCTAGCACTAGCTTGTATGGCACTCCTCCTCCAACAACAGACATATATGGAAATCCGATTAATCCAGTTCCTCAACCAGTGCCACAACAGCAAAGCCAACAACCTATCAGAGCAACTGATATATTCGGAAATCCACTTCCTCCTCAACAGCAACAGCAAGCTTGTTATGGAAGTACATCATCTGCTGGTCAACAATCAAAGCCAAATACAGTACGGCTCGACACCTCAAGCTTTTCTAAAGTCAGTGTTGAAGTAGCAAAAGAACATATGGAGCTGCTAAACACTTTGGTGAGCGCATACTGTGGATTAGTGGAAGGTCAGATTGGTAATATTAATCTGACACAAGAAGACTATCAGCAGATTGATAAAGAGGAGATGGAGATGATGGACATCAAGTGGGCCTTTGCCAGTGCTGTTAGGCGAGCAAAGGATTTCATGGAGAGAACTGGCAGAACCAGCTTGGAGAGCAAGAAAGACACCAAGTATGGGTTTGATAAGCAGGCTGTGAAGTGTTTCAATTGTGGTGAACGTGGTCATTTCAAGCGTGAATGTACAAGGCCATCTCAACATGGAAACCAAAATCCTTTCAGAGGTCAAGGCAACCAGCAGAACCAGAACAGGAACAATGTTCGTACGCTGGTACCTGTCAACAACCAAAGCCAAGCAGGACCATCTAATGCCAACCAGGCACTTGTGGTTCAAGTAGATGAAGGCTGTGATTGGTCAATCCAGTTGGGAAATGACGCTCCAGATGGAACAGCTTGTTTTGCTGAAGTTGTCAAGGATCTTAAACACGCCAGTGGTGGAGAATCTTCCACCAATGGTAGTGAATCTTCTGAAGATGAAGACAGCTCCGGTTACAGTGGAAGTTCAGATGAAGAATCCTCCACTTCAGGCAATGATCAGGTGGATGAGACATCGACTGCGTCAGTTAATGCAGATATTGATGAACTATTGGAAGAAGCTACAGCAGGAATTCAAAGAAGATCTATCTTGGTGGATCAAGCTGCTTATTCTTCGTCTTCTCTCCATTCAGCCTTTATGGCTAATGTCGACAGTTCATCAAGTCAGGTATGTGTCGATGAACCCACTGCTGATATCTGTGATTATTGTGATAGATTGCATGTTAAATGTGCTGATTTGGATGCAAACATGTCTGAGTTGCAAGGCAAACATGATGCTTTATAGGCTAGTTTGTTTGACTTGCAAGACAAACATGTTTCGTTGAATGATAAGTGGTGTGAATTGCAAAGCAAACACGAGGCTTTGCAAGAGAAATATAATGTGACATTCATCCACAATCAAAAGTTGACCGTTGACCTTTCCAAATGCACAGAAGCCAACATGTTTTATGAAAACCATGAAAAGGAATTTAAGTCAATGATTGAAACGTTAAAGAAAGATAAAACAGAGTTGACAAAAATGGTTTCCAGAAAACAAACTGACATTAACCTTTATATAACTCGTCTTGAGGTAATGCAAAAGGAAATGGCGTGTGTTAAAACAGAAAGTGAGGCGATCCGACTCAAGTTAGACAGTTATTTGAGTTCTAGCTATGTGTTGGATCACATCATTGATGTACAGAAAGAGAAAAAGGATGTCACATGCATAGGTTATAAGAAATGTCCACCACCCGTGAGAAACAACTTTGATGCACTGCCAGATGAGGAGTATAGAACTCATTTTGAACCATCTGTTCCTTTGGACGTTGAGGAATTTGCAACAGGGCTCGGATACAAGAAAGAAGTATCATCCGATTCAGATGTGTCAGCGGATACATTTGTAACTGCTGAACAGAATCAGGATCCTCCAGTTGTGATTGAGGATGCTGATTCTTCTGATGATGAATCTGATGATACTGATTCAGCAAAGTCTGATGCGGAGATAAAAGAAGAGGACATACCTCTTGAGAATCATATTCTGTGTGATCCTCCTGCAAAACCCGCTAAGACTGTTGCAATCGAGTCCTTGTCTGAAAAAGAGTCGGAGAGTGTGGATTTGCTGTACACTCTTGTTGGTGATGATAAAATTTATTCTGATAAAGATTTTCCTATTAAGAATGTTAATCAATCACTAATCAGTAAAGTCTTTGAAAATTCAACAAGTAAGTTTTTGGGAAAGACAGGATCACGTGTTACAGTAACACAGTGCCCTCCTATCCCAAAGGCTGAAGTTAGAAAACAATTTGGCAATCAGAAATTACCAACAGTGCAGAAACAGCAAAACCATACCAAGCCAAAAGGAAAATTACCGGCTCAAGGTCAAAGGAAGCCGAATCAGAAGAAGAAAAAGAATGTGAACTTTGTGAAATCTAAGGGAACGGACAAAATTGCAAAGTTTGAAAATCAATCTAACTTAGATTTTGTTAAACAAGCAACTGTGATGAAAAGGAATGAACCAAGTAGTTCAAAACCTAGTACCTCGGGATCACAAAGTTCATCATCGGTAAGACGATCACATGATACTTCGGGGTTTGTTGAACGAAGATCATGTTTTGAATGTGGTACAATTGGGCATATCGTTCGAAATTGCCCGTATCTTCATAAACAAAAAGGCATAGTTGATGTTCCCCGTGACCGCATTGACCGCAAGCGATCTGTTTCATCAAAACAAGATCCCCGCCTTGTAAAAGAAAGGGAAAAGAAACAGAAACGCCAACAGGTCAAGAAAATTGAAAAAGCAATTAAAACTGATGCGGTTAACAAACCATCTGTTTCTGTCAAACCAGAAAATTCAAAAACTTCTGACAACCATGAAGCTAAAATTTTAAAGAATAACACTGGTATAACAAAACAGACCTGGAAACCAAAAACGGTTAAAGAATCAGGGGGACCATCACAATTTTCAAATCATCAAAGAATAGAAGTTATTGTTGTTGATGAAAATGGAAGACCCAAGACCACAATGGCTTGGGTCCCCATCTCCAACTAATTATGTGAGTTCATGTGCAGGGTGTTCCAGGAGGAACTGTCAGTAGTCATTGGATTGTTGATAGTGGGGCATCCAGGCACATGACAGGCGACATGAAGCTTCTCTACGACGTCAAATCTATTAGAGGAGGTTATGTTGCTTTTGCTGGAGATAAAGGCGGATATATTACGGGTGAAGGAATGATTTCCAACGGGATTGTTAGTTTTGATAAGATTAACTTCGTACAACAACTTGATCACAATCTTCTTAGTGTTTCTCAAATTTGTGATAAGTAGTTCTCAGTACACTTTGATGCAAATGGATGTTATGTGCTGAAACCCGGATTCAAAATTCCAAAAGAATGGATTCTCTTGTCGGCTCCAAGGATAAATGATTTGTATGTCCTTGATATGAGCCAAGCTATCACAACGTCTGCACAAGCAACTTGTTTCGTTTCCAAAGCCACAGAAAAAGACACAATCTCTTGGCACAGACGAATGGGTCACATTCACTTACGCAAAATGAATCATTTGGTGTCAAATGAATTGGTGAATGGTGTTCCTCTTAAAAACTTCCATCTTCAAGACGTCTGTGTCTCGTGCCAGAAAGGAAAACAAACGAAGAAGCGACACCCTACAAAGAAAGTCAACACGGTGGCTGTTCCTCTTGAACGTTTGCACATGGATCTGTTCGGTCCTGTCAAGCACAAAAGCATTAGGAATGATCAATATTGCCTCGTGATAACTGATGATTATTCAAGATTTTCTTGGGTGGCGTTCATGGCACATAAGAGTGAAACCTTCGGTATTATCAAAAACTTGATCATTCAGATTGAGAATCTCTATAATTTGAAGGTTAGGCAGATACGTAGCGACAATGGTACTGAATTTAAAAATCATGCCATGGCGGAGTTTTGCACTTCAAAAGGTATTCTTCACGAATTTAGTGCAGCTTATACTCCTCAACAAAATGGCGTCGCTGAACGTAAAAACCGCACATTGATCGAGACTGCTAGGACAATGTTGGTAGAATCGCAGTTGCCCATTCCATTCTGGACTGAAGCTGTGTCCTCTGCATGTTATACGTTGAACCGAGTCCTTACAGTCAAAAGGCACAACAAGACCTGCTTTGAGCTTATTAACAAACGGAAACCAGACTTGTCATATCTTGAACCGTTTGGAGCTCCATGCACAATAATCGATCCTAATGGAAAGTTTGGGGCAAGAGCAATTGAGGGATACTTTCTTGGGTATTCCACCCCGAACTTAAGAGTCTGGAATCTAGAGACTAAAAGGGTCGAGGAATGGTCTGAAGTCAGAGTACAAAGGCACACTTTACCAGTCAAATGTCCTGGTCAGCCTTGGATGTTTGAGTACGATGACTTTTTCAATTCGATCAATGTAGAAGCAGTTGAAGAAAATGCTGCGGCAAGGATGTTTTTCGAGAGTGACAATGCAACAGATTCACCGCTGGTTCGTCCAATTATTGTCAATCAAGAACCATCTTCGGTGAACAATAATGCTCTCGACAATGAGGATTTTCATGATGCTACCGAATTGAACGAATCTTCAGAGGATGATGAATTTCTAGATGCAGATCAAGAAGCTCCAACGACAGCAGTACATGGTACTTCAGAGGGTACACCTCCAGTGGATGTCCCTAGAACAGCTGAAGCTACTGCATCTTCCTCTTCGTCAATTCCGGGCCTTGAATTGATTGTTGATCTCAATCTCAACAATTTGGGTACAAATATTCCAGTTCAAGATAATCCAGAAACAAGGATTCACAATACCCATCCTCAACAAAACATCATTGGAAATGTACAGAGTGGCGTTCAAACAAGAAACATGTTGCGAAATAACAACAATGCAGGCTTGTGTGCAACTATCCGAGAATCTGGTCAACAAAATGATTGGTCTTTCGCGTGTTATGTCTCACAGGAAGAGCCAAGAACTTGGAAAGATGCTTTGAAAGATAGCTCTTGGGTTGAAGCGATGCAGGAAGAACTGCAACAATTCCAGAAGCTAGGTGTCTGGAAACTCGTAGAGAAACCTGCTGGTTACAAGAAGATTGGTACCCGTTGGGTGTTTAAATGCAAAAGGGATGACCGTGGAGTCGTTATTCGAAACAAAGCAAGGCTAGTCGTTCAAGGTTTTCGTCAGATTGAAGGGATCGACTACAACGAAGTGTATGCACCTGTTGCACGTCTAGAAGCAATTCGGATTTTTCTGGCTTATGCCTCATTCAAAGGTTTCAAGGTATACCAGATGGACGTGAAAAGTGCATTCTTACATGGTGTGGTGGAAGAAGAGGTGTACGTCGAACAGCCTCCAGGTTTTGAAGATCCTATCCATCCCGATCGGGTTTGGTTGCTCAACAAAGCTCTCTATGGTCTACATCAAGCACCGCGAGCTTGGTACGCAACCTTATCCAATTATTTGCTGGAGAATGGATTTCGCAGAGGTCTTATCGATTGTACTCTTTTCATCAAAGAACAAGATGGAGATCTTCTACTGGTACAGGTATACGTTGATGATATTATTTTTGGTTCTACTAATGATGTTTTGTGTAGGGATTTCGAGCGTGTAATGCAGGATAAATTCGAGATGAGTGCTAGGGGGGAAATGACTTTCTTTTTGGGCCTACAAGTACAACAAACTGAGTCTGGGATATTCATTCATCAGACTAAATATGTTGGTGACATCTTGAGCCGGTTCCAGATGTCTGATGCAACGCCCATCGGTACCCCATTGCCACAAAATCACGGAATTACTCCAGACTTGAAGGGTGAAGCTACTAGCCCCTCATACTACCGCGCGATGATCGGATCCCTTATGTACCTCACAGCATCAAGACCAGATATAATGTACCCAACGTGCCTGCTAGCCAGATATCAAGTCAACCCGAAGGCCTCACATCTTGCAGCTGTAAAAAGGATTTTTCGTTATTTGAAGGGTTACCCTGACACCGGTCTGTGGTACCCTAGGGATAATAACTTTGACTTGATCGCATTCAGTGATTCTGATTTTGGCGGATGCAAAATCGACGGCAAATCCACAACGGCTGGATGTCAGTTTTTAGGAAATCGCCTAGTCACATGGCAGTGCAAGAAGCAGACGTGCGTCGCTACATCAACATGCGAAGCTGAATACATTGCTGCCTCAAGTTGTTGCTCCCAAGTCCTATGGATCCAACAACAAATGCGAGACTACGGTTTTGAATTCCTAACTACTCCTATTTACGTTGATAATTCTGCTGCATTACAGATCACTAAAAATCATGTGCAGCACTCAAAGACTAAGCACATCGAAATTAAGTATCACTTCATACGTGATTGCTTTGAGAAAAGGCTAATCGATGTTGCTTACGTCCACACCAATGACCAACGTGCCGACCTTTTTACCAAAGCATTTGACAAATCAAGATTTGACTATTTATTATTGGTAAACGGCATTAAGGTCAAGCAAGAGTAAAACCAACATCGGAAAATCATTTTTGTACATACCTTTGTGTTTTAAATTTGTCTTAGTTTATTGATTTTAGGGGGAGTAAATCCAAATTTGAAAATCCAAAAACATCGAAAAATTTCAAAAACACAAAAACAATAGAAAAACAAAAATGAGTTTCCTGGCGAGCAAAAGAGAAAATGATAGTACATCGGTGGTCTGTCTAAACCTCTTTAAACCTAAACTGAAAAACGATAAGCAGCTCTATATAAGATGTATCGGTAGGCTCACAATCATTTTAAAGTGTGCAGGGTGATATAAACTTAAATCGACTGAGGACTGGGTGGGAACCATTCATTGGCATATGGTCTTAGTATCGAAATTTCGTTTGAGACATTGCCGAGGTTCTGAGATATTCGGTCTTTATGCTGCTTATCATCTGGGTATCATGGTTGTATCTTTTACCGAAAAATAACGGGGACGCAAGTCTAGATCTTCCATGATACCATACATACGTGTACATACTGCCTACGACCTCAATAAGTGATCAACAATCACATGTCCAAACAAATAAGTGATAAAATATCACAAATTCTTTCCGGGTGTCAAGTTCGTCTCTCTGCTGTACGAAAGTACTGACCTGTTCACGGACTTGCTCCTGTGCCCTCATGCATCGAAAATCAAGTTCCTCATCAATAAGTGATTCTATCACATAGGGCTTGTTTTCAAATCAAAATAAGTGAGAATCTCACATCATATACGGTCAAACAGATGATAATCGGTATACTCACCGGTAAGATGAACCCTCGTGCATACCTTGATACGGGAATGTGTCGTGATGTGGATGAACACCGGTCGGTAAGTATAAATCATACCTTAACGTATCCCCTCGCCATGATTACATCTGATAAGTTGAGCTTATGTGGACAACAATACCGATAATTGTTATAGGATGCTTATCTTAATGTTAACTAATTGAACAAAGAGAGTGTTTTGACATGACCGTACACTGATATGATTCTCTTACCCTCGAAACTCGCAAAAAGAATGTCTGTAAATATTTATTTAATGCTTTCAGTTTCTGCATCTTAGTATATATTTATTTACTGCTTTCAGTCTTTACATTTGAAATATTCAAAAAAAAAAATATATATATATATACCAAAAAGATTTTAAGTGTGTTTTAATATAAACTTTATAAAAGCCAAAAAGATTTTATTTCTATCTTATTTTCGATCGTACGATGTTGGATCTCGAGTCTTCGTTACCTGAAACCTGATTGAAAACCGAAACGACTAAATCTTCATAAACGCTCGAAATTTGCAAAGTGTTGAAAGTTAAAATTTGAAATGGATGAAGTATTTTAAACTTTCAAACTGTCGGACGGTGTTTGATTGAACAAATGGTCACAGGTGTGTCGCTTACTTATGATATTCCAGGCAGTTGTTCTCATTACGCGTTTAGATTTCTTGCATGTGCAGATTCTAAAGGCAAGGAGAACATGGTCGATGACAAGCTTCGGAATGAAGACACGACGTGAAGGCGCTCAAAAGATGAAGATGATCGAGTTGCCGCTGACCATCATCAACACCACAAGGATCTCACTTCATAAAGAACAAGACTTTCACGAGCATAACTCAAGGGGGAGCTTATGTTAAGGGGGAGTTTGTCAACACACTTCCTACATGAAACGGGGAGTTTGTTGATACACTTTCTGCTTTCAAGACGTGAAGACTTTAAAGATCCTCCGACATTGAAGACTTGAAAAGACGTCAAAGACTTGAAGTCACAAAGATCGAGACAAAGCTACAGCCAGACAAAGCTACAGCCAAGGGGGAGTTTGTTGGTGCACTTGTGTCTGTACTTTGTCTGTATTTAGTCTTGATACAAAACGATGTCTTTGATGTAAGATTGATGTAAGTTTGACCAAGTCAACCATCCTCCGGTTTGACTTGGTCAAACAGTTAGAAAATGGTTGTAAGATGTTTGGGTCGAAGGTTGATTCATCGAAGGATTGCCTATATCCTTCGATGATGAGCTCGAAAGATATCCCACGAAGGATACTGATGGACTTCGAAGGATATGCCATCCTTCGAAGTATATGTGTATCCTTCGATGGATGCATGATCGAAAGATGATGTTTCGATCAGTAATTCTATCCTTCGACCAGACCTGTTGTGTTCGGGTATATATACCCATGTTGTGTGTTCACTTAAAACTAGCACTTTAGAGAGAAGAAAGACAAGAGTTCGAAAGTTAGAGAAGTGAGAGCATTCTGTTTAGAACACACACACTGAGAGAGTTTGCAAAACTGATTTGTAAACATTGCTTTGTAACCGAACCTTTCATACGTATTAATACAAGTGGTGTTAATCGGTGAACCTTGTGTGTTGTGTTTATGCTTGTTCTTTCTCGGTTTGCATGCTAGCTTGGATTCCGCACTCGCTAGTGTGTTAGATATAACAAGGAATAGGTTGAACCTCAACCTCCGAGGGACCTACAATAGCAGACCGGTGGCCACGGATCAATAGTGGTGGCAAGAGATTTAGAGGAGATATTTGGTAACTTATGATGTAATTTTCACTTTCAGTTTGATGTATTTGAAGTTTTCCTTTAAGTTACTTTGGTTTGAAATAAATTTTCGTAAATCGTATTGACTACTTTATTGTGTCTTATATTAACTACTTTATTACGTTAAAGTTGGTATGCTAAGTAATTATAACAACTGTTTCAATAGCCACATGTTATTTATTTTAAAATCAAAGATTATATCCCCAAACAGTAAACTAATAATCATGTATCATAATTTATATAGGATTATCAGTAAATGTCCTCACAAATTTTTAAAAAATAAGCCATTATACTTAAAAAATACACATGTTTAATAACTAATAAAATAAAACAACCCGTGGGTACCACGGGTGATAACCTAGTTATGCTAATATATTGATGTGTTGATTATACATGCATGTTTACAATTTATGCTAACAAACATCATCAACAATTTAAGTTGATTATGCTGATGTGCTAATTAGAACAAACAAAACCAGCACAAACAAGTTTGAAATTAGTACAATTAATATTGAAACCAGCACAACAGTTTGAAGTGTTATTTTTAGTAGTCTATAAATATACCATTTTGAAAAAGAAAATTCATATAACAATATTATATACTCATATTAAAGATAAAAAATTTCTTAATTTTATGGTGTATTTTTTTAAATAATATATATAAAAGTTATTTTATTTTTAAACATACCGGTGGAACTAGTTAGAAAAAGTCAATATAACTAATTTTAATTTTATTCCTTTTATTTAATATAATTAGTACAATTACTAAATTACCCTTAAAAAACTAATCGATATAACTAATACTAAGGGCTTATGTGTAATCAATAACATCTATTGATTAAAAATTTACATGGTCCAGATTTGTTCTCACAGTTCTTACAACTATACAATCAGGAACTAGAAAACATAATGCCTCAAATGCACATGAGTCTGTAATCACAAGCTACAATAAACCACCATTTCCAAAGTTATCTGTTAGTCCTCTTAGAAGGTTTCAGTTGATTGATTCTGACTCAGATTTTGATGATCCTTATATCAGTGAAGGCGCTACTAACAAGACTTGTAACAGATCAGAAACGTATTTGAACTGTGGCGCACCTAATCTTGTGCAACGTGTAGATTTAAATGAGCAGATAAAATTAAACGAATCAATTAAAACGTCCACCGAGAAAGATCTATGGGAGGATTTCCAACCGAGAAGAGATTCTGTATCTCAACAGCTGCATTGGATGAATTTTGTGAGGAATATTTTAGTACCATGAAAGATAAAAGAATATCTCAGAGTAATACAAATAATGTAATAGATTTTGTTTGAAGTTGCTTGCCCAATTTCTTCCCTATAAATGCAGAGAACAAACACTCTGAGTAGCCTAGTATATCAAACATTGATTACATGTAAGTGTGGGTCTGAAGTTAAATTTTATTCTAAATTACCATTTTTAATGAAGTTTTATAGCAAGTTTTTGTATTTCTTGTGTTTTAGGGGTCAATTTAGTTGTGCTGAAAACTCTAAACAAGCTCCTAGAAATAATGAAGCTGAAATAAGCTCAAGGAAAAATTCAAGAAAATAAAAAACCCAAGAAATATCTCAAGGTTCTACGAATCCAAACTGAGACACGTCCCGAAAGATGCTGGCAAAAGGAGGATTCAAGCAGATGATGAATCTGCTAGTGCATGTGTTGAGCATTGGTTTACAAACCAAGAAGGGTGGGTAAACTAGAATGTGTTGCATTTGTTATTGGCTCAAACTATTCACACACCCCATGTGCCTATTTGCACACTTATGTGCCTTAGACGCCTCGTACAGGGGGTAAACGATGGCGTGAGTTGTTGGAGATTGAACGGAGGATTTGGATTCAAAATTAAAGTATATAGTATAAAAGTATGATATAAACAAAAAGTATATTATGTCTAGGCACTTGTCACGACACTGAGTTTCTGTGATTTTACGGGTCCTGGTTTGCCCGACAGAATCAGTAACAAGGAATGCGGAAACAGAATAAGCGGAACCGAAACAACACAAACTGTTCCGGCGAAAGGGAAGTTGGCACGACAGGAGCCTTTCGCGCAAAAGGGATCACCCTTTCGCGCGACAGGGACCTGTTTGGTGAACCGAACTTTGTTTGAACGTTTTAACCATTATTCGGTTTTGTTTGTGAGTTAAGTTAAGTTATATGTTATAGTATAATAGTCCTGAATGTTCATACAGTTCATAGAAGTCATGCATGGAGGTATAAATCTCGTTATAGTTCACCAAAGCACAAATTAGTTAACAAGGTTAACTAACCAGTTGGTCATGAATAATAAAAATGGAAATAACGTAATTAAAATAGCCAAACAACCGAACAAGTACAACCCGGGTGTGCCAACTCAACATGGAAAGAGTTAACTAAGTGTTGGAGGCTAGACGGGGTTAACTCATTCTAGGTCTAGGAGATTGTTTGGGTGTTCATTTTCCAAGTTCAAGCGAGGTGGTGGAACTAGATTGGAAACCAAGGCTTCCACGGTTCACACACTGATATTACAGAATTGTCTATATCGAGAATAGGGATCTGAATAATCATACAATACTTAGAAATTGTCAGAACAGGTTGAACCAGAACCTTTCGTGTGAGAGGAGGCTCCTGTCACGCGAAAGGGCTAACCTTTCGTGCGAGAGGGCTGACTTTCGGGCGATAGGTGTTGTTTCGAGATGAAATCAATTTGGTTTTGGTTGAACTGTTCACCTTTTTGGCTGGAGTTGACTCTAACATGAACCCACAACTATGAACTTAGCTTGTGAGCTTAAAGAGTCTCTAATTCTTCCAAGTTTCGAAATCAGAAAGTTTATTTGTAAAAAGTTTGAAAGTTAAACTTAAAACCTTAGCTTGGTCCTCAACATAATGAGAGTTGTTATCAGATTGCCAAGGCAAATCTGATGTACCAGTTGTTTTGATATAAAGTTTTTGTAAAAAGATAGAAAAAGTAGAATATTATAGAAGAAAGTAGGGTGCTAGTGAGTGGCAAACTCACTTAGAAGGTTTCTGGAAGTTGACAGCAGCAGGTGCATGAAATCAGTATTTTAGAGAGAATTTCGGAGTTGTGAAAGTGGAAAAAAGAAGAAGTTGGTTGGTATTTATAGGCTGAAGCTGGGTTTGGGATAACAAGTATTTCGGGTGAGAGGGGCCTCTCGTACGAGAGGGCCTTTCGCCCGAGAGGGGTCTTCCCCTTTTGTTCGAGATACAAGTTTGTTGATTTCGCGTATTTTGTCGGTTTTAAGTGTATAAGTGTAATACATAAGCGTATTATATGTGTAAACAAATGTATGAATGAATTTGCATGTACAAACAAATATGAATTTGTGTATAAATTGTATCAAGTATGCACGTATAGCGAATGTGTATCAAGTATTTACGAAATATGTATAACAAGAGGTATAAAAAGATCAAGCTTTTATTATGATTCAAGTCTCGAATTACAGTGGTTGAAATGAAAGACGAATACAAAGAGAATACAAGTTTTCAAAAATAGAAGTACAAGACAAACTTTCTGAATAAGGAAGGTTACAAAAAGCGAGGCGTTACATGATATTTGCTAAATGTATTTGTCAACTGAATTGGGGGGGGGGGGGGAGTGTTAAAAGCAACTATATCCAACAAAGTATTCTATTTGGTTGTTTGTTTATTAAGTTTTATCTGGTTATTTTATAATTTCTACTTATATTGGTTTGTATTTAATCATTATTAGTTGAGGGACTAGATATGCAAAGTCTGAAAGTTCAAGGTTGTTATAAAGGCCAATGATATGGAGAAGGGCTAAAGTATAAAATGGTCAGCTATATAATCTTGCTATCTAGCTAGGGTTTCATTCATTTACTTCATACATGTCTTTGTTCTCTCCGCCGCCGCTAGTCTTCGTCTTCCCTAAAGCATCAGATTGATTTAGAGTTTGTCTTGTAATCTGATCGTGTTATTCAGGTTTTGTGTATCAGTGTGTTAGAGCGTCTGTAATTTCTTCTCATCGTCTAGGTGAGAAGATCGTCTATTCTATTCCGTTCTTTGGTGTAATTAGGATTGGTTGAATAAAAAGAGTTCACGTAATCATTGTGTTCTTATGTTGTATCCGTGTTTTTTTACACGAACCTAGAAAATTAAGTCAATAACGTTGCAACTTCAACTCACACTTAGCCCATTTCTTTTCCTCTCTACTACGATCGACAACTCTCTTAAACTTGTTTTCAGTTACATCTCACATCTCGAACATCCTCAACCCCACACAAAACCACCAAGTTTCTCAAAACTTATATTTGTCAAACAATTAGCTTTGTCAAATGTGGATTTGTCAAACAATTATGCCAACAATTAGCTTTGTCAAATGTGGATTTGCCGCTTGCTACAACTGACATCTAAGGAAAATGCAATCTCTCACTGATATCTAAGGTAACATTCGATCTCTCCGGTGATTGTTGGTACATGCATTTTAACGCACCAAAATAATAGATATGATTAGCAAACGAATTATGAAAATCTTTTGTGTTTTTGTAGATAGATTGTAATGAAGAGAGATAATGTTTCTTCATTCAACGTTATCGAAAATCTTGAAAACTAGGTAACCTACATCTACCTTTGGTAATTTTATTATAATCTGTTTATTCTATTTGGAAAATATCTTAGTGATGCTCTCTGGTAATCTTTTCTCTCCCATATTATGATTGTCTTATCCTTTTGTGTAAAAGGTGGACATGTTAAATTGTGAAATATACCAATAGTTGGTGTGTTACATGTAAATAAATAATTACAGTTATCCTATTTAGTTTTTAGTTTCCAAATAATAGTCCTAACTATATGATTTATTTATTTTAATTTGCTTACCAACATTCTCATCATAATGTTCATTAAGTTGAGCATGAAATCTAACTAAGGCTCGGGCTACTACATTATATACACTCAAAGCTTTGCAAAATTATTATTATTATTATTATTATTAGAGTAAACTGCTAAAATCGTCCCTGAGGTTTGTCTCAAATTGCTAGATCAGTCCAAAATCAAGTTTGTTTGCTAAAACAGTCATTGGGCCTAAGTTCTGTTGCTAATTCAGTCCATTGAAAGGGAAAATGATTGGACTAAATTAGCAATTTGAGTCAAACCTTAGGGACGAATTTAGCAATTAACTCCTATTAATTGGATTGAATTAGCAATTTGAGTCAACCTTAGGGACGAATTTAGCAAACAAACTTGATTTTGGACTGATCTAGCAATTTGAGACAAACCTCAGGGACGATTTTAGCAGTTTACTCTATTATTATTATTGTTATTGTTAATATTAATATAATATTATTAATTATTATTATTATTATTAATTAAATAATATATTAAATTACAACTTTTTTTACTGTCTGAGATTTACTGTAGGTATTTTGTTTTGATGACTTGCAGCCATGCACGTTGCACAACTAAATGTGTCACTATTTCTTTTTGTTGCCAACTATCTTTTTATAACTAGAAGACAGGGAGTAGGGGCGGACCCACCCTTTGTGAATCGGGGTAGCGAGACCCCAATGTTTTTAGAAAACGTAGTAGAGTTGGTATGTTAAAATTTTCAAGAAACCCATAAGAACGTACAGATGGAACCTATAGTATCATAATTAAACTTGTTGCAGTGGCAAATCCCTTGTTTTCTAACCAAGAGGTCATTGGTTGAAATCTTGTTCATCACGTTTTTCAGCTGATATTTTAAAATCCAACAGGTAAATATATTTTATAGTTTGTTTTTTTGAGTTTTGTAACTTGAATTTCCATCACAGTTCTTATTTCTGAACAAAAGATTGAGATGTAATAATATGTACAATTTTCAAACTGTTTTCCTATCCTTATGTTTTTCTAACAACAAATTTGATATAGGAAAGATAAGCATTCTGAGTGATCAAAGATAAAACTTAATAATTGTTCTTGAATTTCTCCTTTTTGTTACATTATTGATGTTTTAAGATGTCACATATAAAACTAGAAGATATGAAGAAATATTTTTTGTTACCTTTTTGTTTATATTTCTACATATATAGTTAAATAATGTTGAGGAAAGACCTATTGTTCTTTATTACACTCCTCGTCTGACCCGACCTAAATGACGACCGACTCAAAAATTCTAACGTTGGGTTGTGAAAAATCTTAAGACTTGAAAAAAGCGGACCCCATTGAAAAAAAAAATCTTGGGTCCGCTATTGACAGAGAGGGAGGGAGGGAGAGTGGTGGAGGAGTGGACCGGCGGTGACAACCGCAGACGGTGATGATCCGTTGAGTTCTTATTTTCCGGCGAAAATCACGACATCAAACCCTGACCTCTTTTCCGTTTCATCCGCGTCTGAAAGGGTGAATGGCCGGATAAAACCACCACCACCATCACCAACCCAGATCTGGTCATTTTTAAAAGAGAAAGGGGGTGAGGGAATCGTTCCGGATATGAACCCTTCCTGTCGTAGATCTGGTGTTCGGAGTCCCAACCATCGTCCGTTTTTTCACATTATGCTCGCTGGAAGCCGCCACGGGAGCTAAGCCCCAGCCTATGCTATCAAATGTCGACCGGAATATTCACACATGCACCACCGCAAACCGCCCACGCTACATCATCACTTTGTGCAGCTCCCGTCGTGGGCCTTTGATGTGACCAAACATCACAGGTGACGATTTTCTATTCTCCCCAAAGTTTACATTTCTTGCTTATCATGTTTCTTTTTTTTTTGGTTCTATTTCTTTATCTCCACAACACTAAGGGGTGTTTGTTTTTTCAGAAAAACTTCTTCTGATCTCTTATGTCTGCGCCGCGTAGACCACACGCAAACATTTAGCTCTGTAGACCATTTATTTTTTAGAAGACATTGTATTAAAAAAATGTCTTCAAACCTCTACGCGTCCTCTTCCCCACACAGACATGGTCCAATGTCTTCCCACTCTTCCAACCCTCTCTCCACCCCTCCCCTCATAATCTATACTGCACATGTATGCAATATTTATTACACATGTCAGGTATTAATTTTTCTCATGATCATCCACACACAAGCATGTAGAGTATCATGAGAGAACGACAAAGTTACTTGAGTACTTCATATAACCACTATCTGAGCAATTTTTTTAGTTTCTTTTTGTATAGTTAAAAGAAAAACTAAACTAAATACATGTAGATTGACGAGCTACATGTTTATGTAGCTCATGAATTTAATGTATGTAGCTCATACTTGAAGACATGATAATTTTAGGATGTGTTTTGGTTTTGGATGGTCTTTCCACCTTTGTTTCGAGTGTCCTGAAATTCATGTTGCTTTATATAAACTAAATAAACGTACAAAAAGTTAGTTATACCTCGTTTTAAAAGGGCCTATTTCAATGCATGGGTGGAAAACTCAAGGGTAGACAAAAAGCTTATGAACATGGAGCATTTTTAAGCATGGTGGTTATCAAAATATCCATTGCATATGTTAAAAACCCAATTTCATCCAAAATTTTTCATCTAGCCATTCTATTAGTAGAGGGCGAAGAACTTCTATGGCGCCTGCCATCCAAGAAACTTTGTATATGGACCTACACATTTTACAAAATGTTATTTTAGATGCCCAAGAAGGTACATGAAAAATGTTGGAAAGAGGAATTGTGCCATCTAGAGCATGCGAGTGTTTGGTGACCCAACCATTATTCTCTAATAAAAATGGACTTACTTGACATTTTGCATCCTTAATAGCAAGAAACACAAAAAGGAAATGCAGAGAAATCTTGGATGCTAAGAAAAATGGAAATTTTGATAGGTGTAAAGAGCCGGAACAAGTGGTCTAAATATAATTTTAAATATTGGAGGTAAATTACACTAGTTATAGATCTTTAGATCCATCAAATATTCATCTTTCCAAGCATCCAAGATATGCCCATATTTCCCCATCTAGTTCCTTGTTATTGAGTTTGCAAAAATGTCAAGTAACACCATTCTAATGAGTGAAATGAAATCATAGTTGTGTCACTACTTGCATGCTCCAAATAGCACGATTCCTCACACCAACCTTTTCCTTTCAGAACCCAGCTTGTTGGGGATCTAAAATAGCATTTTGTAAAACCTACAAGTCACTATACAAAGATTCTAGGACGACATGCATCATTGCAATTCTCCATCCTCTGGGTATAGAACAACTATGTGAAAAGTTTGAGGTGAAATTGTGTTTTTCACATACACAAAAAGATACTTTGATAACCATAGTGCTAAAAACGCCTCGTGCTCATGCGGGTTTTCTCTACTCATGAATTCTTCCATCCATGCATTGAAAGAGGACCTTTTAGCCTGGGATCTATAAAAACTTATCTAAGCTTTATTTAATTCATTTAAAGTGACAAATTCCTCGGAATTCTCGACACGAGAGGTGGCAGGACTTGCCAAAACAGAAAATCTTCCTAATAACATGATGTCTTCTAGAGTAAAGGTTATTTCACCCTATGGGATGACAAATGTGTTGGGTTTGGGTGACCATTTCTCAGCAAACCAGAGAATTTAGCTTTGGTCTTTTAGGATATTTAAAAGAGAATTCATAATAACACCGTGAATTCCGACTTTCATCCATAGGGGACTATGTTCCATTTTCATGATATCAACCCAAACTATCCAGTTCGGTTGTGGGTTAACCTACCCTGTAGATCTGACTGTTTGAAGATGTTTGGGGATGGAGGAAATAGTGGAGTTGGGTATAGAAGGGTGATCAGGTTGGGTCTGCATGGAACGGGTTGGTACGAGGAATCGCGTTATCCGAAGCACACGAGTGGTTTATGAGTTATGACACAACCTTTACTTCTTTTCTTTCATTAGAAATGGTGTTACAGGATTACAAACTCAATAACAATGAATTAGAAATGAGAATGTATAGAAAGCTTAGATGCTAAGAAGGATAAAGATTGTGATGGTTCTAAAGAGCTATAACGGGTGGTTTGAATAGAATTTTGGATTATGTAGTTTACAAGGGTAACAATATCCGGTGTACTTATATATACATATATATATATATATATATATATATATATATATAGGACAAAGATCCGTTAGGAACCACCTCTTATTGCGAGAAGCGCGAGAACCAATGTGAACGCAACCAAAAATGCCTAAAAATAGCTAAAAATCACACAAATTTTTTTTTTTTTTTAATATTTTTTATAACAAAATCGCTACTTTTCGTAGAAAAAAAAAATATATATTTTTTTTTAAAAAATTTTTTTTTTAAAAAAAAAAAATTTTTTTTTTGGCTTCTAAAAGTAGCGATTTTAACATAAAAAATATTAAAAAAATCAAAAAAAAATTTTAAGATTTTTTTTAGATTTTTTTAGGTTTTTTTGGGGTTTAGTTTTTAGTTTTTTAGCTGGGGGAGGGGGGTTTAGGTTTTTGGGGTTGGGGGGGGGGGGGGGGTTAGGGTTTTTTTAGGTTTTTTGGGGGGTTTAGTTTTTAGCATTTAGCTTGGGAGGGGGGGGGGGGGTTAGCTTGGGGGGGGGGGGGGGTTAGGTTTTTTTTTGGGGGGAGGGGGGTGGGGGTTAGGTTTTTTTAGGTTTTTTTAGCTATTTTAGGTTGTGTTCACATTGGTTCTCGCGGTTCTCGCAATAAAGGTGGTTCTCGCATGAACCTTACCCTATATATATATATATATATATAGGGAGAAGATCATGCGAGAACCACCTCTTATTGCGAGAACCGCGAGAACCAATGTGAACACACCAAAAATGCCTAAAAATAGCTAAAAATCACACAAAATTTTTTTTTTTTGATTTTTTTAATATTTTTTAGGTTAAAATCGCTACTTTTCGAACAAAAAAAAAAAAATTTTTTTTTTTTTAAAATTTTTTTTTTTAAAAAATTTTTTTTTTTCTTCGAAAAGTAGCGATTTTAACCTAAAAAATATTAAAAAAATCAAAAAAAAATTTTGGATTTTTTTTTGATTTTTTTAGATCTTTTTAGGTTTTTTGGGGGTTTAGTTTTTAGCATTTTAGCTTGGGGGGTGGGGGGGTTTAGGTTTTTGGGGGGTGGGGGAGGGGGGTTTAGGCTTTTTTTTTGGGGGGGGGGGGGGTGGGGTTAGGTTTTTTTTTAGGTTTTTTTAGGTTTTTTTTAGCTTGGGGGGGGGGGGGGTTAGGTTTTTTTTTGGGGGGAGGGGGGGGGGTGGGGGGTTTAATTTTTTGGGTGGGGGGGGTGGGGGTTAGGTTTTTTAGGGTTTTTTTAGCTATTTTAGGTTGTGTTCACATTGGTTCTCATGGTTCTCACAATAAGGGTGGTTCTCGCATGAGCCCCTCCCTATATATATATATATATATATATATATATATATATATATATATATATATATATATATATATATATATATACACACATATATACATTAAGCATTAGTTTGACTTAGTGGAAACTGTTACCTATATAAATTACATAATCCAAAATTCTATTTAAACCAACAGTTCTAGCACTTTAGAACCATCACAGTCTCCATCCTTCCTAGCATCCAATCTTTATATACATTTTCCTTTCTGATTCTTTGTTATATTGAGTTTGTAATCATGTCAACCAACACCTTCTGATGAAAGAAAAGAAACAATGGTTGTGTCACCAACCACTCGTGTGCTATAGATAGCGAGATTCCTAGCACCAACTCGTTCCATGCGGACCTTACCTGATCGCCCTTCTAAATCCAACTCCACCATTTCCTCCCACACATTTTCAAACAGTCGGATTTACAGGGAAGGTTGACCTAGAACCGAATTGGATAGTTTGGGTTGATTTCATGAAAAAGGAAGATTGTCCCATGTGGAAAAACAGTCGAATTCATGATGCTATTATGAATTCTATTTTAAATATCCCTAAAGAGGAGAGCCTTAAACTCTATTTGCCGAGAAATGGTCACCTAAAATCAATTTTTGGGAATTCACAGAAACAACAGTACTCAGCTACCTGCAGCCTCTGCAAAATGCAATTTTTGGGACAATTTTTATCAAACGCAACATAATAAGTCCTACATTCACTAAGAATGCTATGGTGCTCATTTTCCAAAACTTATGATCAAATAAAGTACCTCAGTAGGTGCTAAGTGCCTAGAGATATTAAGAATTTCGGTTAAGTTTTGTGACACTGATGACCAGTGCATGATTGAGTCGTTAGACACGACATACACATCATGCTTTGAGGTAGCGCATACCATGTTCCTTAACTGTACACATTTTTTATGGCGGTTAATAGAAATTACGTGATTGAACATTTGAACGAACAAAATGTAACGGTGGAAACCTGAAAATGAACGATCGTAGGCGTCACTGCTCTAGAATTATGAAAGAAGTCGTAGTAGTTACCACCTTTCGACGTTTGTTTGTATATCTGAACACGTAAGAGGTTGCAATGATATCAAAAGTGGAAATTACTTTTACATATACAAGCGACGGGATTTGTAGGTCCGGCTAGGGAGGATCTAGTCGCCTAATCCTTGTTGTCGAACACACCCGGTTGTGCGGAATCCAACCGGAGATGCAAACCGAGATCGAGAGAAGGAGATGAACAAGAACACGAGATGGAGACCGACACTCAACGATTAACACCAATGTATTAATACTTGAAAACGATTACAAACCAATGTTTACAAATCAATCTTTGCAAACTCTCAAACAAATCTCTCGGTTCTCTCTTGTGCGATGCCCTTCTCTTTTGTTCACCCTCTCTGCTCTGCCGAAATCACAAGTGATTTCAGTTTATATATATATGGGCTTGTGCGATTGGTGGGGCTTGACTTGTGCGATTGGCTGGGTTCGGCCCAATTGACAATGGCCCAACATGCATGTTTCACGTAAACATGAATTCATAAAATCCAATTGCAAAGGTTAGACAACTTATGACATCATCATGACATCATCATGATGATGTCATGATGATGTGGCAACGGGAACCGGCTCGCGGCGCTTCGTGCTTCGCGTGTCGAACTCTGGGACGCACGACGGAGGAATGTCGTGACGTCGGGCTTGAGCCGAACCTAACCGGGTCGAACCGAACCGAGTTGAACCGAGCCGAGTCGCGTCCACAAATTATGCATCAACAAACTCCCCCTTGGACGCTACTCGTGAGGTTCATCTTCCATGTCTTCTAAGTCGGCGGATCTTCAAAGTCTTCACGTCTTCAAAGCAGAAAGTGTATCAACAAACTCCCCGTTTCATGTAGGAAGTGTGTTGACAAACTCCCCCTTAACATAAGCTCCCCCTTGAGTTATGCTCGTGAACGACTTGATCTTCAGTACTTGAGATCCTTGTGGTGTTGATGATGGTCAGCGGCAACTCGATCATCTTCATCATTTGAGTGCCTTCACGTCGTGTCTTCATTCCGAAGCTTGTCATCGACCATGTTCTCCTTGCCTTTAGAATCTGCACATGCAAGAAATCTAAACCCGTAATGAGAACAACTGCTTGGAATATAGTTAGTATAAACAAGCGACACACATGTGACCATTATTCAATCAATCACCGTCCGACAGTTTGAAAGTTTAACAAAATTTGTTAATTTTAGTCTTTAACTTTCAAAACTTGCAAATTTCGACCGTTTATGAAGATTCAGTCGTTTTGGTTTTCGTTCAGGTTTCAGGTAACGAAGACTCGAGATCCAACATCGTACGATCGAAAATAAAATAGAAATAAAATCTTTTTGGATTTTAGAAATTTTATATTAAAACAAACCTAAAATCTTTTTGGTATTTTTGAATATTTCGAATGTAAAGACAGAAAGCAGTAAATAAATATTTACAGACATTCTTTTTGCGAGTTTCGAGGGTAAGAGAATCATATCAGTGTACGGTCATGCCAAAAAGCTCTTGTTGTTCTTTTAGTTAACATTAAGATAAGCATCCTATAACAATTATCGGTATTGTTGTCCACATAAGCTCAACTTATCAGATGTAATCATGGCGAGAGGATACGTTAAGGTATGATTTATACTTACGGACCGGTGTTCATCCACATCACGACACATTCCCGTATCAAGGTATGCACGAGGGTTCATCTTACCGGTGAGTATACCGATTATCATCTGTTTGACCGTATATGATGTGAGATTCTCACTTATTTTGATTTGAAAACAAGGCCTACGTGATAGAATCACTTATTGATGAGGAACTTGATTTTCAGATGCATGAGGGCACAGGAGCAAGTCCGTGAACAGGTCAGTACTTTCGTACAGCAGAGAGACGAACTTGACTCCCGGATAAATGTGATATATTATCACTTATTTGTTTGGACATGTGATTGTTGATCACTTATTGAGGTCGAATGCAGTATGTACACGTATGTATGGTATCATGGAAGATCTAGACTTGCGTCCCCGTTATTTTTCGGTAAAAGATACAACCATGATACCCAGATGATAAGCAGCATAAAGACCGAATATCTCAGAACCTCGGCAATCTATCAAACGAAATTTCGGTACTAAGACCATATGCCAATGAATGGTTCCCACCTGGTCTTCAGTCGATTTAAGATTTATATCACCCTGCACACTTTAAAATGATTGTGAGCCTACCGATACATCTTATATAGAGCTGCTTATCATTTTTCAGTTTAGGTTTAAAGAGGTTTGGATAGACCACTGATGTACTATCATTTTCTCTTTTGCTCGCCAGGAAACTCATTTTTGTTTTTCTATTGTTTTTGTGTTTTTGAAATTTTTCGATGTTTTTGGATTTTCAAATTTGGATTTACTCCCCCTAAAAACAATAAACTAAGACAAATTTAAAACACAAAGGTATTTACAAAAATGATTTTCCGATGTTGGTTTTACTCTTGCTTGACCTTAATGCCGTTTACCAATAATAAAAAGTCAAATCTTGATTTGTCAAATGCTTTGGTAAAAAGGTCGGCACGTTGGTCATCAGTGTGGACCATGACAACATCGATGAGTTTCATATTGAAACAATCACGTGTGAGGTGATATTCGAGATCAATGTGTCAGGTCAAAGAGTGCTGTACGAGATGATAATAATTCATAAAGCAGCTTAAATATCGACAAGTATAGGAGAGATTAGAAATTTAAAACCGTATCCTGCAACTGCTTCGTGCATTGCAAGGAATCTGAGCGCTCTCCCAAACTGGATATCCACCCGGTGTGGATTTCAAAGTCGATTTATGTAGCTACTGAGAAGTTTCTTCACAGCAACAAGATCAAAAACCTTTGGGTTCGGCTGGTCTTCCACATTGTACCAGCGAAGGTCTTTGTCTTTCTCTTGAGAAGTAGTGTGCGGTTGTTCAATCCACGCCAAGGCATCCGCACACCCGGTTGGTTTGTTCAACAAACACATTTTCTTCAATCACACCGCAAAGAAAAGTACCCTACACGTTCATCTTGTGGACTTTGAACTTCTTGTGGAAGAAAAATCCATGAATCTTCGAAAAGCTTCAGACGTGCTGCAGGCGCGTACTTTTCATTGGAATCTTTCCTGAGGACCCGATCAAAAACCATAACAACCAATTTTGGCACATATCTCATCATGTCGAATTTTTCAGCTTTATTCAACCACATTCTTTCATCAGACATTTTTGTCTTCTTTTCTCCTCTCTCTATCAAAAGGCAACAACTCCTAGATATAATGATGTTTCGGAGTCTGGTGTCGCCGATCTTGTGCATGGACACTCCACTATCAACAATCCTAAGACTATCAATAGTTCCTCCTGGAACATCCTACACAGTCATTCAGAGATTAGTTGGAGAGGGGGACCCAAGCCTTCACAGACTTGGGTCGTCCGTCATCATCGAGGATTGTGACATCCATTTCCCGATGATTCGGAATTGATGTAGCCCCCCCTGAAACAATTTCTAATTTTGGTTTCCAAATCTGTTTTTGTTTTTCATGTTTAACATTTGATTCGACAGATTTTGTATGGACAACCTCCGGTTTTAAAACCTTTTCAACATTTTTCCGTTGTTTCTTTCTCTGTTTCACTTCTTGTTGTTTAACAAGACGAGGGTCCTGTTTTGGTGAAATAAATCTTTTATGGTAATTGTTACCATGGGGGGCATCAACTTTTGCTTTCAACTTATGAAGATACGGACAGTTTCGAATTATGTGTCCAATTGTACCACATTCAAAACATGATCTTCGTTCAACAAACCCCGAAGCATCATGTGATCGTCTTGCCGATGATGATGAACTTTGTGATCTCGAGGTACTAGGTTTCGAACAGTTTGGTTCATTTCTTTTCAACACTGTTGCTTGTTTAACAAAATCTAAGTTAGATTTGTTTTCAAAGGTTTCGATTTTGTCCGTTCCCTTTGATTTCACAAAGTTTACCTTCTTGTCCTTTTTCTTGTTTTGGCTCTGTTTGCCTTTTCCATTTCCTTGGGCAGCGTGATTTTGCTTTCGTTGATTGTTTTGTTTTTGCAATTTTTGATTCCCATATTTCTTTCTAACTTCGGATTTTGGGATAGGAGCACACTGAGTTACTACAACTCCTGGGCTCGACTTTCCCAAAAACTTACTGGTAGAATCTTCGAAAACTTTATCAATCAAAGATTGATTGACATTTTTGATAGGGAAATCCTTGTCTGAATATATTTTATCAGATCCAATCAACGGGTAAAGCAAGTTCACGCTTTCACAGCTTCCAGATGAGGATTCAACAGACTTGGCTGTAGCAATCACAGACGGTTTAGCAGGTGGATCACAAAGAATGTGATTCTCAAGAGGTATGTCCTCTTCTTTGATCACCGCATCAGACTTTGCTGAATCAGTATCATCAGATTCATCATCAGAAGAATCAGCATCCTCAATCACAACTGGAGGATCCTGAATCGGTTCAGCAGAAGACACACTTGTATCTGCTGACCCATCCGATTCTGATGATACTTCCTTCTTGTATCCGAGCCCTGTTGCAAATTCCTCAACGTCTAAAGGAACAGATGGTTCAAAGTGAGTTCTATACTCCTCATCAGGCATGGCATCATAATTGTGTCTCACAGGTGGTGGACATTTCTTGTAACCTATGCATGTGACATCCCGTTTCTCTTTCTGAACGTCAATGATGTGATCCAACACATAGCTAGAGCTCAAATAACTGTCTAACTAGAGTCGGATCGCCTCACTTTCAGTTTTAACACAAGCCATCTCTTTTTGCATTATCTCAAGACGTGTGATATACAAATTTATGTCAGTTTGTTTTCTGGAAACCATTTTTGTCAGCTCTGTTTTATCTTTCTTTAATGTTTCAATCATCGATTTAAATTCATTTTCATGGTTTTCATAAAACATGTTGGCTTCTGTGCACTTAGAAAGGTCCACGGTCAACTTTTGATTGTGAATGAATGTCACATCATACTTGTTTTGCAAAGCCTCGTGATTGCTTTGCAACTCACACCACTTATCTTTCAATGAAACATGTTTGTCTTGCAAATCAAACAAACTAGCTTGTAAAGCATCATGTTTGCCTTGCAACTCAGACATGTTTGCATCTAAATCAGCACAATTAACATGCAATCTATCACAATTATCACAAATAACAGCAGTGGGTTCATCGACACATACCTGACTTGATCAACTGTCGACATTAGCCATAACGGCTGTATGGAGAGAAGAAGAAGAATAAGCAGCTTGATCCACCAATATAGATCTCCTATGATTTTTTGCTGCAGTGTCTCCCAATACCTCATCAACCTCTGCTTCAACTGACACACTTGACGTGTCATCCAAATGATCATTGCCTGAAGTTGAGGATTCTTCATCTGAGCTTCCATTGTAACCAGAACTGTCTTCATCTTCAGAAGATTCACCGCCATTAGCGGAAGATTCTCCACCACTGGCGTGATTTAGATCCTTGACAACCTCAGCAAAACAAGCGGTTACAGTAGATGGCCGATAGATTTGCTGTTGTGGAGCTGGTTGTAGAGGATTTCCATACAAGTCTGTTGTTGGAGCTGGCTTTACTGGAACTTGTATCGGATTGCCATATAAATTTGTTGTCACAGGAGGCCTTTGGGTTTGCTGTTGAGGCACTGGTTGAGGAACTGGTTGAAGTGGATTTCCGTACAGATCTGTTGGTCCGGTAGATCGAACAGGTAATGGATTTCCGAACATATCAGTTACTTTGATAGGTCGTTGGCTTTGAATACTCGGTGCGGGAGATTCGGCCCATGCAGGAGATAACCTGGTATTTGTATACTTTCCCGAATCCGGAGACGGAGTACCATAATACATCTCTGTATTTATCGGAACACCCCACATCGAATTCATTTTTGATCAAGAAAAAAAAATTGTTACACAAGTTCTCTCGGGTTCTCCTTGTTAACAACCAACCAGCCGAAGGATCCCTGATCGAAAGACGAGAAAAACACAAACTTGTTAAACTTAAACAGATTAGGATCGAAGGATCAATACTTGTTCGAAGGATCAACAGTGTTTCGAACAATGATTTTGAAGTTGAAATGGACAAGTGAGGTGTTTTAGGCAACAAGAATAAGAACTAATAAAATCTTGTGCGACCCAAACTAAACTTGTGCGGCTTAATAACTTGTGCGATCCAATAAATCCAAATTAAACAAATCTTGTGTGATTCAAAACGGCAGTCCAAATAGTAATCAGAAGCCCACTATAAAAGCCCACTATCTTGTACGATTAAACAAGTCTTGTGCGATTGGACACTTCTTGTACGATCCAAAACTTGTATGATTGGGATGTCTTGTGCGACTGAAACAATATAATATGCAACCAATAATCTTGTGCGATCAAGTCAAACAGCCCAGTTCAATATAAGGCCCAATTCTGGAAGCCCAATTCTTGTACGATCTGATTAACTGTTGTGCGACTGATATGAGTTGTGCGACTGAAATGTTTTGTACGTTGCCTATCCCTTGTGCGATTGCAACCTGTTGACTTTTAATCCTCCTGACACAAACACAGATCCACTTTCGGCTACACTTTCCCCAATTCACCAACCAAGATATGATTTGTACTATTATAATCAAAACACACTTCTCAAGTAAACATCATCATCATGCAATGTCTGCCACCTTTCAACCTTAATATAATAATTAACAACAAAATTTCAAACCCAAATCAGATTAAACAGAATCTTGTCAAGAACATTTTGAATATGGTTTGAAGATATGAAGAACAAACCCAGAAATATAAGTTTTCTGGTGAACTGAAGATTTTCCGAACACGAATTTGGCCGAAACTTCACTAAAAACCAACTTTAAATATGTGAAAATGATGAACAACAAGGTTTTTATAAGAACTAACAACAAAATACCAGAAATTTTGAAGTTTTGAACTGATTTTTTTTCAGAAAAATAAGAACTTCAAAAATCTGAAACAAACCCGAAAACTACTCGGTTTTAACAAGGAGAAGAGCCATGGCTCTGATACTACTTGTAGGTCCGGCTAGGGGAGGATCTAGTCGCCTAATCCTTGTTGTCGAACACACCCGGTTGTGCGGAATCCAACCGGAGATGCAAACCGAGATCGAGAGAAGGAGATGAACAAGAACACGAGATGGAGACCGACACTCAACGATTAACACCAATGTATTAATACTTGAAAACGATTACAAACCAATGTTTACAAATCAATCTTTGCAAACTCTCAAACAAATCTCTCGGTTCTCTCTTGTGCGATGCCCTTCTCTTTTGTTCACCCTCTCTGCTCTGCCGAAATCACAAGTGATTTCAGTTTATATATATATATGGGCTTGTGCGATTGGTGGGGCTTGACTTGTGCGATTGGCTGGGTTCGGCCCAATTGACAATGGCCCAACATGCATGTTTCACGTAAACATGAATTCATAAAATCCAATTGCAAAGGTTAGACAACTTATGACATCATCATGATGATGTCATGATGATGTGGCAACGGGAACCGGCTCGCGGCGCTTCGTGCTTCGCGTGTCGAACTCTGGGACGCACGACGGAGGAATGTCGTGACGTCGGGCTTGAGCCGAACGGAACCGAGTTGAACCGAGCCGAGTCGCGTCCACAAATTATGCATCAACAGGATTGTTAATTGTACCTTATCAGCAGTTTGACCGGATAAGGGAATGTCTTCATAGTTTTCGTATTAAATGAGCCTTCCACGTCGATATTGTTCCCTTTTTAAACACATTCCCCTCCAAGGAAAGCCCTGAATATCTTTACCGGTTCTTGCTTGAGCAGCGGACGTATCGGAACCGTAACCAATTTGATCTTCTTCTCGGATTTTATTCTTCATATGTGTAACCAAATTGGTTACGGTTCCGATACGTCCGCTGCTCAAGCAAGAACCGGTAAAGATATTCAGGGCTTGCTGTGGAGGGGAATGTGTTTAACAAGGGAACAATATCGACGTGGAAGGCTCATCCAATACGAAAACTATGAAGACATTCCCTTATCCGGTCAAACTGCTGATAAGGTACAATTAACAATCTCGTCGCTTGTATACGTAAAAGTAATTTCCACTTTTGATATCATTGCAACCTTTTACATGTTCAAATATACAAACAAACGTCGAAAGGTGGTAACTTCTACGACTTCTTTCATAATTCTAAAGCAGTGACGCCTACGGTCGTTCATTTTCAGGTTTCCACCATTACATTCTATTCGTTCAAATGTTCAATCACGTAATTTCTATTAACCGCCATAAAAATGTGTACAGTTAAGGAACATGGTATACGCTACCTCAAAGCATGATGTGTATGTCGTGTCTAACGACTCTCTCATGCACTGGTCATCAGTGTCACAAAACTTAACCGAAATTCTTAATTTCTCTGGGCACGTAGCACCTACTGAGGTACTTTATTTGATCATAAGTTTTGGAAAACGGGCATCATAGCATTCTTAGTGAATGTGGGAGTTATTATGCGGTGTTTGATAAAAATTGTCCCAAAATTGTATTTTGAAGAGGCTGCAGGTAGCTGAGTATCATGCTCGTGCTGTTGTTTTTGTGAATTCTCAAAAACGCCCTTTGTTAAAAGCACAATTGATCATTACTAAGTGTCTAAGATCAGCCATGATGCTTCACTTGATAAAGTCTGCTCTTAGTTGTGGCATATCCACAGGTTCATATGTTTTTAATTTTTTTTAGTATTGTAGAAGTGACAAGATGGGCAATAGGTTAAGCCAGGCACATATACAATTTTTTTTAAATTGGTTTTCGTAGTACCGTGTTAGGTAACTATTTTTCGGTTTTTAAATCGTCAATGTGGTCATTATGATTGCAAAAAAAAAAAAAAAAAAACTAAAATTTATATATTATACTATTACAATTCAACTTTGACACATGGCTCTATTCTTGCCCAATCAATTGGGTGATGTGAACACCCTCTTTATCAAGATAATTCCCTCTTGGGCGGGATTTTCTTTTCTTCTATTATACGCGCTCTACCTTTTTCTCTTCAATCAAAAACCCTAATTCTCCTTTTCCTTTAATCATTTCCCTTTTCTCTTCACAAACCCTTATATTCTTTGCCTTTCTTCTCCAACAAGTTGTTTCACTCATTCTCTCATCCATCCTTCTCTGTGTGGACTGTTTCGACGATGGCGGTGTATGTTTAGATGCGACTGTTTCGACGATGGCGGTGTAGGTTTGGATGCGATGAAAAAGAGTGGAGACGGTGGTGACCCGCCGATAAGGTTTTCGACCACAACCCTTAACGGCGTTAAGGTTTCCGACCTCAACCGCCGCGCTTCAGGTCCTCCACATCTATATTTCTTCTCTATGATTCCGGGTCGTGTTTATTTATTGTATGATTGAGCTTTGATGAATCAGTTATAGTTTAGGTTTTTAATTTATATTGCTTTTTTTCACAACCCTTTTCTGGCGTTATAACACTGAAATATATATGTTGTCATAACTTGCTGGTTAACCCGTTTCCGTGCAATTGTTGAGGGAATAATATCACCCATCTATTAGTCAAATATATACTAACAAGTATATGAATTACAAATTTCAAGTTAATATATGATAACTGACTATTGGTATGTCACAACAGCAACAAAATATATAACACTTACTGGTGCCTCCTATTAGAACCTTTTTTTTTTCAGTTCATCTTTTTTCTACCTAGCGTTTGTTTTAATAAATTATGATGAATTAGTGGATGATTTTAAGCCATTTGACCTAAAAGGTCAAAATTTGCCTTCATTTAGATCTGGGTAACAATGTTGCAGGAAGACACTCAATCTTTTAAGTCTTTACCTTCATTATACTGCAGTGGCAGGTACCAAGTCTCTTTTGAGGCATCAAAAGTACTTTACTTTTTAGGTATTCTATTAAGAGGGTTTATAATAAATCATTTAGGGTCTGTTTGGTATGGGGTAATGAAATGGACTAAGGAATAGAATGGACGAGGTAATGGAATGGACGAGGGAATGCAATGGATCATTACCCTTCCATGTCTTGTTTGGTTACCATGTAAATGGAATGAATTATTATTGTGTATTGTTCGGTAGGCAAGAAAAACGGAGTAATAAAATTAGCGGTGAGTGGTGGTGGTGGTCGGTGGTAGTGATTGTGGGTGGTTATAGGTGGCGGTGGTGGGTGTCGGCGGCGGCGATGGGTGGTGGTGGTGGCGGCGGCGAGTGGCGGTGCGGCGGTGACGACAGTGGTGGTGGCAGCAAAGGTGGCGGTTGGTGGCGGCGGTGGCGGTTGGTGGTGGTGGTGGTGGTAGTGGCGTCGACGATGGTGGTGGGCGGCGACGGCTAGTGGCGTTGGCGGTTGGTCGCAGCGGTGGGTGATAACGGTGGCGAGTGGGTGGCGGCGGCGGTGGCTGTTGGGGTGAGGTGGTGGCGGCGATGGCGTCGGTGGTGGGTTGTGGTGGTGGTGGGTTGTGGCGAAGGTCGTGGGTTGTGGTGTTGTTGAATGGTGCAAGAGGGGATGGAATGAAAAAAAAAACATGGGGGGTGGAAGGAATGATTTTGAGGGAATGGAATGCTTTTTGGAATGAGTGATTCCATTCCATTGACCAACCAAACACTCTTTTCTTCATTCCCTCGTAATCATTCATTTCATTCCACCTCACATTCCTGCATACCAAACACTACCTTAATTATCATCATATTCAGTTTAATCAAGTATGTGATATTCTTCTTATTTGTCAATTTAATTTGGATTAAAAATTTGTGCAGACCTAATTTATTATTCAAGTATAAGTTTTTTTATATTTAAGCATTATTATTATTGTTGTTACAATTGTGATCTCTAGCTTTCAAACATTGGGTAATGTCTCTCACTCTCTAAATTTATAATCATGATTTTTTTCCGGTTGTTAGTGTAAAAGTAATTATGGGTGTGTTATTTTTTTATGTTTTGGTTATTTAGATTCCAAATGATCTGACTTGTAGCAGTACAAACTACAAAGAACAAATGTGGTGTATAAAGAATTCTTAGAGACTTGATTTTTTTGGTATTCATTTCTTTCAGTTTCAGTTTATTGTAATTTAGCAATGGTGTTAAAAGGACAGAGGTTCTTAAATGCTTTGGGGTTGCCATTAGTCTGGTAGTTGTGTTTATATTTAATTCTATTTTAGTTTTATCAGCATTCTTAATGGCTGATCATTACTTTCTGAAATCGAAATGTAGCAAATTATTGGTCTGTGCTAAGTTTATAGGTTCATCATCAATAACATTTGGGGGCATTATTTGGCTAAACCACTACATGGTCTAATTAAGTTCACAACTGTTTCATACTTTCAGGTGGGATAGGTAACAGTCAACACGGGTTTTGGTTTATTTTTTTTATTGATACATGCCATCATGGGTTAAGCAGGAAACACTTTTAGTTTTCTTTTTTATATAAAACATTGTTAATTAATACAGGTCATGATTTCAAAAACAATACTACTACAATTGATGATGCATGTTGTTGATGATAATCTATCATGCTGTTGCACTTGGTCAGATTTCGTAAGTCTGATTCATAAAAGAATACAATACAATACAATATAAAATAAAGGAAAAGCCAGTTTGACAGTCATCTCGGGTTTACCGGCCAAGATTACATGTCTACTACTACAAAATTTATGCCCCACGGGTTATTATTTCCAAATTTATTTGATTTTTTTCTAACTTAGCAGCCTTTCCACATGTTTGCATCAATGGCATAAGTTTTGTGATTATAGTTGGTGGATATTTAAATTGCGACCAACCCATACATCTCCAACTATAAAACTTTTTTCGTGATAATTTGTAGGCTCTAACGGTAAATTCTTGATAATATTGGGTTTGTTATGGGTTCATTGTTACTTTAGAACGTAGCCTAAATTGTGACACTAGTCAAATTTGCATGTATCCGTATAATAATTAGACAATAATTATGACTTAATGACCGTGCTGATTTACAATTAATGACTTGAATTGTTTTTTGATTATTGTTATCATACATACATGTGCATCATATATTGCAAAATGTCATATCATTATTGCTAACAAACATCATCAACAATTTAAGTTGATTATGTTGATGTGCTAATTAGAACAGACAAAACCAGTACAAACAAGTTCGAAATTAGTACAATTAATATTGAAACCAACACAACAGTTTGAAGTGTTATTTTTAGTAGTTTATAAAAATATCATTTTGAAAAAGAAAATTCATATAACAATATTATATACTCATATTAAAGATAAAAAATTTCTTAATTTTATGGTGTATTTTTTTTAAATAATATATATAAAAGTTATTTTATTTTTAAACATACGGGTGGAACTAGTTAGAAAAAGTCAATATAACTAATTTTAATTTTATTCCTTTTATTTAATATAATTAGTCCAATTACTAAATTACCCTTAAAAAACTAATCAATATAACTAATACTAAGGGCTTATGTGTAATCAATAACATTTATTAATTAAAAATTTACATGGTCCAGATTTGTTCTCACAGTTCTTACAACTACACAATCAGGAACTAGAAAACATAATGCCTCAAATGCACATGAGTCTGTAATCACAAGCTACAATAAACCACCATTTCCAAAGTTATCTGTTAGTCCTCTTAGAAAGTTTCAGTTGATTGATTCTGACTCAGATTTTGATGATCCTTATGTAGGTCCGGCTAGGAGGATCTAGTCGCCTAATCCTTGTATACAAACCACCCCGGTTGTGCGGAATCCAACCGAGATAGAACACGCAAATAAACAACACACAATATTCACCGATTAACACCTCTATATTAATACGTATGAAAAGTCAGTTACAAGCTCAATGTTTACAAATATACTCTGTAAACTCTCTCACAGTGTGTGTGTGTTCTGTGCTCTCTCTTTTCTGTTCTATATCATCTTTTGTCTTGAGACTTGTCTATTTATAGCAACAGACACCACGAAACGAACTTGGCCTTGGCGAAACAGAACATAGATGACGAAATGGATGCAGATGGCGACGAAACAGAATATATGTCGACGAAACAGTGTGTTTCGTCGACCTCCAATCACTTTCGTCGAGTATCGGCTTGGGCCCAATTGTGTTTCGCCAAACTGTTACAAGCCCAAGTGTTATTTGCTTGTGGCACTTATCTGTTTAGCCCAAATACCAAGTTCACAACCTTTGTTCTCTTGGCCCACTTGAAGTCTTCTTGCACACGACGGAGGAAAGTCATTGCTAAGTCGAGTCGCGTCCACAAATCGTGTATCAACAAACTCCCCCTTGGACGCTACTCGCGAGATTCGCCTTTTATGTCTTCCATGTCGGAGGATCTTCAAAGTCTTCACGCGTCGTAAGCAGAAAGTGTATCAACAAACTTCCCTTTTGATGAAGGAAGTTTGTTAACAAACTCCCCCTTGACATAAGCTCTCCCTTGAGTTATGCTCGTGAAACTTTTTCATATTCAATGCTTGAGATCCTTGTGGTGTTGATGAAGGTCATCGGCAACTCGATCATCTTTATCATTTGAGCGCCTTCACATCATGTCTTCATTCCAAAGTTTATCATCGAACATGTTCTCCTTGCCTTTAGCATCTTCACATGCAAGAAAGCTAAACGCATAATGAGAACAACCGCTTGGAATATAGTCAGATTAAACAAACGACACATATGAGATCAAATCTCAATCAAACACCGACCGACAACAGTTTGAAAGTTTAGAAAATGATCAATTTTAATCCTTTAACTTTCAAAACTTGTTAACTTCGACTGTTTATGAAGGTGCAATTGTTTTCCGGTTTACGATCAGGATTTCGGGTAGGATAGACTCGAGTTCCAACATCGGTCAATCTAAAATAAACTAGAAGCAAAATCTTTTTGGATTTTATAAAGTTTATATTAAAACACACCTAAACTCTTTTTGGAATTTGTCATTTTTCAAATGTAAAGACGAAAATCAATAAATAAATATATACAGAGATGCAGAAACTAAAAGCAGTAAATAAATATTTACAGACAATCTTTTTGCGAGTTTCGAGGGTAAGAGAATCATATCAGTGTACGGTCACGCCAGAAAGCTCTTTTTGTTCAATTAGTTAACATTAAGATAAGCATCCTATAACAATTATCGGTATTGTTGTCCACATAAGCTCAACTTATCAGATGTAATCATGGCGAGGGGATACGTTAAGGTATGATTTATACTTACCGACCGGTGTTCATCCACATCACGACACATACCCGTATCAAGGTATGCACGAGGGTTCATCTTACCGGTGAGTATACTGATTATCATCTGTTTGACCGTATATGATGTGAGATTCTCACTTATTTTGATTGAAAACAAGCCCTATGTGATAGAATCACTTATTGATGAGGAACTTGATTTTCGATGCATGAGGGCACATGAGCAAGTCCGTGAACAGGTCAGTACTTTCGTACAGCAGAGAGACGAACTTGACTCCCGGATAAATGTGATATTTTATCACTTATTTTGAGGGACATGTGATTGTTGATCACTTATTGAGGTCGAATGCAATATGTACACGTATGTATAGTATCATGGAAGATCTAGACTTGCGTCCCCGTTATTTTTCGGTAAAAGATACAACCATGATACCCAGATGATAAGCAGCATAAAGACCACATATCTCAGAACCTCGGCAATCTCTCAAACGAAATTTCGGTACTAAGACCATATGCCAATGAGTGGTTCCCACCTGGTCTTCAGTCGATTAAGGTTTATATCACCCTACACACTTTAAAATGATTGTGAGCCTACCGATACATCTTATATAGAGCTGCTTATCGTTTTTCATTTTTCTTTTTAAGCTCAAAGAGGTTTTAACAGACCACTGATGTACTATCATATTCTATTTTTCTCTCCAGGAAACTCATTTTTGTTTTTCTATTGTTTTTGTGTTTTTGAAATTTTTCGATGTTTTTTGGATTTTCAAATTTGGAATTACTCCCCCTAAAATCAACAAACTAAGATAAATTTAAAGAAACACAAAGGTATTTACAAAAACGATTTTCCGACGTTGGTTTTACTCTTGCTTAACCTTAATGCCGTTTACCAATAATAAATAGTCAAATCTTGATTTGTCAAATGCTTTGGTAAAAAGGTCGGCACGTTGGTCATCGGTGTGGACCATGACAACATTCATGAGTTTCATAGTGAAACAATCACGTGTGAGGTGATATTCGAGATCAACGTGTCAGGTCAAGGAGTGCTGTACGAGATGATAATAATTCATAAATCAACTTAAATATCGACAAGTATAGGAGAGATTAAAAATTTAAAACCGTATCCTGCAACTGCTTCGTGCATTGCAAGGAATCTGAGCGCTCTCCCAAACTGGATATCCACCAGGTGTGGATTTCAAAGTCGATTTTGTAGCTACTGAGAAATCTCTTCACAGCAACAAGATCATAAACCTCTGGGTCCGGCTGGTCTTCAACATTGTACTAGCGAAGGTCTTTGTCTTTCTCTTTGAGAAGTAGTGTGCGGTTGTTCAATCCACGCCAAGGCATCCGCACACCCGGTGTAGTTTGATCAACCAACACATTTTCTTCAATCACACCGTAGAGAAAAGTACCCTACATGTTCATCTTATGGACTTTGAACTTCTTGTGGAAGAAAAAAATCCATGAATCTTCGAAAAGCTTCAGAGGTGCTACAGGCGCGTACATTTCATTGGAATCTTTCCTGAGGACCCGATCAAAAACCATAACAACCAAACTTTGGAACATATTTCATCTGGTCGAATTTTTCAACTTCATTCAACCACATTCTTTCACCGTCATTCCATCATCGGAATGTTTGTCTTCTTATCTTTTTCCTTTCTTTTCTCATTTCTCTCCATCAAAGGCAACAACTCCTAGATATAATGATGTTTCGGAATCTGGTGTCGCCGATCTTGTGCATGGACACTCCACTATCAACAATCCTAAGACTATCAATAGTTCCTCCTGGAACATCCTACACACTCATTCAGAGATTAGTTGGAGAGGGGGACCCAAGCCTTCACAGACTTGGGTCGTCCGTCATCATCGAGAATTGTGACATCCATTTCCCGATGATTCGGAATTGATGTAGCTCCCCCTGAAACAATTTCTGATTTTGGTTTCCAAATCTGTTGAGTTTTACCAGCTTGATTGTTTGAAAATTTAACTTCGTGATTGTTTGAAGTTTTTGAAAATTTTGAACTTTCTGGTTTAACTGGAACAGATTGTTTTTGAACCACTTCAGTTTTAAGTGCTTTCTCAATTACCTTGACTTGTTGGTGTTTCTGTTTCTTTTCCCTTTCTCGTACGAGGCGGGGATCTTGTTTTGAAGAAACAGATCGCTTTTGGTAATTTTGTTCACGGGGATCATCAACTTTGGCTTTTAACTTATGAAGATACGGACAATTTCGAATAATATGCCCAATTTCACCACATTCAAAACATGATCTTCGTTCAACAAACCCCGAAGCAACATGTGATTGTCTTGTCGATGATGAACTTTGTGATCCTGAGGTACTTGGTTTTGAACTGTTTGGTTCATTTCTTTTCAACACTATTGCTTGTTTAACAAAATCTAAGTTAGATTTGTTTTCAAATGTCTCAATTTTTTCCGTTCCCTTTGATTTCACAAAGTTTACCTTCTTGTCCTTTTTCTGAGTTTGTTTCCTTTGACCTTGAGTCGGTAATTTACCTTTTGGTTTGGTATGATTTTGCTGCTTTTTCACTGTAGGTAATTTCTGATTGCCATATTGTTTTCGAACTTCAGCTTTTGGGATAGGAGGGCACTGTGTTACCACAACGTGTGATCCTGTCTTTCCCAAGAACTTACTTGTCGAATTTTCAAAAACTTTACTGATTAAAGATTGATTTACATTCTTAATCGGAAAATCTTTGTCAGAATAAATTTTATCATCACCAACAAGAGTGTACAGCAAATCCACACTTTTAGACTCTTTTGCAGACGTGGACTCGGTCGAAACAGTCTTAGCAGGTTTTGCGGGAGGTTCATATAGAATATGATTCTCAAAAGGTATGTCCTCTTCTTTGATTACCGCATCAGACTTTGCTGAATCAGTATCATCAGATTCATCTGTAGGACCGAGTTTCGTGACCGAAACCGTGATTATCATGATTATGTTCATAGACGGGAAGATCATAGACAGATGAAATACTTACTTGTATAGATTTGATAACATAACAAAGCAAGCCGGCCCGATTAACAAGCTAACCGAACCATACCAAAGAAGTATACATCCGGGGAGAGAGCAAGTGGTGATCTCTCCCTGGTGAGGACTTGAACCTCCTAAAATCTACAAGTGTTTGAAATGGCAAAGGGTTGCTATTTATAGCTACACCCCTTTGTCTTTCAAACACACACGGTCAACCGAATAACCCTCTCGTTTGACCACTTCAAACGAGCGGGTCTATACACGTTCGATAGACCGTTTCACTAACTATTACAAATTCAGCGTAAAATAATAAATCTAATCTATTCGACAAGCATCGGACACAAATCTGCATCAACAAATTCCCCCTTGTCCGTTGCTGTCGAATGCTGAAAATGCAACTGCAATCGATCTTCAGTCAAGTATTCATCTTCTCTGTGTTAACAAATTCCCCCTTGACCGATGATCCAGGTAAGTAGTATCTTGACGCTTCTTGTATAATAGTTCCCCCTCAAAGTACGCGTATCCGTGTTGGGCGTTGTGCAATTTCCTCAAAAGGCTCAATTGACCGATCTTCCGCTGATCTTCCAATACTCCAACCGGCATTTGATAAGGGTTCTATTCTTTTAAAAGCTGCATCAAGTCTTGATCTTCAAGCATACTACATTGGTAGAGGTTTCTGGTGAACTGTCTTCTGTAAACCGTCTTTGTGTCACTAGAAAATCACAAACTCTACCACCTGTGATTGCGTTTAGAATTTTACCGAAGAAATTCAACATACGAAAATTTTTATTCCCCCATTTCTTTGGTAAGATCTCTAAACCTTAACAGATTCCCTTCCACTTTAAAGGAACTGTCGTTAAGTTTCAAATGTTCACCAATTCCCTTCACTTAGCGGAACTGTCGTCAATCTTTACTGAACAAATTCTCTCCACTGAGTAGAATCTTTCAAATGTTCTCGGTTTTTCGAAAAATCACGAAAACGGCTTTCTTCTTTGCATATTCTAGTTGAATAAGAACGTCCCCTAATACCCTGTAGGATCCGACTTGTATCCCCCCAAGGTTCTGCTAACACCTAATCTGAAAACTTTCATCATAGGCATATACTCTTCGACCTTTTGGATTCGTTAGGACCGGTATTGACATTCTAGGTTCATACGTTCGTTTTCAAATGCGAAAATATGACAATAAACAAAATGCTTTCGAACATCTTCGAATAACCGATAACAATCATAAATACTGACGTGCGGAAGTGAACATACCGTTTTGTTTTTGGTTTTTGGCCCATTGTAGTCGCGTCACCAAAATTTGACGTTTGCATCGGTAACCGTGACTACCTCACATTTTTCAAAAATCAAGTTTTCATCATCTCTTGTTTTCATCATGCCGCATCATCTCGTGCGCTCCCAAATTCGTACGAATTTGATGTTGAAATTTGGAAGCCCGGTTCAATAATCTTCACGAACACCCGACCCCAACGCTTAATATTCTTGTCCCACAAAAATATAATAAATCTCACCCCACTAATCAATCCATAGTAAAACCCAAGTATCATTTTACCAGTCCACTTGAACAATGGCCCACATAAAACAAACCAAAAGACATAATCCATTCCATCATTGTTCATCGAAAACCATCAGTGAAGCCATCTTTCACTACCCATTAATTAGATGGAGCTATGAGACCCACTAAAAAAAAACTATTTGTTGGGCCCAATCATAAGGTGTATGGCCCAAAACACCAAACAAATCCAACATAACAACCCTACACAACTTTATCTTCAGCCGACAATTACATTCAGACCAGACAAACTTCAACTTCTGTCTCTCTCTCCTAGGCGATACATTCAGAACCACTTCCCCCAAATTAATTTCCATTACACATCCCTCGGTCTCCTTGTCTGCGATGAACAAAGACTCAAAAAAATATTCAGCCATTTTCACATTTCTTTAATACACAAGCTCGGCGATACCCAGCATCAACAATCAAAACCTTCAATTTCATATATACATCAGTTGTACCCTCAACCCTAGTACCCGATGCAGACATGGGTTTAGATGCAGATGGCAGTGGGCCTGATGGCACCGGTGACGGCACAGCAGCAGGTTTCTCATACTGAGTAACCCTTCAACAAGATCACAGGGCTGTATTCACGCAGATAGAGGATGCTCCGCTTGTTCAAAATCAACCTTCTGATGACGAAAGGATTCCGGCGAAACAGGATTTGTGTGAAGTCGACGAAACTGAAATCTTAATGTAGTCCGACGAAACAGATCTCTGGTAACCACTGGTCAGATGTCGACGAAACTGAAGTTTGTTGATCCGACGAAACAGAAATCCTTTTGTGTGTGACGAAACAGAACAACTTCCTGGTCGACGAAAGTGGAGGTGGTGTTTCGTCATGGGGTCAGTTTCGTCAGGAGTGGGTATGAAGAAACCCTAGTTTCTTTAAGCAGCCGCCAAGAATATCTCAAGAACACAGCGACTGTTACTTTTTGCAGATTTGACGAAAACACACATTTGATGATGAAAAATTGATTTGTTTGGTGTAAAACAGAAAAACTAACACTCGTATATGTTCTGTTTCAACTAGATCTGAATATGTCGATCCAGATATGAGTTTTTATCCATTTTCACCATTTTTGCATCTTGAACAAAAAGCACGAAAATCACAGATCTAGAGCACATGTGATTTAGTAAACGGTTAGATTTACTAAATCGGGCACCATGGCTCTGATACCAATTGTAGGACCGAGTTTTGTGACCGAAACCGTGATTATCATGATTATGTTCATAGACGGGAAGATCATAGACAGATGAAATACTTACTTGTATAGATTTGATAACATAACAAAGCAAGCCGGCCCGATTAACAAGCTAACCGAACCATACCAAAGAAGTATACATCCGGGGAGAGAGCAAGTGGTGATCTCTCCCTGGTGAGGACTTGAACCTCCTAAAATCTACAAGTGTTTGAAATGGCAAAGGGTTGCTATTTATAGCTACACCCCTTTGTCTTTCAAACACACACGGTCAACCGAATAACCCTCTCGTTTGACCACTTCAAACGAGCGGGTCTATACACGTTCGATAGACTGTTTCACTAACTATTACAAATTCAGCGTAAAATAATAAATCTAATCTATTCGACAAGCATCAGACACAAATCTGTATCAACATCATCATCAAAAGAATCAGCATCCTCAATCACAACTGGAGGATCCTGATTCTGTTCAGCAGAAGATACACATGTATCTGCTGACACATTCGAATCTGACGATACTTCCTTCTTGTATCCGAGTCCTGTTGCAAATTCCTCAACGTACAAAGGAACAGATGGTTCAAAGTGAGTTCTATACTCCTCATCAGGCATGGCATCATAATTGTTTCTCACGGGTGGTGGACATTTCTTATATCCAATGCATGTGACATCCCGTTTCTCTTTCTGAACATCAATGATGTGATCCAACACATAGCTAGAGCTCAAATAACTATCTAACTTAAGCTGGATCGCCTCACTTTCAGTTTTAACACAAGCCATCTCTTTTTGCATTATCTCAAGGCGAGTTATATACAAATTAATGTCAGTTTGTTTTCTGGAAACCATTTTTGTCAGCTCGGTTTTGTCTTTCTTTAATTTTTCAATCATCAATTTAAATTCCTTTTCATGGTTTTCATAAAACATGTTGGCTTCAGTGCACTTTGAAAGATCCACGGTGTTGGTGCATTCATCTGTCGTCTTCGTCTTATGTCGAGTCTCGGTTCGTTGCGAAGTTATTCAAGCATGATGTCATGATGACATCATCAAAGTGATATCATCATGACATCATTACACATAAGACAAAAGCATTTATGATAGGAAGATGGTGATTTCGTTTATAAGTGCATGTTTGATTTCGCTCATTTGTCAAACACATGATTTCGTTCATGTGTCAAAGTTAATTTTGCTTTTATGGCATATGTGTGATTTCGTTTATATGTCATGTACATATAAGCGAAATCATGCCATATATATATAGCCGGATAAGTGAAATCAGAATAGAGTTAGAGGTGTGTTCTTCCGGTGAGCCACGAAGTTCTGCCGAAGTGTTGATTTGTTTGTAAACGTCATTCAGATTAATAGAATCAACATATTAAAGTGAATTCTCGCTGAATTGTACTCGGTTTGTCTGTTTCCGTCTTTCAAACTGAGATAAACTCTTCTAAACGACTCGTTTAGGTCCGAATTCGATCCTACAATTGGTATCAGAGCCAGTGAAGAAGAGTTCTATACAATTCAGCCGATAATTCTGTTTCTACACTATTCTTTTCCGAAAATTAAAAATTTTTACGGTCAGAATCGGTTTAAATTCATACAGTGTGCTCGGAATCATGAAGTAACAAAGCCTTGAAAATTTCATAACTAAAATCGACCTTAAACCTTGGATTTTTGAGATTTCGTTCATACGGACTTGTGATATTGATGATGTCAGCAGTTATTTGGTCTTGATTCCGCTCTTTTGAACAGTTTGATTCCGCTTATGTGAACAATTTGATTCCACTTTTATGAACAGTTTGATTCCGCTCATATGAACAAGTTGATTCCACTTATTTGGACATATTGATTTCGCTCTTGTGTCATCTTGCATGTGAAACATAAATTGAATTGATATTGTCGGTTATCATGTGAACAAGTGTTAGTCAAATTGTTATCACGTGAATTCATCTGATTGTGTGTCAGGAATTTGGGAATTCATATACAGTTTGCATGTGAATTCATTTGAAATCGATTAGTGTGCATTTAATTCAAGATTCACGGTCCAATCCTTGAGTGTTGATAATTCAACTGTCGGCCTCTTTGCATGAGAATTTGTTGGTGCATCCGTCTGTCGTCTACGTTTTCAGTCATGTCTCAGTTCGTTGCGAAGAATGTTCAAGTATGATGTCATGATGACATCACCAAAGCAACATCATCATGACATCATCACATTAAAGACAAAGAAGTTGCATGGATAAAGATTATGATTTCGTTTATTTGGAAGATTCAGATTTCGCTTTTTAGTCATAGAAGTGATTTCGCTCATTTGTCAAAGTAATAGGTATCGCTTATATGGCATGCATGATTTCGCTTTTATGTCAACATGTGATTCCGCTTTTGTGTCATGACCATATGAGCAGAATCATGCCTACTATATATAGTCATTAGAGCGAAATCAGACGTATAGTTCTAGGTGTTGTCTTCCGGTGAGCCACGAAGTGCTGCCGAAGTGTCGACAGGTTGTAAACGTCTTTCATATCAATAATATCGACAGTTAAAAGTGAATACGTGCTGAATTACATCGAAACATTTGTTTCCGCCTCTTGTTTTGGTGAAAAACTCTTCTAACCGACTCGTTCGGATCCGAAATCGATCCTACAGAATTGATAAATTGTTATCATAGTGATATCGGTTCACTAAACTCGAGAATTTGCATGTGAAGAATTAATTTGATATTCAAGTTTGCATGTGACAAAGCAGTTCATTCACGTGATAATCATTCCCGAGGTGGTTAACTTTGATTTGTGTGAAACGTTATAGAAGGTTGATCAATGTGCATGTGATTTACATTGTGTGAATCCAGTTGGCCATTTGTTGAAAGTTAAAAGTGGATTGCATGTGATATTGTTTTGAGGTCCAATGAAAGTGTTTTGAAAAATTGTTGTCGGCACTTGTGATTAAAAAAAAATTGTTGTCACAGTTTTGCATGTGAACAAGTAATGTGGTCAAATGAATTAAAAAAACAGTTGTAAAGTCCAATGAACGGCCCATGTGACTTCGATTTCAAGCGGCCCAATTAAAGCTAATTGTTACTTGATGTTTGTCGGCTATCAACTTTTGTACATGTGCTAGGTGCGGCCCAATCAATATTCTGATATATACACGGCCCATTTTATTTCATCTCATTTGCAGTTCACTTTATACTCGGAACAAGTGAAAGTGTGTTTTTGTGAGAAATTTTGTCGGGACAGCTTAGAAAAATGGCAATGATATTTGATGAAAAGGAAAACAATGATCTTGAAAGGTTAAATAATTGGTATCGAGGATATTTGAGTAGTTATTATCATGGTTTGCCCAAAAAGGTTTGGAGTACCCGGTTCGAATGTTTTCTGTGTATGAAAGATGAAAAATTGGGTGATTTGGAGAAGCGTTTTGATTGTTTGATTGATCAATTGAAAGAAAACCAGATAATGATATCAGAAGCTGAAAGAGTATCAAAGTTTGCTAAGGGATTACCAGCTGAATGGAATGATTTTTTGGAAAATCTAAGAAAGAATTCTAGTTTTTCAAAATTATCGTTAAGTAAATTCATTAGTAAACTTACAACACATAGATATGATAATGAAGAGAAAAAGAAAGAATTGTTGAATAGGATAGAAAATAATTTGAAAAAATTAAGTTTGGATGTGGTTGTAGAACTGAACAAAAGAGTCTGTGTGTGTCTTAGTGCAAAAGATGTTATGAAATACGATATGAAGAGGGGTTGTTATATTGATGAGAATATGAATCCTCTTGACTTCGTTAAAATCTTTTGTGCAGGAACATACAAGATGAAGACAGAGCAAGTTCAAAAGAATGAAGAATCTGTGGAGATTGATTCCTCAAGTTCTGACTCAGTGTGCTCCAAATGTGACAACTTTAAGACTGACAATGACAAACTTTTGAAGGACGTGGAAAGTTTGAAATTGGAAGTCGAGAAGTTGAAAGATGAGAAGCAAACTGATGTAAAAAAAATTATGGATTTACAGGGAAATTGTGAAAAGCTGAAATCTGAAAATGTTAAACTGTTAAATGACTTGAACAGTTTGACATCAGAAAACAAAATTTTTGAAGAAAAAATTAAAAGTTTTGAAAATGAAAAATCAAAGATTGAGAAAGATTTTCAAAGTCAAATAAAAATTTTAGAAGATGAGAGAGATTTGTTTGGTAAAAACAATCTTGAAAAACAAATTGCAATCAATACTCATCTTGAAAAGATTATTCGACTTGAAAAGGAAGCAGAGTGTGCTCAAAAGAAAATCAAGGAATGGGAAGAAAAGTTGAAGGTGTTTGTGAATACTTCAACTATTCCTTGCCCAAAACCATTAAATTCAGTTCCAATAAGTGACAATGTCACAAACTTTGACAAAGTCAAAGTTGAAGATTGTGATGAGAAATCTGATGATGAAAATGAAAAAATGAAGAAAAAGAATTTATTTTTGAAATTAAAAGAAAAGTTTCAAGAAACTGTTCCACAATCAACTGAAAAGGGTGAATGCTCTAAGCAAAAACCTTTGAAGAAGAAAGTGGAACAAAAACAAAAGGATAAAAAACCGAAAAATGTTCAAAAAGAAAATAAAAGCTCATCAGTTCGATCATCCAATCACAATGAAAAAAATACAAAAATCGAAAAATGAAAACTCTAAAATTGTTGGCAATAAGTGGTGCAGGTCGGACCACAGTGCTCAAAAGTCAAATCCAGCAAACAAGAGGAGCAAGGATTATCACCAAGCCAAACAGTGCTATGATCTGAATGTTTGGACTGAAAATGGTGATTGGTACGATAATAGAGTGTGTTACCGATGTGGTTATCAAGGACACATTGCTGTTAACTGCCAAAGTTGGAATTATGAGAATAGAAGATGCTTTATTTGCAACATCAGAGGTCACATTGCCAGAGATTGCCCAAGGAGATCAAATGAAAGATTGAGGGTTAATTCTCAGAAGATGGCAAAGAAATCAGTCAATGTCAAGCCCAAAGAACAGAAGGTTCAAGAACCTAAAGTTCAAGAAACGAAAGTGAAACTTTCTCAGGGGCAAAAAGACAGACTGAGGAAGAAGAGGAAAAAGGCGAGAGAGTATCTCAAAAGGATTTTGTCCTCGGGTTCACCGGATAGATCGAATAAGAGTTCGGATGAATCAACTCCCTCAACTGCAAAGTCAAGCAAGACGCATTCATCAGATACAAATCTGAGGACGAAAAAAGATAAGAAAAAGAAGAAAATGGTCGGCGATGAAACTGACGTTTCAAAGTCAGACAAGCCACGTTCAGGCGATGAATCTGGTGTAGTAAAACCAGAAGAGCCATGTGTTGAGGTAAAAATAGAGAATTCAGGTTTAACAATGGATGATGCAAATTTTCCACCATTGTTGAACAAGAATTCAAAATCACCCAAGGTCCGTCAGGCTTGGGTGAATTTGTTCAAATGAAAAACCTGACTTGCCGGAGTTCCCAGGTTGGTAAGCGTGGAACATGAATCGGCACATTTCTTGAGAAATTTCACTCTGGTGATTTTTCGCCTTACAAGTGGTAAATCAGGGACATTAAGTTGTACTTGATTTTCTACAAGTGTTGTTTGTGAATTGATCTTAAAAATGTTAGTTTTTACAAGTGATTGAAGAAAACAAAGTGATGAAAGATCCCCGAATTTGTGAAAAGACACACAAAACTTATTTTCCGGAAAAACCATTTTGATTAAAACAAACTTAAGTGTTTTGAAATCACTATGGGAAAATAGTTTGTTGTGAGGGGGAGTTCTGATTGTTTATGCCAGGTGGATGGAGAATTGAAGTGATTCTCATCATGTTGTCAAGTTTGTACAGTTTGTTTCAAATTTTCCCAGAAAATCAAAATTGAAACATATTTTGATTTTAGGGGGAGTAAAAATTTTAAAAAATTAGAAAATTTGAAAATGTCAAAAACATTGAAAAATTCAAAATGAGTTTTGCTGAAACAAGAGGAAATGATAGAAAATCAGTTGGACTGTCACGACATGCTAAAGAAATGGAGAGATAAAATGTGATAAACGATCTCACTAAAGATGTGACGATAGGCTCAGCTAGACTAGTAGATTTGCGATAACGATACAAACTTAAATGAAAAAGCCTAGTTCTAGTGGGAAACATGATTGAAAGCATAGTACTTAGTTTTGTCCTTCTTGATTGTGTGCCTACTCAGTAATCGCTGATTGTCGAAAGACATAAAACTGGTTAAGTTTGTGAACTTTCACAACTTTGCTGAAAAATCGCTGTGATTGTGCATTTTATTTTGCAAAGATTTAAACTTGTTTTATTTCTTTATTTTGTTTAAGCATCGGACATCCTCTGCGTATACGTGAGTATCGACCTGGATGTTGTTGCCTAAACGTTCTGCTTTATTTTCTTTGGTGTTTCGTTTAAGCTTTGGACCTCCTCTGCGTATACGGGAGTATCGACCTGGTGGTTAAAGCCTAAACAACTTCAACTTGTTTTATTTTTCTTATTTTGTTTAAACATTGGACTTTCTCTGCGTATACGGAAGTATCGACCTGATTGTTAATGTTTAAACATTCTGCTTTGTTTTCGCACAATTCACAGTTGATAAAGTTTAAAGGCATTACTTGAGTCAGTGTATTGCATGATGAGGGGATATGCTGAGATCGTGGGGTCCATAAGAATTTAGAGCTATCTTAATATATCTTAACGTATCGGTAAGCATTTCGAAAGTTTTTAGATTGAGTTTAAGTGGACAAATATATCGTCAATCTATGTGAATTGTTTAGAACTTAAAACGATTTAAAGCTTAACGGTGTTGATGATTGGTCACATAAACTGATATGATCCTCTTTCGCAAACTCACAAAAATATATTTGTACATATTTTATTTCTGCAGTTAATTTCTGTTATTGCATTTTTGTTTCATATTTTGAAAAATCCAAAAAGATTTTCGACAACTGATGTTGAAGAGCTGATTTTCAAAATTCCAAGCGCTAAACATGATGAACTGGTTTGGGAGTGTGTGTACTGAATTGAAAAATTTTGATTTAAGAAAGAATTTGATTTAGTTAATCAGGGTCATTAATTTGAACTTGATGTAACTATTTCCAGTAAGTTTTTCTTATTGTTTTTAAGTAAAAACTTATGTGGTGGTGAGAAAATTTGTGCAGGAGATGAGCTGATCAGAGATAAAGCCAGGGATTGATCTCAAGGTGATAGCTAATTCCAGACAGCGATCCCATCATGATGAGAGGGGGAGTCTGACGAGGTTAGAGCCAAAGAGAAGATCCTGGTATATGCTAAGAAAGACTGATAAAGACTGAAGTTGCAAAGACTCGACACTTAAGACTCGTCAACATCTGAGGGGGAGTCTGTTGGTGCATTCATCTGTCGTCTTCGTCTTATGTCGAGTCTCGGTTCGTTGTGAAGTTATTCAAGCATGATGTCATGATGACATCATCAAAGTGATATCATCATGACATCATTACACATAAGACAAAAGCATTTATGATAGGAAGATGGTGATTTCGTTTATAAGTGCATGTTTGATTTCGCTCATTTGTCAAACACATGATTTCGTTCATGTGTCAAAGTTAATTTCGCTTTTATGGCATATGTGTGATTTCGTTTATATGTCATGTATATATAAGCGAAATCATGCCATCTATATATAGCCGGATAAGCGAAATCAGAATAGAGTTAGAGGTGTGTTCTTCCGGTGAGCCACGAAGTGCTGCCGAAGTGTTGATTTGTTTGTAAACGTCATTCAGATTAATAGAATCAACATATTAAAGTGAATTCTCGCTGAATTATACTCGGTTTGTCTGTTTCACCGTTCAAGCTGAGATAAACTCTTCTAAACGACTCGTTTAGGTCCGAATTCGATCCTACACACGGTCAACTTCTGGTTGTGAATGAATGTCACATCATACTTGTCTTGCAAAGCCTCGTGTTTTCTTTGCAACTCACACCACTTATCATTCAATGAAACATGTTTGTCTTGCAAGTCAAACAAACTAGCTTGTAAAGCATCATGTTTGGCTTGCAACTCAGACATGTTTGCCTCTAAATCAGCACATTTAACATGCAATCTATCACAATTATCACAAATAACAGAAGTGGGTTCATCGACACATACCTGACTTGATGAACTGTCGACATTAGCCATAAAGGCTGAATGGAGAGAAGACGAAGAATATGCAGCTTGATCCACCAAAATAGATCTCCTATGAGTTCCTGCTGTAGCTTCTTCCAATAGATCATCAATGTCTGCATCGACTGACGCACTTGATCTGTCATCCACATGATCATCGCCTGAACTCGAGGATTCTTCATCTGAGCTTCTACTGTAGCCAGAACTGTCTTCGTCTTCTGAAGACTCATCGCCATTGGTGGAAGATTCTCCACCACTGGCGTGCTTAAGATCCTTGAAAACCTCAGGAAAACAAGCTGCTCCATCCGGTACATCATTTCCCAACTGAATTGACCAATCACAACCTTCATTTACTTGAACCACAAGTGCCTGGTTGACATTTGATGATCCTGCCTGACTTGGGTTATTAACAGGTATCAACGTACGCTCATTATTCCTGTTCTGATTCTGTTGGTTGCCTTGATTGCCTTGATTCCTGAACGGATTCTGATTCCCATGCTGAGCTGGCCTTGTACATTCTCTCTTGAAGTGACCCCGTTCACCACAGTTAAAGCACTTGACGGATTGCTTGTCGAACCCATACTTGGTATCTTTCTTGCTTTCCAAGCTGGTTCTACCCGTCCGTTCCATGAAGTCTTTTGCTCGCCTTACAGCACTGGCGAAAGCCCACTTGATGTCCATCATCTCCATCTCCTCTTTATCTATCTGCTGGTAATCTTCTTGAGTCAGATTGATGTTCCCGATCTGACCTGCTATCAACCCACAATACGCGCTCACCAATGTGTTTAGTAGCTCCATATGTTCTTTTGCTACTTCAACACTTACTTTAGAGAAGCTTGAAGTGTCGAGTCGTACTGTATTAGATGGCTGACCAGCTGATGACGTGCTACCATAACAGGCTTGTTGTTGCACATGTAGTGGATTTCCGAACATATCAGTTGCTCTGATAGGTCATTGGCTTTGCTGTTGTGGCACTGGTTGAGGAACTGGTTGAAGCGGATTTCCGTACAAGTCTGTTGTTGGAGCTGGCTTAACAGGAACTTGGATAGGATTGCCATATAGATCTGTGCTAGACACAAACGCCGTCTGAATTGGAGCGTGTGAAGAAGGTCTTGCAGAAGTGCTAGGAGTTCCAAAATACATATCAGTATTATGTCGCACTGGTATTGCAGAAGTGCTAGATGTTCCATAATACATTTCAGGATTCTGTGGCACTGGAACCCTTTTTGCCTTAAGGGTCTCTTCCTGATTCTTATTCTCCAGGAGTTGAACAAAGTCATTGATGTTTGTGGTAGCCAAAGTGCCATTGTACTTCAGGATTTCCAAGAAATTATTCCATTGAGGTGGCAACGCATCAGCAAACTTGGTGACAACTTCGATTGGAGTCGTTACCACTCCAAAATTTCCCAATTCAATCAACAAATGATTAAATCGACTCGTCAAATCTCCCAAAGATTCTTTATCCATGCATGTAAATCCATCAAACTCTTTCTTGAGTAGATCGTGTCTCAATTGGCGAGTCGCTTCGTTTCCTACACCTCTCGTCTTCAACGCATCCCATAATTTCTTTGTCGTTTTAAAGCTGACAAATTGATGGTAAATATCCTTGCTTAATGCCTGAGTAAGAATGGCATATGCCTTCTTTTCCAAGTCATATGTCTTTTTCTGATCTTCAGGAAGATCGGCAAATGTAGCAGCAGTTGAAGCGGCAACTTCTATAGCTTGATCGAAATCTGTGGTGAAACGTAACCACAATTCCGTGTTTTGCCCAAGGACGTATGTATGAAACCTATCAACCCATCCCGAATATTAGTTTAAGTGCATAAACTTTGGAGGCCGATTCAAACTTCCGGTTTCGCTCTCGCTTAATAGAATGCTTTGAATACTAGGAGTTTGGTTTGATACGAATGCCCATTGACCGGTAGAAATTGCATTAGCTTGCGAAGATACCGGTACAGGAGACTCGGCCCACGAAGGAGACAAACTCGTATTCCTATACTTTCCCTCATCCGGAGACGGAGTTCCCCACCAACTTGGATTCATGTTTGATAAGGAAAAATGATCACCTAAAAAACACACCTCAAACAAACAGTTAAACTGTTATTGCAAACCTTCTGTTTAAAATTATAAGTGTTTCAATGAAACAAGTTTCCACGAAACAGACTTTGTTATTTTTACGAAACAGATTTTAAATTATGTATTTGACAAAACGCTTTTGGGCTTCCAATGACGAAACGGGCCCAATAATTGTGTGATGAATCAGAATATGAAGTCCCACTTACGACGAAACAGTTTTAACTCTTATGAGTGACGAAACGGGCCCAAGATTATCTAAGGCCCAAGTGATCGGCGAAACAGAAGTTTTGGTTTGGGCTTGACGAAACTAAAATGTAATTTGGCCCAACTAAGATGACGAATTAGAATTTTGTTTTGTCGATGATTTCTGATTCGTCGAAAAGGTGGTTCAGTGAGTTGGTGAAAAGTTGGTGACTGCTTTTTGGTTTAGTCTTATCTCTCCTGACACAACAGGCCACACTTTCGGCTAAGACATACTTGTTTCACCAAACAAGTATGGTTTGCAATATTATAATCAAATAACACTTTTCAATGCACAAACAACTTTCACAATTAATCTTCAAAGATCAAAAAGTCAAGAACTTGAAGAACACTTTGAAGATTATATGAATATATGAAGAACACAGTTATTTTTCCGGTGAATCTTAATTTTCCAAACACAAGTTTTGCATAAAACTTCACTAAAAACCCACTTTTAACATGTGAAAATGATAAACAACAAGGTTTTTATAAGAACTTCCAGCAAAACAACAAGATATTTGAAGATTTGACCAGATTTTTCAAGAAAAATAAAAACTTCAAACACCCGGAAAACACCCGAAAACACTCGGTTTTAACAAGGAGAAGAGCCAAGGCTCTGATACCACTTGTAGGTCCGGCTAGGAGGATCTAGTCGCCTAATCCTTGTATACAAACCACCCCGGTTGTGCGGAATCTGTGACAACCCTCACCAAACCAGGTATCCGTACGACTAAATTAATGATTAATTACTGCTTAACTACTGTGCTTGCTTAAACTTGTGAATAAACTGCTACTTGCATACTGATACATGCACTTACTTGCATCATACTTTACTCATCGTCACTACATTATTTACATGCTGAACCCTAGTGACAAACATGATGCATAAAAAGCACAGTAGCACAATACACGGAATACCTATTAAACATGCTGATAAAGCCAGCATCAGGCAAACACTGCCTCCAAGGCCTATAAGAGCCTGATATATTTTGCTACACTAGTGGTGAGTGTAAGGATACAAGGGTTGTGGAACTGCGTCTCTAGGAATAAGTTACTATGACTGGATGTGCCTAAAACGTACTCTAAGTACAAAACTCAGCACTTTACAAAATAATTCAGCTTTTAGCTAACTAATAAAGTGCCAAAACATGAGAAAAATAACACTAGACACTTTCCAATGTGTCAGGAATAAGCTGTGTCACTAAAAAGAGTAATAACGACACTTTAAAGCTTTAGTAACGCTTTAACGGATTACTATCCAACCGAACAACCGGACTATACCCGGAACATGAAAATATTGTTAGTTTCACTATTTATCTTTTTCTAAGCCAGTTAGGGTCCCTGAGTACCCTAACACCCTTTGTAACGCGTGACACACTACTAACTAAGTTAAGCACTTAACCTAACCTACTTAACTTAACCTAATACTTACCCATCTAGTTGAAATCGAACTAGGTACCCCCCCCCCCCTTGACCGAACTCGGTCACCTTGTGACCCCATGGTACATCACTTGATTATTTTATTCTCCCTTGTCTCATATCTAGCAAGCATATAATCCAAAGGTTAATGCTCTTGATTTTGTCTATAAGATAACCTCAAAACACAACATAATCATCTTAACACAACACACTCCAACTCTCTCTCTTGCCCTCTAGAGCTCTCGGCCGAACACCCCCCTCCCCTATCCATCATTTTCGGTTTTGATCTTCAAGTTCCATCATCATTCAAGCATCAAGGATCTCGTATTAGGAAGCTTGGAGCAAACGGAACGCGAAGGACCCCTTTCTCTAGCTTTTATCCACCTCTTTTGCGCATAGATTCTTCCCTAGCCTCGAGCTAGAGGTATAATGTTTAAATCTCTATCTTGAACTAATCTAAAGTGGTTAAAAGGATTTGTATCGGTTAAATCTCGTTAGATTGCAAAATGATGCACAAAAGTCTACTAAAAACACTTAAAATGGTGGTTAATAGCTTATATGTTGTGTAAATGAAGTAGTATTTGAAATGTATGATTATATTGACCCGATCTATGATTGTGGTAGCTCGTATCACCATTTAACCCGATGTAGTCATGTTCTTGGATCATGACATAAGGTTATGTTAGAAGATACAAGGGTTAAAAGATGAAACTCTACCACACATGAAACATGAACTTGTGTAAAAGTTTTTTTACTTGCAAAATAGTGTTTAAAACAAGCAGATCTACGTATCTGCAAGTGGTATTTTCAAAGGACCAAGCGTTAAAGAAATCATGTTTTCTAAAAGACGGATCTCACAATAACAAGAATGATATTTAGAACACACAAGTGTGTAAACACTTGTGTAACACAAGTTTCAACAAAATAACTATGTTTGTAAAAATGGACAAGAAGTTGTAAAGACGGAACTTCTCTAAAAACAAGACTTTTACGAAACCGGATTTATATATAAAGATCCACTAAAGGTAATGAGATTTACCTCATATTTTCGGAAAAACTACAAGTTCATGTAATATATGCAATTTGTATATTTTGACTAGTTAAAATGTTGAAATATCGTTTGATGACGTTGAGAAAATTGTTGAGTTGATTTGTTAAAGAAAATGATACGCTTGAAAGCGTGGCCACCTCCAGTTACAGAGGAAACTCTGGCGAAATTTTTCTAACAACCTAACACTTAGAACTATTTACACTACAAGTGTTAGAATTATTTTTGACATGTTTTCGATATATAAATTTCGTCATGACTTTATTTACTAAATATTCGGAGGTGGGATTTTCACAAAATTTAACGTGATAAATATATATTTTCACACACTGTTTATGATTATTTTGTGGAAATATATAGATATTATTTTTAGAGTAAAAATAATATTTACAAACGTTAACAATTCCAAAATAATACGAACGCTTCCACCATAAATATATAAGTTACACCGGTAATTATATTACCACTCGATTATTAAACGTAACTTATGCACTTACGAAAATATTTATGATCGTATATTTTAACAACGTATTATTGGAGAAAAATTATGTGAAATGAAAATATAATATTTTTGAGAAAAATACTTATATTTTGGAGTTGAAAATATATATATATTAAGTGAGACTTAATGATATAAGTTGAACGCACGTGTATTGAATCCCCCATCCTTGGGAAGGAGATTATCTACCAAGTATATACAAAACGTAAACACGAAATAGTTGACTAACTATTTCCCAAAGACTTAAATCATAAAGCTAAGGCACGACCGTCCGTCTAATAGAATTAGCACTTGTAGGTCGTCGCACAGCTGCCTGATTTGGAGTACTTGGTAGAGACGCACCGACTGTGAGTTCATGTCCCCCTTTTCTCTAACTGTTTTCAGTTTTCTTAACTGCGGGGGTGAAATACATGTTACTATGATTACGAGTACTTTATACACGGTATGGTTAGCGTAAGGAGGTTTACTATTCAGATCATGTGAGTGGGTAGGAGCAATATGAGGCCATTAGTCCTCATGTCGGGACCGAGGGACAGGAGCGGTAGATCTATCTGGGTGTAGCGAGCCCAGCCCCAGGCCAAACTAGAAACGGACCTTGGGGTGACTTTGTCCACATACTATTGCCGTGGCGAAATCTGCTAGGTTTGAGTCTCCCTATTTGCACTTCACATATATCAGTGGCCTTGCAAACCATTGGTGATCTCAATTCCCTTATTTGCTACATATCAAGACTATTTTTATACTCACAAGTGTTTTACATACTCACTTACACATGAACTCGCTCAACATTATTGTTGATTTTTCAACTTACATGTATTTCAGGAAATTAACGGATCTGGCACGGTATGGAACGTTTTCCGCTGCACTAGTTATGAGGTCATCCGGGTTTGGGGAATGTGACTCTTTCCTGGACAAGTCACAGTCCTTCAAACCATGCTTATGTTATTTTGAGTTGTTGAACAATGTTTATGTCGTCTAGTTGTGTTCCATTAAGACAATGTTATTGTAATTGGTATTTTGAAACTTAAACGAATGGATGATCTTGCATGATTTTACTTCATATAGCTTTGTTATGGTTAAGCTATGGTATTAAGAAGTCACACCAAATTAACCACGCTTCCGCAAAGCCAGGGTGTGACAGCTTGGTATCAGAGCTCTGATCATAGCGAACTAGGATTCTTTCTCGAGTCTAGACTATGATCACTAGGGCTCTCACGAAAACATTTTTCTGCATACCACTTAAGTCCAGATCCAAAACTTTTTACAAACAAATGTTGAGCACATTTTATTATTTATAGGCTCAGCCTGGAGGGCTGAGGCTCGGTCTGGAGGATCGAGGCTCGGTCTAGGTGACCGAGGTAGTTGAGCACGTTGATGTATTATAGGCTCAGCCTGGAGGGCTGAGGCTCGGTCTGGAGGATCGAGGCTCGGTCTAGGTGACCGAGGTAGATGGCTAGTGAGACTAGGAAGAGTAGGCTCAGTCATGAAGACTGAGGCTCGGTGTTGGAGACCGAGGCTCGATCTGAGAGGTCGAGGTAGTTGATATAGCAGTCTAGGAGACTGGGAGGCTAGTGGGACTAGGAGAATTATGTGATATCTTGCTTGGTGACTTATGTGATTATCTGATTGTATGACTAATTATTTGAGCATATTTGTGTTTATGTTACAGACTCATGGATTCAGCCGGTACTGGCGTTTCGGACACCACTGGACCCATACCTATCGTATCTGATGACCCCACATCCTCCGAGCACGAGGTGCACACTTCTGACTATACCAGTACTGACGAGGATGATTTCCAGCCTTTCGCACTACCCGATGGTGCTGATGAGCCTGCAGATGACCCTCCCGCTGAGTACCTACCTCTGGTAGAGATTCCGGCTCCTATACCCTTAGCCGTTTATCCAGCATATGATTTCCCCCTTGACGCCGAGGCTGATGGCGATATTGACCTATTTGAGGATGAGCCTTTTGAGGATGAGATCCAGGGCGAGGCCCTTCTTCCTGCGGACGATCTTCTGATGATCGCTGACGTTCCCGCTGAGGATTCGCCAGCACATTCTCCTGTCCCAGACTCCTTCGAGTCTGTGGCATCCGCACCTTCTCACACATTGAGCGCACAACACTTTGCGCATGATTCTGATCCTGACCAGGCATCCTCTGTTGCACCTATTCCCAGTTTTGCGTTTGACCATGATGGCATAGAGGATTCTAATCCCATCTTTCCCCCGGGATACGACCCAGATCGTGATATCGAGTTTATACCTATGGATCAGCCCATGGAGGATCCAGCTGACCCAGTAGATCCTATCGACCCCGAGTTTGACTTCGAGATGGCTTTTGATGATCCCGAGCCTGTCGTCGCTCCTGAGCAGGCAGCCGCTCTAGACCCCATACTTGAGCATGACCCCGTACATGCTGGCATTCCTATTGAGCCTATTATAGCAGACCCACCTGTTGATGATCTCCCCGTGGATGTTCCTTTGTTAGAGGGCGATCATGTTGTTGTTGATCCTGTCGTTCCTCTACCTGTTGTTGATGTACCTGTTGACCATCCTGTTGAGCACATTGCACCTGTTCACCCTTTTGTTGCTCCCCCACCTGATCCCATCCCACTAGAGCCCGAGCATGCACTGTTCGCGGCACACATGGATCCACCAGATGAGCATGCACAGCACGGTTGGGTACCTGCTGATGAGGATGTTCCACCATTTCCCCCTCAGATCCCTGATACACGACATGTTGATTTTTCTTTTCAGGTTCCTTAGTTTGTACCTCCAGCGAGGCCTGGAGAGGGTTCTTCAGCCCATCCTTTTGGGCATGTACCGATGTCTTTCCCTTTCATGCCCCAGATGTCATCTGTTCCACCCTCTGTTGCTCCATTTCATGTGGCACATTTTTATTCCACCAGTGAGCCGTTCCTTTGGGCACCAGACTCTGCTATGCCACCCACTGACCCCTACCATTCTTTTCACATGGGGTATACTATCGAGGACGTTTTGATGTCCTTTGTCGCCCAGCACGAGTCGCACACGCAGCGCATCCAGGAGCTTGAGAGAGCTCAGCTGGCGCCATGCCAGTCTAATAGAATTAGCACTTGTAGGTCGTCGCACAGCTGCCTGATTTGGAGTACTTGGTAGAGACGCACCGACTGTGAGTTCATGTCCCCCTTTTCTCTAACTGTTTTCAGTTTTCTTAACTGCGGGGGTGAAATACATGTTACTATGATTACGAGTACTTTATACACGGTATGGTTAGTTGAGGAGGTTTACTATTCAGATCATGTGAGTGGGTAGGAGCAATATGAGGCCATTAGTCCTCATGTCGGGACCGAGGGACAGGAGCGGTAGATCTATCTGGGTGTAGCGAGCCCAGCCCCAGGCCAAACTAGAAACGGACCTTGGGGTGACTTTGTCCACATACTATTGTCGTGGCGAAATCTGCTAGGTTTGAGTCTCCCTATTTGCACTTCACACATATCAGTGGCCTTGCAAACCATTGGTGATCTCAATTCCCTTATTTGCTACATACCAAGACTATTTTTATACTCACAAGTGTTTTACATACTCACTTACACATGAACTCGCTCAACATTATTGTTGATTTTTCAACTTACATGTATTTCAGGAAATTAACGGATCTGGCACGGTATGGAACGTTTTCCGCTGCACTAGTTATGAGGTCATCCGGGTTTGGGGAATGTGACTCTTTCCTGGACAAGTCACAGTCCTTCAAACCATGCTTATGTTATTTTGAGTTGTTGAACAATGTTTATGTCGTCTAGTTGTGTTCCATTAAGACAATGTTATTGTAATTGGTATTTTGAAACTTAAACGAATGGATGATCTTGCATGATTTTACTTCATATAGCTTTGTTATGGTTAAGCTATGGTATTAAGAAGTCACACCAAATTAACCACGCTTCCGCAAAGCCAGGGTGTGACAGAATACAACCGATATAGCAAACCGAGATAGAACACGCAAATAAACAACACACAATATTCACCGATTAACACCTCTGTATTAATACGTATGAAAAGTCAGTTACAAGCTCAATGTTTACAAATATACTCTGTAAACTCTCTCACAGTGTGTGTGTGTTCTGTGCTCTCTCTTTTCTGTTCTATATCATCTTCTGTCTTGAGACTTGTCTATTTATAGCAACAGACACCACGAAACGAACTTGGCCTTGGCGAAACAGAACATAGATGACGAAATGGATGCAGATGGCGACGAAACAGAATATATGTCGACGAAACAGTGTGTTTCGTCGACCTCCAATCACTTTCGTCGAGTATGGGCTTGGGCCCAATTGTGTTTCGCCAAACTGTTACAAGCCCAAGTGTTATTTACTTGTGGCACTTATCTGTTTAGCCCAAATACCAAGTTCACAGCCTTTGTTCTCTTGGCCCACTTGAAGTCTTCTTGCACACGACGGAGGAAAGTCGTTGCTAAGTCGAGTCGCGTCCACAAATCGTGTATCAACAAACTCCCCCTTGGACGCTACTCGCGAGATTCGCCTTTTATGTCTTCCATGTCGGAGGATCTTCAAAGTCTTCACGCGTCGTAAGCAGAAAGTGTATCAACAAACTTCCCTTTTGATGAAGGAAGTTTGTTAACAAACTCCCCCTTGACATAAGCTCTCCCTTGAGTTATGCTCGTGAAACTTTTTCATATTCAATGCTTGAGATCCTTGTGGTGTTGATGAAGGTCATCGGCAACTCGATCAACAAACTGTTCTGGCGAAAGGGAAGTTGGCACGGCAGGGAAGTTGGCACGACAGGAGCCTTTCGCGCGAAAGGGAACACCCTTTCGCGCGACAGGGACCTGTTTGGTGAACTTTCTTTGAACGTTTTAACCATTATTCGGTTTTGTTTGTGAGTTAAGTTAAGCTATATGTTATAGTATAATAGTCCTGAATGTTCATACAGTTCATAGAAGTCATGCATGGAGGTATAAATCTCGTTATAGTTCACCAAAGCACAAATTAGTTAACAAGGTTAACTAACCAGTTGGTCATGAATAATAAAAATGGAAATAACATAATTAAAATAGCCAAACAACCGAACAAGTACAACCCGGGTGTGCCAACCCAACATGGAAAGAGTTAACTAAGTGTTGGAGGCTAGACGGGGTTAACTCATTCTAGGTCTAGGAGATTGTTTGGGTGTTCATTTTCCAAGTTCAAGCGAGGTGGTGGAACTAGATTGGAAACCAAGGCTTCCACGGTTCACACACTGATATTACATAATTGTCTATATCGAGAATAGGGATCTGAATAATCATACAATACTTAGAAATTGTCAGAACAGGTTGAACCAGAACCTTTCGTGTTAAAAGCAACTATATCCAACAAAGTATTCTATTTGGTTGTTTGTTTATTAAGTTTTATCTGGTTATTTTATAATTTCTACTTATATTGGTTTGTATTTATTCATTATTAGTTGAGGGACTAGATATGCAAATTCTGAAAGTTCAAGGTTGTTATAAAGGCCAATGATATGGAGAAGGGCTAAAGTATAAAATGGTCAGCTATATAATCTTGCTATCTAGCTAGGGTTTCATTCATTTACTTTATACATGTCTTTGTTCTCTCCGCCGCCGCTAGTCTTCGTCTTCCCTAAAGCATCCGATTGATTTAGAGTTTGTCTTGTAATCTTGTAATCTGATCGTGTTATTCAGGTTTTGTGTATCAGTGTGTTAGAGCGTCTGTAATTTCTTCTCATCGTCTAGGTGAGAAGATCGTCTATTCTATTCCGTTCTTTGGTGTAATTAGGATTGGTTGAATAAAAAAAGTTCACGTAATCATTGTGTTCTTGTGTTGTATCTGTGTTTTTTTACACGAACGTAGAAAATTAAGTCAATAACGTTGCAACTTCAACTCACACTTAGCCCATTTCTTTTCCTCTCTACTACGATCGACAGTTCTCTTAAACTTGTTTTCAGTTACATCTCACATCTCGAACATCCTCAACCCCACACAAAACCACCAAGTTTCTCAAAACTTTTGCCAACAATTAGCTTTGTCAAATGTGGATTTGCCGCTTGCTACAACTGACATCTAAGGAAAATGCAATCTCTCTGTTACTGATATCTAAGGTAACATTCGATCTCTCCGGTGATTGTTGGTACATGCATTTTAACGCACCAAAATAATAGATATGATTAGCAAACGAATTATGAAAATCTTTTGTGTTTTTGTAGATAGATTGTAATGAAGAGAGATAATGTTTCTTCATTCAACGTTATCGAAAATCTTGAAAACTAGGTAACCTACATCTACCTTTGGTAATTTTATTATAATCTGTTTATTCTATTTGGAAAATATCTTAGTGATACTCTCTGGTAATCTTTTCTCTCCCATAAGATGATTGTCTTATCCTTTTGTGTAAAAGGTGGACATGTTAAATTGTGAAATATACCAATAGTTGGTGAGTTACATGTAAATAAATAATTACAGTTATCCTATTTAGTTTTTAGTTTCCAAATAATAGTCCTAACTATATGATTTATTTATTTTAATTTGCTTACCAACATTCTCATCATAATGTTCATTAAGTTGAGCATGAAATCTAACTAAGGCTCGGGCTACTACATTATATACACTCAAAGCTTTGCAAAATTATTATTATTATTATTATTATTATTGTTATTGTTATTGTTATTGTTAATATAATATTATTAATTATTATTATTATTATTATTAATTAAATAATATATTAAATTACAACTTTTTTTACTGTCTGAGATTTACTGTAGCTATTTTGTTTTGATGACTTGCAGCCATGCACGTTGCACAACTAAATGTGTCACTATTTCTTTTTCTTGCCAACTATCTTTTTATAATTAGAAGACAGGGAGTAGGGGCGGACCCACCCTTTGTGAATCGGGGTACCGGGACCCCAATGTTTTTAGAAAACGTAGTAGAGTTGGTATGTTAAAATTTTCAAGAAACCCATAAGAACTTACATATGGAACCCATAGTATCATAATTAAACTTGTTGCAGTGGCAAATCCCTTGTTTTCTAACCAAGAGGTCATTGGTTCAAATCCAGTTCATCACGTTTTTCAGCTGTTATTTTAAAATCCAACAGGTAAATATATTTTATAGTTTGTTTTTTTGAGTTTTGTAACTTGAATTTCCATCACAGTTCTTATTTATGAACAAAAGATTGAGATGTAATAATATGTACAATTTTCAAACTGTTTTCCTATCCTTATGATTTTCTAACAACAAATTTGATATAGGAAAGATAAGCATTCTGAGTGATCAAAGATAAAACTTAATAATTGTTCTTGAATTTCTCCTTTTTGTTACATTATTGATGTTTTAAGATGTCACATATAAAACTAGAAGATATGAAGAAATATTTTTTGTTACCTTTTTGTTTATATTTCTACATATATAGTTAAATAATGTTGAGGAAAGACCTATTGTTCTTTATTACACTCCTCGCCTGACCCGACCTAAATGACGACCGACTCAAAAATTCTAACGTTGGGTTGTGAAAAATCTTAAGACTTGAAAAAAGCGGACCCCATTGAAAAAAAAATCTTGGGTCCGCCATTGACAGAGAGGGAGGGAGGGAGAGTGGTGGAGGAGTGGACCGGCGGTGACAACCGCAGACGGTGATGATCCGTTGAGTTCTTATTTTCCGGCAAAAATCACGACATCAAACCCTGACCTCTTTTCCGTTTCAGCCGCGTCTGAAAGGGTGAATGGCCGGATAAAACCACCACCACCATCACCAACCCAGATCTGGTCATTTTTAAAAGAGAAAGGGGGTGAGGGAATCGTTCCAGATATGAACCCTTCCTGTCGTAGATCTGGTGTTCGGAGTCCCAACCATCGTCCGTTTTTTCACATTATGCTCGCTGGAAGCCGCCACGGGAGCTAAGCCCCAGCCTATGCTATCAAATGTCGACCGGAATATTCACACATGCACCACCGCAAACCGCCCACGCTACATCATCACTTTGTGCAGCTCCCGTCGTGGGCCTTTGATGTGACCAAACATCACAGGTGACGATTTTCTATTCTCCCCAAAGTTTACATTTCTTGCTTATCATGTTTCTTTTTTTTGGTTCTATTTCTTTATCTCCACAACACTAAGGGGTGTTTGTTTTTTCATAAAAACTTCTTCTGATCTCTTATGTCTGCGCCGCGTAGACCACACGCAAACATTTAGCTCTGTAGACCATTTATTTTTTAGAAGACATTGTATTAAAAAAATGTCTTCAAACCTCTACGCGTCCTCTTCCCCACACAGACATGGTCCTATGTCTTCCCACTCTTCCAACCCTCTCTCCACCCTCCCCTCATAATCTATACTGCACATGTATGCAATATTTATTACACATGTCAGGTATTAATTTTTCTCAGACTAGAAGGTATGGGGGCCGGCTGAGGCCCGGCTAGGACCGGCGCCGGTCCCCCACACCGCCCCCCTCCATCCCACCCGTCCTCACCAGCAGCCCACAGCCGATGGAGCCGGGCCTCCTTCTCCTTCCTTCTCTCACATATACCTATACATACATACATATATATACACAAAGGGGTTCATCCCCCATCCCCTAGGTCCATCCCCTCCAAGCCACTCCTACATGGCAGTGACGTGGCGGCCCATCCTTGGAGGACTTGCCTCCTCCATACCTTCCAGTCTCATGATCATCCACACACAAGCATGTAGAGTATCATGGGAGAACGACAGAGTTACTTGAGTACTTCATATAACCACTATCTGAGCAATTTTTTAAGTTTCTTTTTGTAAAGTTAAAAGAAAAACTAAACTAAATACATGTAGATTGACGAGCTACATGTTTATGTAGCTCATGAATTTAATGTATGTAGCTCATACTTGAAGACATGATAATTTTAGGATGTGTTTTGGTTTTGGATGGTCTTGCCACCTTTGTTTCGAGTGTCCTGAAATTCATGTTGCTTTATATAAACTAAATAAACGTACAAAAAGTTAGTTATACCTCGTTTTAAAAGGGCCTATTTCAATGCATGGGTGGAAAACTCAAGGGTAGACAAAAAGCTTATGAACATGGAGCATTTTTAAGCATGGTGGTTAATTGGTTATCAAAATATCCATTGCATATGTTAAAAACCCAATTTCACCCAAAATTTTTCATCTAGCCATTCTATTAGTAGAGGGCGAAGAACTTCTATGGCGCCTGCCATCCAAGAAACTTTGTATATGGACCTACACATTTTACAAAATGTTATTTTAGATGCCCAAGAAGGTACATGAAAAATGTTGGAAAGAGGAATTGTGCCATCTAGAGCATGCGAGTGTTTAAGTTCTCTAATAAAAATGGACTTACTTGACATTTTGCATCCTTAATAGCAAGAAACACAAAAAGGAAATGCAGAGAAATCTTGGATGCTAAGAAAAATGGAAATTTTGATGGGTGTAAAGAGCCGGAACAAGTGGTCTAAATATAATTTTAAATATTGGAGGTAAATTACACTAGTTATAGATCTTTAGATCCATCAAATATTCATCTTTCCAAGCATCCAAGATATGCCCATATTTCCCCATCTAGTTCCTTGTTATTGAGTTTGCAAAAATGTCAAGTAACACCATTCTAATGAGTGAAATGAAATCATAGTTGTGTCACTACTTGCATGCTCCAAATCGCACGATTCCACACACCAACCTTTTCCTTTCAGAACCCAGCTTGTTGGGGATCTAAAATAGCATTTTGTAAAACCTACAAGTCACTATACAAAGATTCTAGGACGACATGCATCATTGCAATTCTCCATCCTCTGGGTATAGAACAACTATGTGAAAAGTTTGAGGTGAAATTGTGTTTTTCACATACACAAAAAGATACTTTGATAACCATAGTGCTAAAAACGCCTCGTGCTCATGCGGGTTTTCTCTACTCATGAATTCTTCCATCCATGCATTGAAAGAGGACCTTTTAGCCTGGGATCTATAAAAACTTATCTAAGCTTTATTTAATTCATTTAAAGTGACAAATTCCTCGGAATTCTCGACACGAGAGGTGGCAGGACTTGCCAAAACAGAAAATCTTCCTAATAACATGATGTCTTCTAGAGTAAAGGTTATTTGACCCTATGGGATGACAAATGTGTTGGGTTTGGGTGACCATTTCTCAGCAAACCAGAGAATTTAGCTTTGGTCTTTTAGGATATTTAAAAGAGAATTCATAATAACACCGTGAATTCCGACTTTCATCCATAGGGGACTATGTTCCATTTTCATGATATCAACCCAAACTATCCAGTTCGGTTGTGGGTTAACCTACCCTGTAGATCTGACTGTTTGAAGATGTTTGGGGATGGAGGAAATAGTGGAGTTGGGTATAAAAGGGTGATCAGGTTGGGTCTGCATGGAACGGGTTGGTACGAGGAATCGCGTTATCCGAAGCACACAAGTGGTTTATGAGTTATGACACAACCTTTACTTCTTTTCTTTCATTAGAAATGGTGTTACAGGATTACAAACTCAATAACAATGAATTAGAAATGAGAATGTATAGAAAGCTTAGATGCTAAGAAGGATAAAGATTTTGATGGTTCTAAAGAGCTATAACGGGTGGTTTGAATAGAATTTTGGATTATGTAGTTTACAAGGGTAACAATATCCGGTGTACTTATATATACATATATATATATATATATACACACACATATATACATTAAGCATTAGTTTGACTTAGTGGAAACTGTTACCTATATAAATTACATAATCCAAAATTCTATTTAAACCAACAGTTCTAGCACTTTAGAACCATCACAATCTCCATCCTTCCTAGCATCCAATCTTTATATACATTTTCCTTTCTGATTCTTTGTTATTGAGTTTGTAATCATGTCAACCAACACCTTCTGATGAAAGAAAAGAAACAATGGTTGTGTCACCAACCACTCGTGTGCTATAGATAGCGAGATTCCTAGCACCAACTCGTTCCATGCGGACCTTACCTGATCGCCCTTCTAAATCCAACTCCACCATTTCCTCCCACACATTTTCAAACAGTCGGATTTACAGGGAAGGTTGACCTAGAACCGAATTGGATAGTTTGGGTTGATTTCATGAAAAAGGAAGATTGTCCCATGTGGAAAAACAGTTGAATTCATGATGCTATTATGAATTCTATTTTAAATATCCCTAAAGAGGAGAGCCTTAAACTCTATTTGCCGAGAAATGGTCACCTAAAATCAATTTTTGGGAATTCACAGAAACAACAGCACGAACATGATACTCAGCTACCTGCAGCCTCTGCAAAATGCAATTTTTGGGACAATTTTTATCAAACGCAACATAATAAGTCCTACATTCACTAAGAATGCTATGGTGCTCATTTTCCAAAACTTATGATCAAATAAAGTACCTCAGTAGGTGCTAAGTGCCTAGAGATATTAAGAATTTCGGTTAAGTTTTGTGACACTGATGACCAGTGCATGATTGAGTCGTTAGACACGACATACACATCATGCTTTGAGGTAGCGCATACCATGTTCCTTAACTGTACACATTTTTTTATGGCGGTTAATAGAAATTACGTGATTGAACATTTGAACGAACAAAATGTAACAGTGGAAACCTGAAAATGAACGATCGTAGGCGTCACTGCTCTAGAATTATGAAAGAACTCATAGTAGTTACCACCTTTCGACGTTTGTTTGTATATCTGAACACGTAAGAGGTTCCAATGATATCAAAAGTGGAAATTACTTTTACGTATACAAGCGACGGGATTGTTAATTGTACCTTATCAGCAGTTTGACCGGATAAGGGAATGTCTTCATAGTTTTCGTATTAAATGAGCCTTCCACGTCGATATTGTTCCCTTGTTAAACACATTCCCCTCCAAGGAAAGCCCTGAATATCTTTACCGGTTCTTGCTTGAGCAGCGGACGTATCGGAACCGTAACCAATTTGATCTTCTTCTCGGATTTTCTTCTTCATATGTGTAACCAAATTGGTTACGGTTCCGATACGTCCGCTGCTCAAGCAAGAACCGGTAAAGATATTCAGGGCTTGCTGTGGAGGGGAATGTGTTTAACAAGGGAACAATATCGACGTGGAAGGCTCATCCAACACGAAAACTATGAAGACATTCCCTTATCCGGTCAAACTGCTGATAAGGTACAATTAACAATCTCGTCGCTTTTATACGTAAAAGTAATTTCCACTTTTGATATCATTGCAACCTTTTACGTGTTCAAATATACAACAAACGTCGAAAGGTGGTAACTTCTACGACTTCTTTCATAATTCTAAAGCAGTGACGCCTATGGTCGTTCATTTTCAGGTTTCCACCGTTACATTCTTACATTCTGTTCGTTCAAATGTTCAATCACGTAATTTCTATTAACCGCCATAAAAAATGTGTACAGTTAAGGAACATGGTATACGCTACCTCAAAGCATGATGTGTATGTCGTGTCTAACGACTCTATCATGCACTGGTCATCAATGTCACAAAACTTAACCGAAATTCTTAATTTCTCTGGGCACGTAGCACCTACTGAGGTACTTTATTTGATCATAAGTTTTGGAAAACGGGCATCATAGCATTCTTAGTGAATGTAGGACTTATTATGCTGTGTTTGATAAAAATTGTCCCAAAATTGTATTTTGAAGAGGCTGCAGGTAGCTGAGTATCATGCTTGTGCTTTTGTTTTTGTGAATTCTCAAAAACGCCCTTTGTTAAAAGCACAATTGATCATTACTAAGTGTCTAAGATCAGCCATGATGCTTCACTTGATAAAGTCTGCTCTTAGTTGTGGCATATCCACAGGTTCATATGTTTTTAATTTTTTTTAGTATTGTAGAAGGGACAAGATGGGCAATAGGTTAAGCCAGGCACATATACAATTGTTTTTTTTTTAAATTGGTTTTCGTAGTACCGTGTTAGGTAACTATTTTTCGGTTTTTAAATCGTCAATGTGGTCATTATGATTGCAAAAAAAAAAAACTAAAATTTATACATTATACTATTACAATTCAACTTTGACACATGGCTCTATTCTTGCCCAATCAATTGGGTGATGTGAACACCCTCTTTATCAAGATAATTCCCTCTTGGGCGGGATTTTCTTTTCTTCTATTATACGCGCTCTACCTTTTTCTCTTCAATCAAAAACCCTAATTCTCCTTTTCCTTTAATCACTGCCCTTTTCTCTTCACAAACCCTAATATTCTTTGCCTTTCTTCTCCAACAAGTTGTTTCACTCATTCTCTCATCCAGCCTTCTCTGTGTGGACTGTTTCGACGATGGCGGTGTATGTTTAGATGCGACTGTTTCGACGATGGCGGTGTAGGTTTGGATGCGATGAAAAAGAGTGGAGACGGTGGTGACCCGCCGATAAGGTTTTCGACCACAACCCTTAACGGCGTTAAGGTTACCGACCTCAACCGCCGCGCTTCAGGTCCTCCACATCTATATTTCTTCTCTATGATTCCGGGTCGTGTTTATTTATTGTATGATTGAGCTTTGATGAATCAGTTATAGTTTAGGTTTTTAATTTATATTGCTTTTTTTTTCACAACCTTTTTCCGGCGTTATAACACTGTGGGTCTGTTTGGTATGGGGTAATGGAATAGGCGGAGGAATGGAATGGACGAGGTAACGGAATGGATGAGGTAATGTAATGGATGAGGTAATGGAATTGATCATTACCATTCCACGTCTTGTTTGGTTACCATGTGAGAATGGAATGAACCATTACTTTTTGTTGTTTGGTATGCGGGAAAAGACCAACGACAATGGTGGATGGGCGACGATGGTGGGTGATGCTAGGTAGCAGCTGTAGCGGCGGCGGTGGTGGGTGGATACGGCAGCGAATGGACACGACGACGGGTGGTGACAGCGGTGGTGGTGGGTGACGGCGAAGGTGGGTGGCGGCAGTGGTCAGAGGTGGTAGCGGTGGCGACGGTGGTGGCAGGTGGTAGCGGTGGTGGTGGTGGTTGATAGCGATGGCGGAGGTGGGTGGCGACGGCGGCGGTGATCGGAGGTGGCAGCGACAATGGTGGCGGCGATGATCGAAGGTGGGTGGTGGCGGTGATCGGAGGTGGCAACGACAATGGTGGATGGCGGCAACGATGGTGGCGGGGATAGGTGGGTGGCGGCAACGATGATGGCGAGTGATGGCGGTGGCGGGTGGCGGCGAAGGTGGGTGACGGCGGCGGATGACAGTGGTGGTGGGTGGTGGCAATGGTAGTGAGTTGTGGTGTTGTTAATGAAGGGTGAAGATGGAATGGAATGGAAAAAACACATGGGGAGAGATGGAATGATTTTGAGGGAATTGAATGCATTTTGGAATGAGTGATTCCATTCCATCGACCAACCAAACACTCTTTTATTCATTCCCTCTCAATGGTCCATTCCATTCCACCTCTCATTCCTGCATACCAAACGTTACCTGAAATATATATGTTGTCATAACTTGCTGGCTTTAACCCGTTTCCGTGCAATTGTTGAGGGAATAATATCACCCATCTATTAGTCAAATATATACTAACAAGTATATGAATTACAAATTTCAAGTTAATATATGATAACTGACTATTGGTATGTCACAACAGCAACAAAATATATAACACTTACTGGTGCCTCCTATTAGAACCATTTTTTTTTTCAGTTCATCTTTTCTCTATCTAGCGTTTGTTTTAATAAATTATGATGACTTAGTGGATGATTTTAAGCCATTTGACCTAAAAGGTCAAAATTTACCTTCATTTAGATCTGGGTAACAATGTTGCAGGAAGACACTCAATCTTTTAAGTCTTTACCTTCATTATACTGCAGTACCAAATCTCTTTTGAGGCATTAAAAGTACTTCACTTTTTAGGTATTCTATTAAGAGGGTTTATAATAAATCATTTAATTATCATCATATTCAATTTAATCAAGTATGTGATATTCTTCTTATTTGTCAATTTAATTTGGATTAAAAATTTGGGCAGACCTAATTTATTATTCAAGTATAAGTTTTTTTATATTTAAGCATTATTATTATTGTTGTTACAATTGTGATCTCTAGCTTTCAAACATTGGGTAATGTCTCTCACTCTCTAAATTTATAATCATGATTTTTTCCGGTTGTTTGTGTAAAAGTAATTATGGGTGTGTTATTTTTTTATGTTTTGGTTATTTAGATTCCAAATGATCTGACTTGTAGCAGTACAAAGCACTGTTTTCGTAACCGGTTCGGACCGGCCGGTTCAACCGGTCCAACCGGGATTCGGCCCCTCACACGATCCGGTTTGGCTATTTTCAGCAATTGTCAAAAAATCGGCCGGTTCGACTCGAACTCCGGTTCGCCGGTTCAATCGGTTCGCCGGTCCAACCAACAGGTTGTTTTTTATTATTTATTTTCCCTTTTTCACCAGCGGCCGAACAGGTGGCTCGGTCCGGCGAGTTGGCCGGATCTGCAAGATCTTCTGTCTCCGTTCTTCCATTTTCGTTCTTCATTCTATCTTTCGACGTAATCAAATTCGTTCGATCTTCTCTTAGATCTGGAATAGCAACTGGAGCATAACAAACGAATGTAGAAAATTTTGGTTTAAACTAATTTTGACTTTTTGCAGTTATGGATGCGGCTGAACTGCTAAAGCCTGAAGTGGGAACAATAATATCATATTAACCCTAATTTTTAGTGGGCTTTTTAAAGGAGAATAAATGAATATTCAAATCAGTTTAGTTTTGGGCCTTGCGTAGAATTTAATATTTCTATTTTTAATACATTTTAGAATTTAAAATTAACTACATTCTTTTCGAGAGATGGACTTGAGTGTGGATTAACCAATTTATCAAGTCCAATTTACCAAGTCTATAAATGTATTAAAATAAAATAAGATTATTAGAAATATATAAGATATATAATTATACTAATCAACGTTCCCGGTTCTTAAATCCGGTTCGACCGGTCTGACCAGTGAACCAGTAAGGCAACCGGTTTTATGTCCGGTCCGGTTCTGAAAACATTGGTATAAAGAACAAATGTGGTGTATAAAGAATTCTTAGAGACTTTATTTTTTTCGTATTCATTTCTCTCAGTTTATTGTAATTTAGCAACGGTGTTAAAAGGACAGAGGTTCTTAAATGCTTTGGGGTTGCCATTAGTCGGATTCATAAAAGAATACAATACAATACAATACAATACAATACAAAATAAAGGAAAAGCCAGTTTGACAGTCATCTCGGGTTTACCGGCCAAGATTACATGTCTACTACTACAAAATTTATGCCCACGGGTTATTATTTCCAAATTTATTTGATTTTTTTCTAACTTAGCAGCCTTTTCACATGTTTGCATCAATGGCATAAGTTTTGTGATTATAGTTGGTGGATATTTAAATTGCGACTAACCCATACATCTCCAACTATAAAACTTTTTTCGTGATAATTTGTAGGCTCTAATGGTAAATTCTTGATAATATTGGGTTTGTTATGGGTTCATTGTTACTTTAGAACGTAGCCTAAATTGTGACATTAGTCAAATTTGCATGTATCCGTATAATGATTAGACAATAATTATGACTTAATGACCGTGCTGATTTACAATTAATGACTTGAATTGTTTTTTGATTATTGTTATCATACATACATGTGCATCATATATTGCAAAATGTCACATCATTATTGCTAACAAACATCATCAACAATTTAAGTTGATTATGTTGATGTGCTAATTAGAACAAACAAAACCAGCACAAACAAGTTCGAAATTAGTACAATTAATATTGAAACCAGCACAACAGTTTGAAGTGTTATTTTTAGTAGTCTATAAAAATATCATTTTGAAAAAGAAAATTCATATAACAATATTATATACTCATATTAAAGATAAAAAATTTCTTAATTTTATGGTGTATTTTTTTTAAATAATATATATAAAAGTTATTTTATTTTTAAACATACCGGTGGAACTAGTTAGAAAAAGTCAATATAACTAATTTTAATTTTATTCCTTTTATTTAATATAATTAGTACATTTACTAAATTACCCTTAAAAAACTAATTGATATAACTAATACTAAGGGCTTATGTGTAATCAATAACATCTATTGATTAAAAATTTACATGGTCCAGATTTGTTCTCACAGTTCTTACAACTACACAATCAGGAACTAGAAAACATAATGCCTCAAATGCACATGAGTCTGTAATCACAAGCTACAATAAACCACCATTTCCAAAGTTATCTGTTAGTCCTCTTAGAAGGTTTCAGTTGATTGATTCTGACTCAGATTTTGATGATCCTTATATCAGTGAAGGCGCTACTAACAAGACTTGTAACAGATCAGAAACGTATTTGAACTGTGGCGCACCTGATCTTGTGCAACGTGTAGATTTAAATGAGCAGATAAAATTAAACCAATCAATTAAAACGTCCACCAAGAAAGATCTATGGGAGGATTTCCAACCGAGAAGAGTTTCTGTATCTCAACAGCTGCATTGGATGAATTTTTTGAGGAATATTTTAGTACCATGAAATATAAAAGAATATCTCAGAGTAATACAAATAATGTATTTTAGAGAGAATTTCGGAGTTGTGAAAGTGGAAAAAAGAAGAAGTGGGTTGGTATTTATAGGCTAAAGCTGGGTTTTGGATGACAAGTATTTCGGGTGAGAGGGTCCTCTCGTACGAGAGGGCCTTTCGCCCGAGAGGGGTCTTCCCCTTTTGTTCGAAATACAAGTTTGTTGATTTCGCGTATTTTGTCGGTTTTAAGCGTATAAGTGTAATACATAAGCGTATTATATGTGTAAACAAATGTATGAATGAATTTGCATGTACAAACAAGTATGAATTTGTGTATAAATTGTATCAAGTATGCACGTATAGCGAATGTGTATCAAGTATTTACGAAATATGTATAACAAGAGGTATAAAAAGATCAAGCTTTTATTATGATTCAAGTCTCGAATTACAGTGGTTGAAATGAAAGACGAATACAAAGAGAATACAGGTTTTCAAAAATAGAAGTACAAGACAAACTTTCTGAATAAAGGTTACAAAAAGCGAGGCGTTACATGATATTTGCTAAATGTATTTGTCAACTGAATTGGGGGGGAGTGTTAAAAGCAACTATATCCAACAAAGTATTCTATTTGGTTGTTTGTTTATTAAGTTTTATCTGGTTATTTTATAATTTCTTCTTATATTGGTTTGTATTTATTCATTATTAGTTGAGGGACTAGATATGCAAAGTCTGAAAGTTCAAGGTAGTTATAAAGGCCAATGATATGGAGAAGGGCTAAAGTATAAAATGGTCAGCTATATAATCTTGCTATCTAGCTAGGGTTTCATTCATTTACTTTATACATGTCTTTGTTCTCTCTGCCGCCGCTAGTCTTCGTCTTCCCTAAAGCATCCGATTGATTTAGAGTTTGTCTTGTAATCTTGTAATCTGATCGTGTTATTCAGGTTTTGTGTATCAGTGTGTTAGAGCGTCTGTAATTTCTTCTCATCGTCTAGGTGAGAAGATCGTCTATTCTATTCCGTTCTTTGGTGTAATTAGGATTGGTTGAATAAAAAAAGTTCACGTAATCATTGTGTTCTTGTGTTGTTGTGTTGTATCCGTGTTTTTTTACACGAACCTAGAAAATTAAGTCAATAACGTTGCAACTTCAACTCACACTTAGCCCATTTCTTTTCCTCTCTACTACGATCGACAGCTCTCTTAAACTTGTTTTCAGTTACATCTCACATCTCGAACATCCTCAACCCCACACAAAACCACCAAGTTTCTCAAAACTTATGCCAACAATTAGCTTTGTCAAATGTGGATTTGCCGCTTGCTACAACTGACATCTAAGTAAAATGCAATCTCTCTGTTACTGATATCTAAGGTAACATTCGATCTCTCCGGTGATTGTTGGTACATGCATTTTAACGCACCAAAATAATAGATTTGATTAGCAAACGAATTATGAAAATCTTTTGTGTTTTTGTAGATAGATTGTAATGAAGATAGATAATGTTTCTTCATTCAACGTTATCGAAAATCTTGAAAACTAGGTAACCTACATCTACCTTTGGTAATTTTATTATAATCTGTTTATTCTATTTGGAAAATATCTTAGTGATGCTCTCTGGTAATCTTTTCTCTCCCATAAGATGATTGTCTTATCCTTTTGTGTAAAAGGAGGACATGTTAAATTGTGAAATATACCAATAGTTGGTGTGTTACATGTAAATAAAGAATTACAGTTATCCTATTTAGTTTTTAGTTTCCAAATAATAGTCCTAACTATATGATTTATTTATTTTAATTTGCTTACCAACATTCTCATCATAATGTTCATTAAGTTGAGCATGAAATCTAACTAAGGCTCGGGCTACTACATTATATACACTCAAAGCTTTGCAAAATTATTATTATTATTATTATTATTATTATTGTTATTGTTATTGTTATTGTTATTGTTATTGTTATTGTTAATGTTAATATAATATTATTAATTAATATTATTATTATTATTATTAATTAAATAATATATTAAATTACAACTTTTTTTACTGTGAGATTTACTGTAGCTATTTTGTTTTGATGACTTGCAGCCATGCACGTTGCACAACTAAATGTGTCACTATTTCTTTTTCTTGCCAACTATCTTTTTATAACTAGAAGACAGGGAGTAGGGGCGGACCCACCCTTTGTGAATCGGGGTACCGGGACCCCAATGTTTTTAGAAAACGTAGTAGAGTTGGTATGTTAAAATTTTCAAGAAACCCATAAGAACTTACAGATGGAACCCATAGTATCATAATTAAACTTGTTGCAGTGGCAAATCCCTTGTTTTCTAACCAAGAGTTCATTGGTTCAAATCTTGTTCATCACCTTTTTCAGCTGATATTTTAAAATCCAACAGGTAAATATATTTTATAGTTTGTTTTTTTGAGTTTTGTAACTTGAATTTCCATCACAGTTCTTATTTCTGAACAAAAGATTGAGATGTAATAATATGTACAATTTTCAAACTGTTTTCCTATCCTTATGTTTTTCTAACAACAAATTTGATATAGGAAAGATAAGCATTCTGAGTGATCAAAGATAAAACTTAATAATTGTTCTTGAATTTCTCCTTTTTGTTACATTATTGATGTTTTAAGATGTCACATATAAAACTAGAAGATATGAAGAAATATTTTTTGTTACCTTTTTGTTTATATTTCTACATATATAGTTAAATAATGTTGACGAAAGACCTATTGTTCTTTATTACACTTGTAGGTCCGGCTAGGGGAGGATCTAGTCGCCTAATCCTTGTATACAAACCAACCCGGTTGTGCGGAATCCAACCGAGATAGCAAACCGAGATAGAACACGCAAATAATCAACACACAAGACTCAACGATTAACACCACTTGTATTAAACGTATGAAAGGTCCGGTTACAGCTCAATGTTTACAAATCAGTCCTGTAAACTCTCTCTAAGTGTGTGTGTGTATGTTTCTGATCTGTCTGGGTGTCTCACTTGTCTAACTTCTGAAATGAACACAACACACGGGTATATATACCCAAACCAGCAGGTCTGGTCGAAGGATCAGATAAGATGATCGAAGGATCATCTATCGACCAGAAACAGCTCGAATGATCAACATGTACCACGAAAGATGTGATCTTTCGTGGTCCATCCATCGAAGGTCATCTTTCGAGCTTATCATCGAAGGATCAATGCAATCCTTCGATGGCACATCCTTCGACCCAGCAGCTTACTAACATAATGTTGACTGTTTGGCCAAGTCAAACCGGAGGATGGTTGACTTGGTCAAACTTACAGACTAACAAAGACATCGTTCACTAACAAGACAAAATACAGACAAAGTACAGACACAAGTGCACCAACAAACTCCCCCTTGGCTGTAGCTTTGTCTCGATCTTCGAGATAGTTTTGTCTGGAAAACCGGGCTGTTTTTGCTTGGTGTTTTGTTGAAAACCTTGTTGTTCATCATGTTCTCATGTTAGTTTTTGGTTTTCATTAAACATTTCAGCAAAATCTTGTGTTTGGTAGTTTAACTTTCACCGAAAATTTATAAGTGTTCTTCATAAAACTACACTTTTGATCTTATAATTTGAATATTCAACTTGTTTGTGCATTGAAAAGTGTAATCTGATTAAAATATTGGGATTCTTACCTGGTTGGTGAAAGCCTGCATTTTCAGACCTGAAAGATATGGTCTGAACATACTTTCTGCCGAAAGTTCTCACCAACCCGTCAACTTTTCACCAACCTGTCACCCTTTGTCAACTATGTCAGAGCAAGTTCGAAAGATATCCTTCGAAGTCGAAAGATCATCTTTCGACCAAAGGAGGTTCGACAGATAGTTATCCTTCGAGCATCCTTCGAAGTGTGAGACTTATCCTTCGTTCCAAGGAATATTTTCGAAACATATATCCTTCGGCCTACAGTTCTTTATCGAAAGACCAGGATCCTTCGATTGGGGAGTCTTTCGAAGTCATCTTTCGTGTTCATCTTTCGGTCTACAGTACTTTTTCGAAAGATAAGGATCCTTCGGTTGGAGAATCTTTCGAAAAACATTGTTCGAAACTCAACAGTGATCTTTCGAACCCTGTTGATCTTTCGAACAGGTGTTGATCTTTCGATCATTAGTCTGTTTGTGTTTAACAGTTTGTTTTTTTCAAGTCTTTCGACAGGTATCCTTCGGCTGATCAATAATGAATTCGATGTGGGGTGTTCCGGTAAATGCAGAAATGTATTTTGGTACTCCGGATTCGGGTTCGCAAGCTAATGCTACATCTACCGGTCAATGGGCATTTGTATCAAATCAAGCTCCAAGTGTTCAAAGCATTTTGCTAAGCGAAAGTGAAACAGGAAGTTTGAATAGGCCTCCAAAGTTGATGCACTTAAGTGAATATCCAGGATGGTTTGGTAGATTTCATACATACGTTCTTGGTCAGAATACAGAGTTGTGGTTGCGGTTCATCACAGATTTTGATCAAACAATAGAGGTTGCTGCATCATCTGCGGCTACGTTTGCAGATCTTACAGAAGATCAAAAGAAGATCTATGATTTGGAAAAGAAGGCATATGCCATTCTTACTCAGGCGTTGAGCAAAGATATTTATCATCAATTCGTCAGTTATAAGACAACGAAGAGGTTGTGGGACGCATTGAAAACAAGAGGCGTAGGAAATGAAGCGACACGCCAATTGAGAAAAGAATTGCTGAAGAAAGAGTTTGATGGTTTTATTTGTATGCAGAATGAATCTCTAGGAGATTTGACAAGTCGATTTACTCATTTGCTAACTGAATTGGAAAATACTGGGGTGGTAACGACTTCAGCAGAGATAGTGAAGAAGTTTGCAGATGCACTGCCACCTCAATGGAATAATTTCTTAGAAATTATGAGGTACAATGGCACTTTGGATACAACAAGCTTCAGTGATTTTGCTCAACTCCTGGAAAACAAGAATCAGGAAGAAACTCTCAAGGCAAAAAGAGTTGCAGTGCCACAAAATCCTGAGATTTATTATGGAACTTCTAGCACTTCTACAAAACCATCTTCACACGCTCCAATTCAAACAGTATTTGTGTCTAGCACGAGCTTGTATGGCACTCCTCCTCCAACAACAGATATGTTTGGAAATCTGCTTAATCCAGCTCCTCAACCAGCACCACAACAGCAACAGCAAATCAGAACAACTGATATATTCGGAAATCCACTTCCTCCTCAACAGCAACAGCAAGCTTGTTATGGAAGTACATCATCTGCTGGTCAACAATCAAAGCCAAATACAGTACGGCTCGACACCTCAAGCTTTTCTAAAGTCAGTGTTGAAGTAGCAAAAGAACATATGGAGCTGCTAAACACTGTGGTGAGCGCATACTATGGATTAGTGGAGGGTCAGATTGGTAATATTAATCTGACAAAAGAAGACTATCAGCAGATAGATAAAGAGGAGATGGAGATGATGGATATTAAGTGGGCCTTTGCCAGTGCTGTTAGGCGAGCGAAGGATTTCATGGAAAGAACAGGCCGAACCAGCTTGGAAAGCAAGAAAGACACCAAGTATGGGTTTGATAAGCAGGCCGTCAAGTGCTTCAATTGTGGTGAACGTGGTCATTTTAAAAGGGAATGTACAAGGCCATCTCAACATGGGAACCAGAATCCCTTCAGAGGTCAAGGAAACAGGGCTAATCAGAACCAAGCGAGGAACAATGATCGCACACTGGTGCCTGTCAACAACCAGAATCAACCAGGACCATCAAATGCCAACCAGGCACTTGTGGTTCAAGTAGACGAAGGTTGTGATTGGTCAATCCAGTTGGGAAACGATGCACCAGATGGAACAGCCTGTTTTGCTGAAGTGGTCAATGATCTTAAACACGCCAGTGGTGGAGAATCTTCCACCAATGGTAGTGAATCTTCTGAAGATGAAGACTCCTCCGGTTATAGTGGAAGTTCAGATGAAGAGTCATCTGCTTCAGGGAATGATCAGGAAGATGACACATCAGCTGCGTCAGTCGATGCTAATATTGATGAGCTATTGGAGGAAGCTGCAGCAGGAATTCAAAGAAGATCTATTTTGGTGGATCAAGCTGCTTATTCTTCGTCTTCTCTCCATTCAGCCTTTATGGCGAATGTCGACAGTTCATCAAGTCAGGTATGTGTCGATGAACCCACTTCTGTTAGCGGTGATATTTGTGATAGTTTGAATGATAGATGTGCTGACTTGGAAGCAAACATGTCTGAGTTGCAAGGCAAACACGATGCTTTACAAGCTAGTTTGTTTGAATTGCAAGACAAACATGTTTCATTGAATGATAAGTGGTGTGAATTGCAAAGCAAACACGAGGCTTTGCAAGAGAAATATGATGTGACTTTCATCCACAATCAGAAATTGACTGTTGATCTTTCGAAGTGCACTGAAGCCAACATGTTTTATGAAAACCATGAAAAGGACTTTAAATCGATGATTGAAAAATTAAAGAAAGATAAAACCGAGCTAACAAAAATGGTTTCCAGAAAACAAACTGACATAAATTTGTATATAACTCGTCTTGAGGTAATGCAAAAGGAAATGGCTTGTGTTAAAACAGAAAGTGAGGCGATCCGACTCAAGTTAGACAGTTATTTGAGCTCTAGCTATGTGTTGGATCACATCATTGATGTACAGAAAGAGAAACAGGATGTCACATGCATAGGTTACAAGAAATGTCCACCACCTGTGAGACACAATTATGATGCCATGCCTGATGAGGAGTATAGAACTCACTTTGAACCATCTGTTCCTTTAGACGTTGAGGAATTTGCAACAGGGCTCGGATACAAGAAGGAAGTGTAGGTCCGGCTAGGGGAGGATCTAGTCGCCTAATCCTTGTATACAAACCAACCCGGTTGTGCGGAATCCAACCGAGATAGCAAACCGAGATAGAACACACAAATAATCAACACACAAGACTCAACGATTAACACCACTTGTATTAAACGTATGAAAGGTCCGGTTACAGCTCAATGTTTACAAATCAGTCCTGTAAACTCTCTAAGTGTGTGTGTGTTCTTTGCTAACTGTCTGAGTGTCTAACTGTCGAAGTGAACACAACACACGGGTATTTATACCCAACACAGCGTGTCTGGTCGAAGGATCATGCAGACCGGTCGAAAGATCATCTTTCAACCAGGAACAGCTCGAACGATCCATAAGTACCACGAAAGATGGGATCTTTCGTGGTCCATCTATCGAATGACATCTTTCGAGCAGGTCATCGAAGGATATAGGCAATCCTTCGATGGCACATCCTTCGACCCAACATCTTACAAACATAAAGTTGACTGTTTGGCCAAGTCAAACCAGGAGGATGGTTGACTTGGTCAAACTTACAAGACTAACAAGACATCGTTTTACATTGTGACCGAATACAGACAAAGTGCAGACATAAGTGCACCAACAAACTCCCCCTTGGCTGTAGCTTTGTCTGGCTTATCAACAATCAGCTGTTGCTTTGTCTCGATCTTCGATCTTGTAAGTTCTCGTGTCTTCAAGTATTTGACTTCTATTCAAGTCTTCAATGTCGGAGGATCTTCAAAGTCTTCACGTCTTGAAAGCAGAAAGTGTACCAACAAACTCCCCGTTTTATGTAGGAAGTGTGTTGACAAACTCCCCCTTAACATAAGCTCCCCCTTGAGTTATGCTCGTGAAAGTCTTTATCTTTATGAAGTGAGATCCTTGTGGTGTTGATGATGGTCAGCGGCAACTCGATCATCTTCATCATTTGAGTGCCTTCATGTCGTGTCTTCATTCCGAAGCTTGTCATCGACCATGTTCTCCTAGCCTTTAGAATCTGCACATGCAAGAAATCTAAACGCGTAATGAGAACAACCGCCTGGAATATCAAAGCAAACGACACACATGTGACCATTGTTTAATCAAACACCGTCCGACAGTTTGAAAGTTTAACAAAGTTTATCAATTTCAATTTTAACTTTCAACGCTTGCAAATTTCGACCGTTTATGAAGATTTATTCGTTTTCGGTTTTCGTTCAGGTTTCAGGTAACGAAGACTCGAGCTCCAACATCGTACGATCGAAAATAAAATCTTTTTGGCTTTTATAAGGTTTATATTAAAACACACATAAAATCTTTTTGGAATTTTTGAATATTTCAAATGTAAAGACTGAAAGCAGTAAATAAATATTTACAGACATTATTTTTGCGAGTTTCGAGGGTAAGAGAATCATATCAGTGTACGGTCATGCCAAAACGCTCTTGTTGTTCAGTTAGTTAACATTAAGATAAGCATCCTATAACAATTATCGGTATTGTTGTCCACTTAAGCTCAACTTATCAGATGTAATCATGGCGAGGGGATACGTTAAGGTATAATTTATACTTACCGACCGGTGTTCATCCACATCACGACACATTCCCGTATCAAGGTATGCACGAGGGTTCATCTTACCGGTGAGTATACCGATTATCATCTGTTTGACCGTATATGATGTGAGATTCTCACTTATTTTGTTTGAAAACAAGCCCTATGTGATATAATCACTTATTGATGAGGAACTTGGTTTTCGATGCATGAGGGCACAGGAGCAAGTCCGTGAACAGGTCAGTACTTTCGTACAGCAGAGAGACGAACTTGACACCCGGAAAGAATTTGTGATATATTATCACTTATTTTGTTTGGACATGTGATTGTTGATCACTTATTGAGGTCGTATGCAATATGTACACGTATGTATAGTATCATGGAAGATCTAGACTTGCGTCCCCGTTATTTTTCGGTAAAAGATACAACCATGATACCCAGATGATAAGCAGCATAAAGACCGAATATCTCAGAACCTCGGCAATCTCTCAAACGAAATTTCGGTACTAAGACCATATGCCAATGAATGGTTCCCACCCAGTCTTCAGTCGATTTAAGTTTATATCACCCTGCACACTTTAAAATGATTGGGAGCCTACCGATACATCTTATATAGAGCTGCTTATCGTTTTGCATTTAAGGTTTAAAGAGGTTTGGACAGACCACTGATGTACTATCATTTTCTCTTTTGCTCGCCAGGAAACTCATTTTTGCTTTTCTATTGTTTTTGTGTTTTTGAAATTTTTCAATGTTTTTGGATTTTTTAAATTTTGGATTTACTCCCCCTAAAATCAACAAACTGAAATAAATTTAAAACACAAAGGTATTTACAAAAATGATTTTCCGATGTTGGTTTTACTCTTGCTTGACCTTAATGCCGTTTACCAATAATAGGTAATCAAATCTTGATTTGTCAAAAGCTTTGGTAAAAAGGTCGGCACGTTGGTCATCGGTGTGGACGTAAGCAACATCGATTAGCCTTTTCTCAAAGCAATCACGTATGAAATGATACTTAATGTCGATGTGCTTAGTCTTTGAATGCTGCACAGGATTTTTGGTGATCTGTAATGCAGCAGAATTATCAACGTAAATAGGAGTAGTTAGGAATTCAAAACCGTAGTCACGCATTTGCTGTTGTATCCACAGGACTTGGGAGCAACAACTCGAGGCAGCAATGTATTCAGCTTCGCATGTTGACGTAGCGACGCACGTCTGCTTCTTGCACTGCCATGTGACTAGGCGATTTCCCAAAAACTGACATCCAGCCGTTGTGGATTTGCCGTCGATTGTGCATCCGCCAAAATCAGAATCACTGAATGCGATCAAGTCAAAGTTATTATCCCTAGGGTACCACAGACCGGTGTCAGGGCAACCCTTCAAATAACGAAAAATCCTCTTTACAGCTGCAAGATGTGAGGCCTTCGGGTTCACTTGATATCTGGCAAGCAGGCACGTTGGGTACATTATATCTGGTCTTGATGCTGTGAGGTACATAAGAGATCCAATCATCGCGCGGTAGTATGAGGGGCTAACATCTTGACCCTTCAAGTCTGGAGTAATTCCGTGATTTTGTGGCAATGGGGTACCGATGGGCATTGCATCAGACATCTGGAACCGGCTCAAGATGTCACCAACATATTTAGTCTGATGGATGAATATCCCAGACTCTGTTTGTTGTACTTGTAGGCCCAAAAAGAAAGTCATTTCCCCCATAGCACTCATCTCGAATTTATCCTGCATTACACGCTCGAAATCCCTACACAAAACATCATTAGTAGAACCAAAAATAATATCATCAACGTATACCTGTACCAGTAGAAGATCTCCATCTTGTTCTTTGATGAAAAGAGTGCAGTCGATAAGACCTCTGCGAAAACCGTTCTCCAGCAGATAATTAGATAAGGTTGCGTACCAAGCTCGCGGTGCTTGATGTAGACCATATAGAGCTTTGTTGAGCAACCAAACCCGATCGGGATGGATAGGATCTTCAAAACCTGGAGGCTGTTCGACGTACACCTCTTCTTCCACCACACCATGTAAGAAAGCACTCTTCACGTCCATCTGGTATACCTTGAAACCTTTGAATGAGGCATAAGCCAGAAAGATCCGAATGGCTTCTAGACGTGCAACAGGTGCATACACTTCGTTGTAGTCGATTCCTTCAATCTGACGAAAACCTTGAACGACTAGCCTTGCTTTGTTCCGGATAACGATCCCACGGTCATCCTTTTTGCATTTAAACACCCAACGGGTACCAATCTTCTTGTATCCAGCAGGTTTCTCTACGAGTTTCCAGACACCAAGCTTCTGGAATTGTTTCAGTTCTTCCTGCATCGCTTCAACCCATGAGCTATCTTTCAAAGCATCTTTCCAAGTTCTTGGCTCTTCCTGTGAGACATAACACGCGAAAGACCAATCATTCTGTTGACCAGATTCTCGGATAGTTGCATACAAGCCTGCATTGTTGTTGTTTCGCAACATGTTTCTTGTTTGAACGCCACTTTGTACATTCCCGATGATGTTTTGTTGAGGATGGGTATTATGAATCCTTGTTTCTGGATTATCTTGAACTGGAATATTTGTACCCAGATTGTTGAGATTCAGATCAACAATCAATTCAAGGCCCGGAATTGACGAAGAGGATGATGCAGAAGTTTCAGCTGTTCGAGGGACATCCACTGGAGGTGTACCTTCTGAAATACCATGAACTGCTGTTGGAGCTTCTTGATCTGCATCGAGAAATTCATCATCCTCTGAAGATTCGTTCAATTCGGTAGCATCTTGAAAATCCTCATTGTCGAGAGCATTATTGTTCACTGAAGATGGTTCTTGATTGACTATAATGGGACGAACCAACGGTGAATCTGTTGCATTATCACTCTCGAAAAACATCCTTGCCGCAGCATTTTCTTCAACTGCTTCAACATTGATCGAATTGAAAAAGTCATCGTACTCAAACATCCAAGGCTGACCAGGACATTTGACTGGTAAAGTGTGCCTCTGTACTCTGACTTCAGACCATTCCTCGACCCTTTTAGTCTCTAGATTCCAGACTCTTAAGTTTGGGGTGGAATACCCAAGAAAGTATCCCTCAATTGCTCTTGCCCCAAACTTTCCATTAGGATCGATTATTGTGCAAGGAGCTCCAAACGGTTCAAGATAAGACAAGTCTGGTTTCCGTTTGTTGATAAGCTCAAAGCAGGTCTTGTTGTGCCTTTTGACTGTAAGGACTCGGTTCAAAGTATAGCATGCAGAGGACACAGCTTCAGTCCAGAATGGAATGGGTAGCTGCGACTCTACCAACATAGTCCTAGCAGTCTCGATCAATGTGCGATTCTTACGTTCAGCGACGCCATTCTGTTGAGGAGTATAAGCTGCACTAAATTCGTGAAGAATACCTTTTGAAGTGCAAAACTCCGCCATGGCATGATTTTTGAATTCAGTACCATTGTCGCTACGTATCCGCCTAACCTTCAAGTTGTAAAGATTCTCAATCTGAATGATCAAGTTTTTGATAATACCGAAGGTTTCACTCTTGTGTGCCATGAACGCCACCCAAGAAAATCTTGAATAATCATCAGTTATCACGAGGCAATATTGATCATTCCTAATGCTTTTGTGCTTGACAGGACCGAACAAATCCATGTGCAAACGTTCAAGAGGAACAGCCACCGTGTTGACTTTCTTTGTAGGGTGTCGCTTCTTCGTTTGTTTTCCTTTCTGGCACGAAACACAGACGTCTTGAAGATGGAAGTTTTTAAGAGGAACACCATTCACCAATTCATTTGATACCAAATGATTCATTTTGCGTAAGTGAATGTGACCCATTCGTCTGTGCCAAGAGATTGTGTCTTTTTCTGTGGCTTTGGAAACGAAACATGTTTCTTGTGCAGACGTTGTGATAGCTTGGCTCATATCAAGGACATACAGATCATTTATCCTTGGAGCCGACAAGAGAATCCATTCTTCTGGAATTTTGAAGCCGGGTTTCAGCACATAACATCCATTAGCATCAAAGTGTACTGAGAACTGCTTGTCACAAATTTGAGAAACACTAAGAAGATTGTGATCAAGTTGTTGCACAAAGTTGATCTTGTCAAAGCTAACAACCCCGTTGGAAATCATTCCTTCACCCGTTATATATCCGCCCTTATCTCCAGCAAAAGCAACATAACCTCCTCTAATAGATTTGACGTCGTAGAGAAGCTTCATGTCGCCTGTCATGTGCCTGGATGCCCCACTATCAACAATCCAATGACTACTGACAGTTCCTCCTGGAACACCCTGCACATGAACTCAGTTGATTAGTTGGAGATGGGGACCCAAGCCATTGTGGTCTTGGGTCTTCCATTTTTATCAACAACAATAACTTCCACCTTTTGATGATTCGGAAATTGTGATGGTCCCCCTGATTCAGTAACCGTTTTTGGTTTCCAGGTCTGTTGAGTTTTACCAGTTTGATTGTTTGAAAATTTAACTTCGTGATTGTTTGAAGTTTTTGAATTGTTTGGTTTGACAGAAACAGATGGTTTTTGAACCACATCGGTTTTAATTGCTTTTTCAATTTTCTTGACCTGTTGACGTTTCTGTTTCTTTTCCCTTTCTCTTATGAGCCGAGGATCTTGTTTTACAGAAACAGATCGCCTGCGGTCAGTTGGGCCACGGGGATCATCAACTATGCCTTTTTGTTTATGAAGATACGGGCAATTTCGAACAATATGCCCGATTGTTCCACATTCAAAACATGATCTTCGTTCAACAAACCCCGAAGTATCATGTGGTCGTCTTGCCGATGATGAACTTTGTGATCCCGAGGTACTAGGTTTTGAACAACTTGGTTCATTCCTTTTCATCACAGTTGCTTTTTGGACAAAATCTAAGTTAGATTGATTTGCAAACTTTTCAATTTTGTCCGTTCCCTTCGATTTCACAAAGTTCACATTCTTCTTCTTCTTCTGATTCGGCTTCTTTTGACTTTGAGTCGGTGCCTTACCATTTGTTTTGGTATGGTTTTGCTGTTTTGGCACTGTTGGTAATTTCTTGTTCCCAAACTGTTTTCTAACTTCAGCCTTTGGGATAGGAGGACACTGTGTGACTGTAACATGTGGTCCTGTCTTTCCCAAAAACTTACTTGTCGAATTTTCAAAGACTTTACTTATTAAAGATTGATTAACATTCTTAATAGGAAAATCTTTGTCTGAGTAAATTTTATCATCACCAACAAGAGTGTACAGCAAATCCACACTCTCCGACTCTTTTGCTGATGTGGACTCGGTTGGAACAGTCTTAGCAGGTTTTGTGGGAGGATCACATAGGATATGATTCTCAAGAGGTATGTCCTCTTCTTTGATTACTGCATCAGACTTTTCCGAATCAGTATCATCAGACTCATCATCAGAAGAATCAACATCCTCAACCACAACTGGAGGATCCTGATTCTGTTCAGCAGTTACAAATGTATCTGCTGACACATCTGAATCTGACGATACTTCTTTCTTGTATCCGAGCCCTGCTGCAAATTCCTCAACGTCCATAGGAACAGATGGCTCAAAGTGAGTCCTATACTCCTCATCAGGCAGAGCATCAAAATTGTTTCTCACTGGTGGTGGACATTTCTTGTAACCTATGCATGTGACATCCTTTTTCTCTTTCTGAACATCAATGATGTGATCCAACACATAGCTAGAACTCAAATAACTGTCTAACTTGAGTCGGATCGCCTCACTTTCAGTTTTAACACAAGCCATTTCTTTTTGCATTACCTCAAGATGAGTGATATACAAATTAATGTCCGTTTGTTTTCTGGAAACCATTTTAGTTAACTCTGTTTTATCTTTCTTCAATGTTTCAATCATTGATTTATATCCCTTTTCATGGTTTTCATAAAACATATTGGCTTCAGTGCACTTTGAAATATCAACGGTTAATTTCTGATTGTGAATGAATGTCACATCATATTTTTCTTGCAAAGCCTCGTGTTCGCTTTGCAATTCACACCACCTATCATTCACAGAAACATGTTTGTCTTGCAATTCAAACAAACTAGCTTGTAAAGCATCGTGTTTGCCTTGCAACTCAGACATGTTTGCTTCCAACTCAGCACATCTAACATGCAAGCTATCACAGTTATTACAGCTAACAGAAGTGGGTTCGTCGACACATACCTGACTTGATGAACTGTCGACATTCGCCATAAAGGCTGAATGGAGAGAAGACGAAGAATAAGCAGCTTGATCCACCAAAATAGATCTTCTTTGAATTCCTGCTGCAGCTTCTTCCAACAGCTCATCAAAATCAGCAGCATCGACTGACGCACTTGTTGTGTCATCCACCTGATCATTGCCTGAAGTTGAGGATTCTTCATCCGAGCTTCCACTATAACCGGAAGAGTCTTCATCCTCAGAAGATACATCACCATTGGTGGAAGATTCTCCACCACTGGCGTGTTTAAGATTATTAACCACTTCAGCAAAACAAGCGGTTCCATCTGGTGCATCATTTCCCAACTGGATTGACCAATCACAGCCTTCATCTACTTGAACCACAAGTGCCTGGTTGGCATTTGATGGTCCTGCTTGGGTCTGGTTGTTGACAGGCACCAGTGTGCGATCATTGTTCCTCGCTTGGTTCTGATTGGCCCTGTTTCCTTGACCTCTGAAGGGATTCTGGTTCCCATGCTGAGCTGGTCTTGTACATTCACGCTTGAAATGACCACGTTCACCACAATTGAAGCATTTAACAGCTTGCTTATCAAACCCATACTTGGTGTCCTTTTTGCTTTCCAAGCTGGTTCGGCCTGTTCTTTCCATAAAATCCTTTGCTCGCCTAACAGCACTGGCAAAGGCCCACTTAATATCCATCATCTCCATCTCCTCTTTATCTATCTGCTGATAGTCTTCTTGAGTCAGATTAATGTTGCCAATCTGACCTTCCACTAATCCACAGTATGCGCTCACCACAGTGTTTAGCAGCTCCATATGTTCTTTTGCTACTTCAACACTGACTTTAGAAAAGCTTGAGGTGTCGAGCCGTACTGTATTTGGCTTTGATTGTTGACCAGCAGATGATGTACTTCCATAACAAGCTTGCTGTTGCTGTTGAGGAGGAAGTGGATTTCCGAATATATCAGTTGTTCTGATTTGCTGTTGCTGTTGTGGTGCTGGTTGAGGAGCTGGATTAAGCAGATTTCCAAACATATCTGTTGTTGGAGGAGGAGTGCCATACAAGCTCGTGCTAGACACAAATGCTGTTTGAAGTGGAGCGTGTGAAGATGGTTTTGCAGAAGTGCTAGAAGTTCCATAATAAATCTCAGGATTTTGTGGCACTGCAACTCTTTTTGCCTTGAGAGTTTCTTCCTGATTCTTGTTTTCCAGGAGTTGAGCAAAATCACTGAAGCTTGTTGTATCCAAAGTGCCATTGTACCTCATAATTTCTAAGAAATTATTCCATTGAGGTGGCAGTGCATCTGCAAACTTCTTCACTATCTCTGCTGAAGTCGTTACCACCCCAGTATTTGCCAATTCAGTTAGCAAATGAGTAAATCGACTTGTCAAATCTCCTAGAGATTCATTCTGCATACAAATAAAACCATCAAACTCTTTCTTCAGCAATTCTTTTCTCAATTGGCGAGTCGCTTCATTTCCTACGCCTCTTGTTTTCAATGCGTCCCACAACCTCTTCGTTGTCTTATAACTGACGAATTGATGATAAATATCTTTGCTCAACGCCTGAGTAAGAATGGCGTATGCCTTCTTTTCCAGATCATAGACCTTCTTCTGATCTTCCGTAAGATCTGCAAACGTGGCAGCAGATGATGCAGCAACCTCTATTGTTTGATCAAAATCTGTGATGAACCGCAACCACAACTCTGTATTTTGACCAAGAACGTATGTATGAAATCTACCAAACCATCCCGGATATTCACTTAAGTGCATCAACTTGGGAGGCCTATTCAAACTTCCTGTTTCACTTTCGCTTAGCAAAATGCTTTGAACACTTGGAGCTTGATTTGATACAAATGCCCATTGACCGGTAGATGTAGCATTAGCTTGCGAACCCGAATCCGGAGCTGGAGTACCAAAATACATCTCAGCATTTACCGGAACACCCCACATCGAATTCATTTTTGATCAAGAAAAATAATATTACACCAGCCGAAGGATCTGTTCGAAGGATCTGAGATCGAAAGACAAGAAACACAAACTGTTAAGCATAAACAGACTAATGATCGAAAGATCAGCACTTGTTCGAAGGATCAACAGGGTTCGAAAGATCTCTGTTGAATTTCGAACAATGTTTTTCGAAAGATTCTCCAAACGAAGGATCCTTATCTTTCGAAAAAGTACTGTAGACCGAAAGATACACACGAAAGATGACTTCGAAAGACTCCCCAATCGAAGGATCCTTGTCTTTCGAAAATGAACAGTAGACCGAAAGATGAATGTTTCGAAATGATTCCTTGGTTCGAAGGATGATGATCTATCGAACCTCCACTGATCGAAAGATAGTCTTTCGAGTTCGAAGGATATCTTTCGAACGGTTCTGACACAGTTGACAATCGGTGACAAGTTGGTGAAAAAGTTGACGGGTTGGTGAGAACTTTCGGCAGAAAGTATGTTCAGACCATATCTTCTGAACATGCAGGTTTCACCAATAAAGTAAAGTCCAATATTTTAATCAGTTTACTCTTCCCAACACACAAACACTTGAAGTTTAACAATTTTAAGATCAAAAGTTCAAACTTATGAAGAACACTATGATTATGTCAAGAACACAGCCCAAAAATCTGAGTTTTCCGGAAAACCCACAAACTTTCGGAACACACTATTTGCTAAAATGTTTAACAAAAACCCAAGACTAACATGAAAACATGAAAAATAACAAGGTTTTAAGTCAAACACAAGGCAAAATAGCAAGATTTTCCAGAAAAATATAAACTTTAAAAACCCGAAAAACAGCCCGTAGACACCTCGGTTTTAACAAGGAGAAGAGCCAAGGCTCTGATACCACTTGTAGGTCCGGCTAGGGGAGGATCTAGTCGCCTAATCCTTGTATACAAACCAACCCGGTTGTGCGGAATCCAACCGAGATAGCAAACCGAGATAGAACACGCAAATAATCAACACACAAGACTCAACGATTAACACCACTTGTATTAAACGTATGAAAGGTCCGGTTACAGCTCAATGTTTACAAATCAGTCCTGTAAACTCTCTAAGTGTGTGTGTGTTCTTTGCTAACTGTCTGAGTGTCTAACTGTCGAAGTGAACACAACACACGGGTATTTATACCCAACACAGCGTGTCTGGTCGAAGGATCATGCAGACCGGTCGAAAGATCATCTTTCGACCAGGAACAGCTCGAACGATCCATAAGTACCACGAAAGATGGGATCTTTCGTGGTCCATCTATCGAATGACATCTTTCGAGCAGGTCATCGAAGGATATAGGCAATCCTTCGATGGCACATCCTTCGACCCAACATCTTACAAACATAAAGTTGACTGTTTGGCCAAGTCAAACCAGGAGGATGGTTGACTTGGTCAAACTTACAAGACTAACAAGACATCGTTTTACATTGTGACCGAATACAGACAAAGTGCAGACATAAGTGCACCAACAGGAAGTATCATCAGAATCGGATGGGTCAGCAGATACAAGTGCGTCTTCTGCTGAACCGAATCAGGATCCTCCAGTTGTGATTGAGGATGCTGATTCTTCTGATGATGAATCTGATGATACCGATTCAGCAAAGTCTGATGCGGTGATCAAAGAAGAGGACATACCTCTTGAGAATCACATTCTTTGTGATCCACCTGCAAAACCGTTTGTGACTGCTACAGCCAAGACTGTTGAATCCTCATCTGGAAGCTGTGAAAGCGTGAACTTGCTTTACACGTTGATTGGATCTGACAAAATATATTCAGACAAGGATTTCCCTATCAAAAATGTCAATCAATCTTTGATTGATAAAGTTTTCGAAGATTCTACCAGTAAGTTTTTGGGAAAGTCGAGCCCATGAGTTGTAGTAACTCAGTGTGCTCCTATCCCAAAATCCGAAGTTAGAAAGAAATATGGTAATCAAAAATTGCAAAAACAAAACAATCAACGAAAGCAAAATCACGCTGCCCAAGGAAATGGAAAAGGCAAACAGAGCCAAAACAAGAAAAAGGACAAGAAGGTAAACTTTGTGAAATCAAAGGGAACGGACAAAATTGAAACGTTTGAAAACAAATCTAACTTAGATTTTGTTAAACAAGCAACAGTGTTGAAAAGAAATGAACCAAACTGTTCGAAACCTAGTACCTCGAGATCACAAAGTTCATCATCATCAGCAAGACGATCACATGATACTTCGGGGTTTGTTGAACGAAGATCATGTTTTGAATGTGGCACAATCGGACATATCATTCGAAATTGTCCGTATCTTCATAAGTTGAAAGCAAAGGTTGATGCCCCCCATGGTAACAATTACCATAAAAGATTTGTTTCACCAAAACAGGACCCTCGTCTTGTTAAACAACAAGAAGTGAAACAGAGAAAGAAACAACGGAAAAATGTTGAAAAGATTTTAAAACCAGAGGTTGTCCATACAAAATCTGTCGAATCAAATGTTAAACATGAAAACCAAAAACAGATTTGGAAACCAAAATTGGAAATTGTTTCAGGGGGAACCACATCAATTCCGAATCATCAGGAAATGGATGTCACAATTCTCGATGATGACGGACGACCCAAGTCTGTGAAGGCTTGGGTCCCCCTCTCCAACTAATCTCTGAATGAGTGTGTAGGATGTTCCAGGAGGAACTATTGATAGTCTTAGGATTGTTGATAGTGGAGCGTCCTTGCACAAGATAGGCGACAGAAGAAATTGTTGCCTTTGATGGAGAGAGGAGAAAAGAAGACAAACATTCCGATGAAGGAATGATGGTGAAAGAATGTGGTTGAATGAAGTTGAAAAATTCGACAAGATGAAAAATGTGCCAAAATTTGGTCGTTATGGTTTTTGATCGGGTCCTCAGGAAAGATTCCAATGAAAAGTACGCGCCTGTAGCACGTCTGAAGCTTTTCGAAGATTCATGGATTTTTTTTTTCTTCCACAAGAAGTTCAAAGTCCACAAGATGAACGTGTAGGGTACTTTTCTCTACGGTGTGATTGAAGAAAATGTGTTGGTTGATCAAACTACACCGGGTGTGCGGATGCCTTGGCGTGGATTGTACAACCGCACACTACTTCTCAAAGAGAAAGACAAAGACCTTCTCTTGTACAATGTGGAAGACCAGCCGGACCCAGAGGTCTATGATCTTGTTGCTGTCAAGAGACTTCTCAGTAGCTACAAAGAATCGACTTTGAAGTCCACACCGGGTGGATATCCAGTTTGGGAGAGCACTCAGATTCATTGCAATGCACGAAGCAGTTGCAGGATACGGTTTTGAATTACTAATCTCTCCTATACTTGTCCATATTTTAGCTGCTTTATGAATTATTATCCTCTCATACAGCACTCTTTGACCAGACACGTTGATCTCGAATATCACCTCACACGTGATTGTTTCACTATGAAACTCGTCAATGTTGTCATGGTCCGCACCGATGACCAACGTGCCGACCTTTTTACCAAAGCATTTGACAAATCAAGATTTGACTATTTATTATTGGTAAACGGCATTAAGGTCAAGCAAGAGTAAGACCAACATCGGAAAATCATTTTTGTAAATACCTTTGTGTTTTAAATTTGTCTTAGTTTATTGATTTTAGGGGGAGTAAATCCAAAATTTGAAAATCCAAAAACATTGAAAATTTCAAAAACACAAAAACAATAGAAAAACAAAAATGAGTTTCCTGGCGAGCAAAAGAGAAAATGATAGTACATCAGTGGTCTGTCTAAACCTCTTTAAACTTAAACTGAAAAGCGATAAGCAGCTCTATATAAGATGTATCGGTAGGCTCACAATCATTTTAAAGTGTGCAGGGTGATATAAACTTAAATCGACTGAAGACTGGGTGGGAACCATTCATTGGCATATGGTCTTAGTACCGAAATTTCGTTTGAGAGATTGCCGAGGTTCTGAGATATTCGGTCTTTATGCTGCTTATCATCTGGGTATCATGGTTGTATCTTTTACCGAAAAATAACGGGGACGCAAGTCTAGATCTTCCATGATACTATACATACGTGTACATATTGCATACGACCTCAATAAGTGATCAACAATCACATGTCCAAACAAATAAGTGATAAATTATCACAAATTCTTTCCGGGTGTCAAGTTCGTCTCTCTGCTGTACGAAAGTACTGACCTGTTCACGGACTTGCTCCTGTGCCCTCATGCATCGAAAATCAAGTTCCTCATCAATAAGTGATTCTATCACATAGGGCTTGGTTTTCAAATCAAAATAAGTGAGAATCTCACATCATATACGGTCAAACAGATGATAATCGGTATACTCACCGGTAAGATGAACCCTCGTGCATACCTTGATACGGGAATGTGTCGTGATGTGGATGAACACCGGTCGGTAAGTATAAATCATACCTTAACGTATCCCCTCGCCATGATTACATCTGATAAGTTGAGCTTAAGTGGACAACAATACCGATAATTGTTATAGGATGCTTATCTTAATGTTAACTAATTGAACAAAGAGAGTGTTCTGACATGACCGTAAACTGATATGATTCTCTTACCCTCGAAACTCACAAAAAGAATGTCTGTAAATATTTATTTACTGCTTTCAGTCTTTTCATTTCAAATATTAAAACACACCTAAAATCTGTTTTAATATAAATCTTATAAAAGCCAAAAAGATTTTATTTCTATTTTATTTTCAATCGTACGATGTTGGAGCTCGAGTCTTCGTTACCTGAAACCTGAACGAAAACCAAAACGACTAAATCTTCATAAACGGTCGAAATTTGCAAGTTTTGAAAGTTAAAATTGAAATTGATAAAATTTGTTAAACTTTCAAACTGTCGGACGGTGTTTGATTAAACAATGGTCACATGTGTGTCGTTTGCTTATGATATTCCAGGCGGTTGTTCTCATTACGCGTTTAGATTTCTTGTATGTGCAGATTCTAAAGGCTAGGAGAACATGGTCGATGACAAGCTTTGGAATGAAGACACGACGTGAAGGCACTCAAATGATGAAGATGATCGAGTTGCCGCTGACCATCATCAACACCACAAGGATCTCACTTCATAAAGAACAAGTATTTCACGAGCGTAACTCAAGGGGGAGCTTATGTTAAGGGGGCGTTTGTCAACACACTTCCTACGTAAAACGGGGAGTTTGTTGGTACACTTTCTGCTTTCAAGACGTGAAGACTTTAAAGATCCTCCGACATTGAAGACTTGAAAAGAAGTCAAAGACTTGAAGACACGAGAGACTTACAAGAATGAAGATCAAGACAAAACTATCTCGAAGATCGAGACAAAGCTACAGCCAAGGGGGAGTTTGTTGGTGCACTTGTGTCTGTACTTTGTCTGTATTTTGTCTTGTTACTGAACGATGTCTTTGTTAGTCTGTAAGTTTGACCAAGTCAACCATCCTCCGGTTTGACTTGGCCAAACAGTCAACATTATGTTAGTAAGCTGCTGGGTCGAAGGATGTGCCATCGAAGGATTGCATTGATCCTTCGATGATAAGCTCGAAAGATGACCTTCGATGGATGGACCACGAAAGATCACATCTTTCGTGGTACATGTTGATCATTCGAGCTGTTTCTGGTCGATAGATGATCCTTCGATCATCTTATCTGATCCTTCGACCAGACCTGCTGGTTTGGGTATATATACCCGTGTGTTGTGTTCATTTCAGAAGTTAGACAAGTGAGACACCCAGACATATCAGAAACATACACACACACTTAGAGAGAGTTTACAGGACTGATTTGTAAACATTGAGCTGTAACCGGACCTTTCATACGTTTAATACAAGTGGTGTTAATCGTTGAGTCTTGTGTGTTGATTATTTGCGTGTTCTATCTCGGTTTGCTATCTCGGTTGGATTCCGCACAACCGGGTTGGTTTGTACACAAGGATTAGGCGACTAGATCCTCCCCTAGCCGGACCTACAAGTTTTTTTTTTCAACGATTAACAGTTACGTGTATTGATTTCGACAAAGTTTCGGTACAATATTTGACAAATACAAAGCTCACCGGAACTTTCTCTCACTACACTCTCTCTCTAGTTTTTCTACCCTCTGTTCTCACACACTACATGGATATTTATATCCATCACAGCACGTCTGTTCGAAGGATCAGAATTACTGATCGAAACATCATCTTTCGATCATGCATCCATCGAAGGATCCACATATGCTTCGAAGGATGGCATATCCTTCAAAGTCCATCAGAATCCTTCGTGGGATATCTTTCGAGCTCATCGAAGGATAGAAATAATCCTTCGATTGCCCACCCTTCGACACAAACATGTGAGTGGTCTGATCCAACCAATAAGTCTGGTCCAACATTAATTCACGGCCCAAATCAGCATGCACATGTTATACGTTCATGAATTCAACAAATTCAAATTGTAAGTATTAGTCAACATGTGACATCATCATGACATCATCATGATGATGTCATGGTGACGTGGCAGCGGGAACCGGCTCGCGGCGCTTCGTGCTTCGCGTGTCGAACTCTGGGACGCACGATGGAGGAATGTCGTGACGTCGGGCTTGAGCTGAACCTAACCGTGTCGAACCGAGTTGAACCGAACCGAGTCGCGACCACATAATATGTATCAACAACACTCCTCGCCTGACCCGACATAAATGACGACCGACTCAAAAATTCTAACGTTGGGTTGTAAAAAATCTTAAGACTTGAAAAAAGCGGACCCCATTGAAAAAAAAAATCTTGGGTCCGTCATTGACAGAGAGGGAGGGAGAGTGGTGGAGGAGTGGACCGGCGGTGACAACCGCAGACGGTGATGATCCGTTGAGTTCTTATTTTCCGGCGAAAATCACGACATCAAACCCTGACCTCTTTTCTGTTTCAGCCGCGTCTGAAAGGGTGAATGGCCGGATAAAACCACCACCACCATCACCAACCGAGACCAGGTGGGAACCATTCATTGGCATATGGTCTTAGTACCGAAATTTCGTTTGAGATATTGCCGAGGTTCTGAGATGTTCGGTCTTTATGCTGCTTATCATCTGGGTATCATGGTTGTATCTTTTACCGAAAAATAACGGGGACGCAAGTCTAGATCTTCCATGATACTATACATACGGGTACATATTGCATACGACCTCAATAAGTGATCAACCATCACATGTCTAAACAAATAAGTGATATAATATCACATCTATCCGGGAGTCAAGTTCGTCTCTCTGCTGTACGAAAGTACTGACCTGTTCACGGACTTGCTCCTGTGCCTTCATGCATATGAAAATCAAGTTCCTCATCAATAAGTGATTCTATCACATAAGGCTTGTTTTCAATCAAAATAAGTGAGTTTCTCACATCATATACGGTCAAACAGATGATAAATGGTATACTCACCGGTAAGATGAATCCTCGTGCATACCTTGATACGGGAATGTGTCGTGATGTGGATGAACACCGGTCGGTAAGTATAAATCATACCTTAACGTATCCCCTCGCCATGATTACATCTGATAAGTTGAGCTTAAGTGGACAACAATACCGATAATTGTTATAGGATGCTTATCTTAATGTTAATTAATTGAACAAAGAGAGCGTTTTGGCATGACCGTACACTGATATGATTATCTTACCCTCGAAACTCACAAAAAGAATGTCTGTAAATATTTATTTAATACTTTCAGTTTCTGCACCTTTGTATATATTTATTTACTGCTTTCGGTCTTTACGTTTGAAATATTCAAAAATACCAATAAGATTTTAGGTGTGTTTTAATATAAACTTTCTAAAAGCCAAAAAGATTTTATTTGTATTTTATTTTCGATCGTACGATGTTGGACCTCTAGTCTTCGTTACCTGAAACCTGAACGAAAACCGCATTGACTAAATCTTCATAATCGGTCGAAATTTGCAAGTTTTTGAAAGTCAAAGACTAAAATTGACAAATTTGTTAAACTTTCAAACTGTCGGACGGTAGTTGATTGAGATATGGTCATACGTGTGTCGTTTGTTTATGTTAACTATATTCCAAACAGTTGTTCTCATTACGCGTTTAGATTTCTTGCATGTGCAGATTCTAAAGGCAAGGAGAACATGGTCAATGACAAGCTTCGGAATGAATACACGACGTGAAGGCACTCAAATGATGAAGATGATCGAGTTGCCGCTGGCCATCATCAACACCACAAGGATCTCAAGTTCTGAAAATCAAGTCATTCACGAGCATAACTCCAGGGGAAGCTTATGTTAAGGGGGAGTTTGTCAACACACTTCCTACATGAAACCGGGAGTTTGTTGATACACTTTCTACTTTCAAGACGTGAAGATTTTGAAGATCCTCCGACTTAGAAGATATGGAAAATGAACCTCACGAATAGCGTCCAAGGGGGAGTTTGTTGATACATATTATGTGGACGCGACTTGGTTCGGTTCAACTCAGTTCGGTTCGACTCGGTTAGGTTCGGCTCAAGCCCGACGTCATGACATTCCTCCGTCGTGCGCCCCAGAGTTCGACACGCGAAGCACGAAGCGCCGCGAGCCGGTTCCCGCCGCCACATCATCATGACATCATCATGATGATGTCAATTGTTGACTAATGATTTATAAATCTGGATGTTGGGAATTGGTTACGTAGTTGTTGTTGCCGTGCATGTGAAATGTATTTTGGGCCAATCAGAAACAACAAGCTTTGGGCCTCAACTGTTTTCAGCCCAAGCCCAGATCGACGAAACCCAGCTGATGTCGACGAAACAAGGCTGTTTCGTCGAGTTTCGTCGTGTGTTCATCTGATTCGCCGAGTTCGATTCCGTTTCGTAGTGCTGTTGCTATAAATAGTCTGAAGACAGACAGAACTACCAGAGAGCACATAGAGAACACACACACGAGAGAGAGTTTACAGAGCACATTTGTAAACATTGTATTGTAACTGATCTTTTCATACGTATTAATACAGAGGTGTTAATCGTTGAGTCTTGTGTGTCATTATATTGCGTGTTCTATCTCGGTTTGCTATCTCGGTTGGATTCTGCACAACCGGGTTGGTTCGTATACAAGGATTAGGCGACTAGATCCTCCCCTAGCCGGACCTACAAGTGGTATCAGAGCCTTGGCTCTTCTCCTTGTTAAAACCGAGGTGTTTTCGGGCTGTTTTTCGGGTTTTAGAAGTTCATATTTTTCTGGAAAAACACTTGAAATCTGGTTAAATCTTGTTGTTTTGCTTTGTGTTTGGTTAAAAACCGTGTTAAAATCATGTTCTCATGTTAAATATTGGTTTTTATTAAACATCTCTAGCAAAATCGCGTTTTCGGAAATTTTTCGGTTCACCGGAAACTTCATCAAGTTCATGGTGTTCTTTAGTAACCTTCAAAGTGTTCTTGATTACCTTTTGATCTTGGTCAAAGTAAATGTTCAAGTTGTTAGTGCATTGAAAATTGTAAAAGGTTTAAAATATTACACACCTTCCTTGGTTGGTGAAATGAGTATGGTGAGCCGAAAGCATACTGTATGTCAGTAAAAGGATAGGGCAAGCCAAAAAGTCACACCAACTTTTAACCAACTCACTGAACTGCTTTTTGACAAAACAAACATTAAACAGGATTTCAGTTTCGTCATTTGCATTCTCAGCGAAACAGAATTTCACTTTCGTCATCACTATTTATAATTTCTGTTTCGTCAACAATACAAGGCCCATCTGTTTCGTCAAGTATACTGGGCCATTTCTTCAAGGCATTTTAGTGGGCCTGTTTCGTCAATTTGAAAGCCCATAACAACTTTCAGTTTCGCCTAACAGTTTACAAAATCTGTTTCATCCATATTCAAGAGTTGGGCTCTGTTTCGTTAATTTGCAAACCCAAAAGTGTTTCGTCAATTATCAAGCCCAAAGTGTCAAACCTGTTTCGTTGTCTGGGAGCCCAACTTTATAAACTTGTTTCGTCACAAAACAAAATTCTATTTCGTCAACACTATGTTTCATCAAGACACTTGTGAGTTTTTAAACAGAAGGTTTAAAGAAGGTATTTAACTGTTTGTTTGAGGTGTGTTTTTCAGGTATTCATTTATCTTGATCAAAAATGAATCCGATTTGGGGTACTCCGGTAAGATATGTATTATGGTACTCCGTCTCCGGATAGCGGAAAGTATAGAAACACGAGTTTGTCTCCTTCGTGGGCCGAATCTCCCGCACCGGTATCTTCACAAGCTAATGCAATTTATACCGGTCAATGGGCATTCGTATCAAATCAAACTCCAAGTATTCAAAGCATTCTCTTAAGCGAGAGCGAAACCGGAAGTTTGAATCGGCCTCCAAAGTTGATGCACTTAAGCGAATATCCGGGATGGTTTGGCAGATTTCATACATACGTCCTTGGACAAAACACGGAATTGTGGTTACGTTTCACCACAGATTTCGATCAAACTATCGAGGTTGCCGCTTCATCTGCTGCAACATTTGCCGATCTTTCGGAAGATCAGAAGAAAGTCTATGATTTAGAAAAGAAAGCTTATGCCATTCTTACTCAGGCATTAAGCAAGGATACTTACCATCAATTTGTCAACTTCAAAACGACAAAGAAGTTGTGGGACGCGTTGAAGACGAGAGGTGTAGGAAACGAAGCGACTCGCCAATTGAGACAAGGTCTACTCAAGAAAGAGTTTGATGGGTTTACATGCATGGATAAAGAATCTTTGGGAGATTTGACGAGTCGATTTTCTCATTTGTTGACTAAAATGGGAACTTTTGGAGTGATAACGACTCCAATCGAAATTGTCACCAAGTTTGCTGATGCTTTGCCACCACAATGGAGTAATTTCTTGGAAATCCTAAAGCTCAATGGCATTTTGGCTACAACAAACTTCAATGACTTTGTTCAACTTCTAGAGAATAAAAATCAGGAAGAAACTCTTAAGGCTAAAAGGGTCATAGTGCCACAGAATCCTGAGATGTATTATGGAACTCCTAGCACTCCTGCAATACAAGTGCGACATGATCCTGAGATGTATTATGGAACTCCTAGTACTCCTGCAAGACCTTCTTCACACGCTCCAATTCAAACAGCGTTTGTGTCTAGCACAGATATGTATGACAATCCTATCCAAGTTCCGGTCAAGCCTCCTCCAACAACAGACATGCATGGGAATCCACTTCTTGCTCAACAAGCGTGTTATGGAAGCATATCATCTGCTGGTCAGCAATCAAAGCCAAATACAGTGCGGCTCGACACCTCAAGCTTTTCTAAAGTCAGTGTGGAAGTAGCAAAGGAACACATGGAGCTGCTAAACACTTTGGTGAGCGCATACTGTGGATTAGTGGAAGGTCAGATTGGCAACATAAATCTGACACAAGAAGACTATCAGCAGATTGATAAGGAAGAGATGGATTTGATGGATATCAAATGGGCCTTTGCGAGTGCTGTAAGGCGAGCAAAGGATTTCATGGAAAGAACTGGCAGAACCAGCTTGGAAAGCAAGAAAGACACCAAGTATGGGTTCGATAAACAGGCTGTTAGGTGCTTTAACTGTGGTGAACGAGGTCATTTCAAAAGGGAATGTACAAGGCCAGCACAGCATGGAAACCAGAATCCCTTCAGAAATCAAGGCAATCAGCAGAATCAGAACAGGAATACTGAGCGTACGTTGATACCTGTCAACAACCAAAGCCAAGCGGGACCATCAAACGCCAACCAGGCACTTGTGGTTCAAGTAGATGAAGGTTGTGATTGGTCTATTCAGTTGGGAAATGATGCTCCTGATAGAACAGCGTGTTTTGCTGAAGTTGTCAAGGATCTTAAACACGCCAGTGGTGGAGAATCTTCCACCAATGGTGGTGATTCTTCTGAGGATGAAGACTCTTCTGGTTATAGTAGAAGTTCGGATGAAGAATCCTCGAGTTCAGGTGATGATCATGTGGGTGAGACATCAAGTGCATCAGTTGATGTAGATATTGATGAGCTTTTGGAGGAAGCTGCAGCAGGAACTGATAGAAGATCTATTTTGGTGGATCAAACTGCTTATTCTTCGTCTTCTCTCCATTCAGCCTTTATGGCTAATGTCGACAGTTCATCAAGTCAGGTATGTGTCGATGAACCCACTGCTGTTATTTGTGATAATTGTGCTAGTTTAAGTGATAGATGTGCTGATTTGGATGCAAACATGTCTGAGTTGCAAGGCAAACATGATGCTTTACAAGCTAGTTTGTTTGACTTGCAAGACAAACATGTTTCATTGAATGATAAGTGGTGTGAATTGCAAAGCAATCACGAGGCTTTGCAAGACAAGCATGATGTGACATTCATCCACAATCAAAAGTTGACCGTGGATCTTTCGAAGTGCACTGAAGCCAACATGTTTTATGAAAACCATGAAAAGGAGTTTAAATCGGTAATTGAGAAATTAAAGAAAGATAAAACCGGGCTAACAAAAATGGTTTCCAGAAAACAAACTGACATTAATTTGTATATAACTCGCCTTGAGATAATGCAAAAGGAAATGGCTTGTGTCAAAACTGAAAGTGAGGCGATCCAACTTAAGCTAGACAGTTATTTGAGCTCTAGCTACGTGTTGGATCACATCATTGATGTACAGAAAGAGAAACGGGATGTCACATGCATAGGTTACAAGAAATGTCCACCACCTGTGAGACATAATTATGATCCCATGCCGGATGAGGAAGATAGAGCTTTCTTTGAACCATATGTTCCTTTAGACGTTGAGGAATTTGCTACAGGACTAGGATACAAGAAGGAAGTATCATCAGATTCAGATGTGTCAGCAGATACATTTGTAACTGCTGAACAGAATCAGGATCCTCCAGTTGTGATTGAGGATGCTGATTCTTCTGATGATGAATCTGATGATACTGATTCAGCAAAGTCTGATGCGGTGATCAAAGAAGAGGACATACCTCTTGAGAATCATATTCTATGTGATCCTCCCGCAAAGCCCGCTAAGACTGTTGCAATCGAGTCCTTGTCAGCAAAAGAGTCGGATAGTGTGGATTTGCTGTACACTCTTGTTGGTGATGATAAAATCTATTCTGACAAAGATTTTCCTATTAAGAATGTTAATCAATCCTTAATCAGTAAAGTCTTTGAAAATTCGACAAGTAAGTTTTTGGGAAAGACAGGATCACATGTTACAGTAACACAGTGTCCGCCTATTCCAAAGGCTGAAGTTCGAAAACAATATGGAAATCAGAAATTACCAACAGTGCAAAAACAGCAAAATCATACCAAACCAAAAGGAAAAGCAACGACTCAAAGTCAAAGGAAGCCGAATCAGAAGAAGAACAAGAATGTGAACTTTGTGAAATCAAAGGGAACGGACAAAATTGAAACGTTTGAAAACAAATCTAACTTAGATTTTGTTAAACAAGCAACAGTGTTGAAAAGAAATGAACCAAGTAGTTCAAAACCAAGTACCTCGGGGTCACAAAGTTCATCATTATCGGCAAGACGATCACATGATACTTCGGGGTTTGTTGAACGAAGATCATGTTTTAAATGTGGTGAAATTGGACATATAATTATAAATTGTCCGTATCTTCATAAGTTGAAAGCAAAGGATGATGATCCCCGTGAACGCAATCACCAAAAGCGATCTGTTTCTGTAAAACAAGATCCCCGACTTGTAAGAGAAAGGGAAAAGAAACAGAAACGCCAACAAGTCAAGGTGATTGAAAAGGCACTCAAAACTTATGTGGTTCAAAAACAATCTGTTTCAGTTAAGCCAGAAAACTCAAAATTTTCAAAAACTTCAAACAATCACGAAGTTAAATTGTCAAACAATCAAACTGGTAAAACTCAACAGACATGGAAACCTAAATTGACCACAAGTTCAGAGGGACCATCACAATTTATGAATCATCAAAGAATAGAAGTTATTGTTGTTGATGAAAATGGAAGACCCAAGACCACAATGGCTTGGGTCCCCCTCTCCAACTAATCTCTGAATGAGTGTGCAGGATGTTCCAGGAGGAACTATTGATAGTCTTAGGATTGTTGATAGTGGAGCGTCCATGCACAAGATCGGTGACACCAGACTCCGAAACATCATTATATCTAGGAGTTGTTGCCTTTGATGGAGAGAGAAGAAAAGAAGACAAAAATGTCTGGTGAAAGGATGTGGTTGAAAGAAATTGCAAAATTTGACAAGATGAAAAATGTGCCAAAATTTGGTTGTTATGGTTTTTGATTGGGTCCTCAGGATAGATTCCAATGAAAAGTACACGCCTGTAGCACGTCTGAAGCCTTTTGAAGATTCATGGATTTTTCTTCCACAAGAAGTTCAAATTCCATAAGATGAACGTGTAGGGTACTTTTCTCTACGGTGTGATTGAAGAAAATGTGTTGGTTGATCAAACTACACCGGGTGTGCGGATGCCTTGGCGTGGATTGAACAACCGCACACTACTTCTCAAAGAGAAAGACAAAGACCTTCGCTGGTGCAATGTTGAAGACCAGCCGGACCCAGAGGTTTTTGATCTTGTTGCTGTGAAGGGATTTCAGTTGCTACAAAATCGACTTTGAAATCCACACCGGGTGGATATCGAGTTTGGGAGAGCACTCAGATTCCTTGCAATGCACGAAGCAGTTGCAGGATATGGTTTTAAATTTCTAATCTCTCCTATACTTGTCGATATTTAAGCTGCTTTATGAATTATTATCATCTCGTACAGCACTCCTTGACCTGACACGTTGATCTCGAATATCACCTCACACGTGATTGTTTCACTATGAAACTCATCAATGTTGTCATGGTCCACACCGATGACCAACGTGCCGACCTTTTTACCAAAGCATTTGACAAATCAAGATTTGACTATTTATTATTGGTAAACGGCATTAAGGTCAAGCAAGAGTAAAACCAACATCGGAAAATCATTTTTGTAAATACCTTTGTGTTTTAAATTTATCTTAGTTTGTTGATTTTAGGGGGAGTAAATCCAAATTTGAAAATCCAAAAACATCGAAAAATTTCAAAAACACAAAAACAATAGAAAAGCAAAAATGAGTTTCCTGGCGAGCAAAAGAGAAAATGATAGTACATCAGTGGTCTGTCCAAACCTCTTTAAACCTAAACTGAAAAACGATAAGCAACTCTATATAAGATGTATCGGTAGGCTCACAATCATTTTAAAGTGTGCATGGTGATATAAACTTAAATCGACTGAAGACCAGGTGGGAACCATTCATTGGCATATGGTCTTAGTACCGAAATTTCGTTTGAGATATTGCCGAGGTTCTGAGATGTTCGGTCTTTATGCTGCTTATCATCTGGGTATCATGGTTGTATCTTTTACCGAAAAATAACGGGGACGCAAGTCTAGATCTTCCATGATACTATACATACGGGTACATATTGCATACGACCTCAATAAGTGATCAACCATCACATGTCTAAACAAATAAGTGATATAATATCACATCTATCCGGGAGTCAAGTTCGTCTCTCTGCTGTACGAAAGTACTGACCTGTTCACGGACTTGCTCCTGTGCCTTCATGCATATGAAAATCAAGTTCCTCATCAATAAGTGATTCTATCACATAAGGCTTGTTTTCAATCAAAATAAGTGAGTTTTTCACATCATATACGGTCAAACAGATGATAAATGGTATACTCACCGGTAAGATGAATCCTCGTGCATACCTTGATACGGGAATGTGTCGTGATGTGGATGAACACCGGTCGGTAAGTATAAATCATACCTTAACGTATCCCCTCGCCATGATTACATCTGATAAGTTGAGCTTAAGTGGACAACAATACCGATAATTGTTATAGGATGCTTATCTTAATGTTAATTAATTGAACAAAGAGAGCGTTTTGGCATGACCGTACACTGATATGATTCTCTTACCCTCGAAACTCACAAAAAGAATGTCTGTAAATATTTATTTAATACTTTCAGTTTCTGCACCTTTGTATATATTTATTTACTGCTTTCGGTCTTTACGTTTGAAATATTCAAAAATACCAAAAAGATTTTAGGTGTGTTTTAATATAAACTTTCTAAAAGCCAAAAAGATTTTATTTGTATTTTATTTTCGATCGTACGATGTTGGACCTCTAGTCTTCGTTACCTGAAACCTGAACGAAAACCGCATTGACTAAATCTTCATAATCGGTCGAAATTTGCAAGTTTTTGAAAGTCAAAGACTAAAATTGACAAATTTGTTAAACTTTCAAACTGTCGGACGGTAGTTGATTGAGATATGGTCATACGTGTGTCGTTTGTTTATGTTAACTATATTCCAAACAGTTGTTCTCATTACGCGTTTAGATTTCTTGCATGTGCAGATTCTAAAGGCAAGGAGAACATGGTCAATGACAAGCTTCGGAATGAATACACGACGTGAAGGCACTCAAATGATGAAGATGATCGAGTTGCCGCTGGCCATCATCAACACCACAAGGATCTCAAGTTCTGAAAATCAAGTCATTCACGAGCATAACTCCAGGGGAAGCTTATGTTAAGGGGGAGTTTGTCAACACACTTCCTACATGAAACCGGGAGTTTGTTGATACACTTTCTACTTTCAAGACGTGAAGATTTTGAAGATCCTCCGACTTAGAAGATATGGAAAATGAACCTCACGAATAGCGTCCAAGGGGGAGTTTGTTGATACATATTATGTGGACGCGACTTGGTTCGGTTCAACTCAGTTCGGTTCGACTCGGTTAGGTTCGGCTCAAGCCCGACGTCATGACATTCCTCCGTCGTGCGCCCCAGAGTTCGACACGCGAAGCACGAAGCGCCGCGAGCCGGTTCCCGCCGCCACATCATCATGACATCATCATGATGATGTCAATTGTTGACTAATGATTTATAAATCTGTATGTTGGGAATTGGTTACGTAGCTGTTGTGTTGCCGTGCATGTGAAATGTATTTTGGGCCAATCAGAAACAACAAGCTTTGGGCCTCAACTGTTTTCAGCCCAAGCCCAGATCGACGAAACCCAGCTGATGTCGACGAAACAAGGCTGTTTCGTCGAGTTTCGTCGTGTGTTCATCTGATTCGCCGAGTTCGATTCCGTTTCGTAGTGCTGTTGCTATAAATAGTCTGAAGACAGACAGAACTACCAGAGAGCACATAGAGAACACACACACGAGAGAGAGTTTACAGAGCACATTTGTAAACATTGTATTGTAACTGATCTTTTCATACGTATTAATACAGAGGTGTTAATCGTTGAGTCTTGTGTGTCATTATATTGCGTGTTCTATCTCGGTTTGCTATCTCGGTTGGATTCCGCACAACCGGGTTGGTTCGTATACAAGGATTAGGCGACTAGATCCTCCCCTAGCCGGACCTACACGGAGTCCCAACCATCGTCCGTTTTTCACATTATGCTCGCTGGAAGCCGCCACGGGAGCTAAGCCCCAGCCTATGCTATCAAATGTCGACCGGAATATTCACACATGCACCACCGCAAACCGCCCACGCTACATCATCACTTTGTGCAGCTCCCGTCGTGGGCCTTTGATGTGACCAAACATCACAGGTGACGATTTTCTATTCTCCCCAAAGTTTACATTTCTTGCTTATCATGTTTCTTTTTTTTGGTTCTATTTCTTTATCTCCACAACACTAAGGGGTGTTTGTTTTTTTCATAAAAACTTCTTCTGATCTCTTATGTCTGCGCCGCGTAGACCACACGCAAACATTTAGCTCTGTAGACCATTTATTTTTTAGAAGACATTGTATTAAAAAAATGTCTTTACGCGTCCTCTTCCCCACATAGACATGGTCCTATGTCTTCCCACTCTTCCAACCCTCTCTCCACCCTCCCCTCATAATCTATACTGCACATGTATGCAATATTTATTACACATGTCAGGTATTAATTTTTCTCATGATCATCCACACACAAGCATGTAGAGTATCATGAGAGAACGACAAAGTTACTTGAGTACTTCATATAACCACTATCTGAGCAATTTTTTTAGTTTCTTTTTGTAAAGTTAAAAGAAAAACTAAACTAAATAGATGTAGATTGACGAGCTACATGTTTATGTAGCTCATGAATTTAATGTATGTAGCTCATACTTGAAGACATGATAATTTTAGGATGTGTTTTGGTTTTGGATGGTCTTGCCACCTTTGTTTCGAGTGTCCTGAAATTCATGTTGCTTTATATAAACTAAATAAACGTACAAAAAGTTAGTTATACCTCGTTTTAAAAGGGCCTATTTCAATGCATGGGTGGAAAACTCAAGGGTAGACAAAAAGCTTATGAACATGGAGCATTTTTAAGCATGGTGGTTATCAAAATATCCATTGCATATGTTAAAAACCCAATTTCACCCAAAATTTTTCATCTAGCCATTCTATTAGTAGAGGGCGAAGAACTTCTATGGCGCCTGCCATCCAAGAAACTTTGTATATGGACCTACACATTTTACAAAATGTTATTTTAGATGCCCAAGAAGGTACATGAAAAATGTTGGAAAGAGGAATTGTGCCATCTAGAGCATGCGAGTGTTTGGTGACCCAACCATTATTCTCTAATAAAAATGGACTTACTTGACATTTTGCATCCTTAATAGCAAGAAACACAAAAAGGAAATGCAGAGAAATCTTGGATGCTAAGAAAAATGGAAATTTTGATAGGTGTAAAGAGCCGGAACAAGTGGTCTAAATATAATTTTAAATATTGGAGGTAAATTACACTAGTTATAGATCTTTCACTACTAAAAAACTGACCATTTCCGACCAAGGTTTTAGTCGGAAAATGGTCGGAAAACGGCGTTTCCGACCAGTTTCCGACAAAAATACGTTTGTAGGAAAAAGCCTTGTAGGAAAAATTTTCCGACCAGTTTCCGACTAAATTTCCGACCAATTTCCGACCGCCGGTTTCCGACAAAGTTCCGACTACAATTTTGCTACTGCTTTCCGACTGCCGTTTTCCGACCATTTTCCGACCAAAAGTTTTCCGACCAATTTCCGACTACAATTTTCCGACAGCTTTCCGACTGCCGGTTTCCTACTATTTTCCGACCAAAAGTTTCCGACACAGTTCCGACCAAGATGTTCCGACAGCTTTCCGACCAGAGTTTTCCGACCAATTTCCAACTAAAATACTTTTTAATAAAAAAAATATAAAAAAACTAAAAAAATCCAGATTTTTCTACTAAAAATGCAGAAAAAAAAAACCAATAAAAATCATAAATACAAGATTATAGAACTGAAAGTTCATCCACAAAATACAAAACCGTTGTCAAATTGTAGGTTCAACAACAAAATATCCCACAGTTTTTAAATTACAAGTTTAACCCCAAAAGACAACAAACAAAACAAAACTATGGTGGAGGATTGCTAGGATTACCAAACTGCTTCATCAACTCGGTTTTGCAACACTTCCGTGTGGGGTTGTCGCGCCTCTTCGAGTCATTTATTTAACTTTTCCACTTGGGATTGCAAGTTCCACACCTAAACAACATGCATAATATTAGTAAAAAAGCTATATATATAGACACACTAGTAGGAAACCCATGCGATGCAACCCGTTTGACATAATACGTTAATCCAACTAGGTTTATACCCCGCGCGCGTTGCGCCGCGCTCGGGTTTAACTAAGACAAAACAACCATGAGTATTTAAGCAAACAGATTCAAATAGATTGAAGCCATCAAAAACTAAATAAACTAATACAGAACACGAACAAAGTGACTTCCTTATATATACTAGTAGTTCATGGATCGGTTGATGAAATGCATTAACTATAAATAGATTAAAATAGATTAGAAATATTACACATTTTAAACACGTCTTATTTTAACATGGAGTAGTACGCAGAATTGATGTACTCCAGTTAGTACTTGTATGCAAAAGCACATGCTCTGAACTCCAACCATTTTAAAGAAGTGCCTAATCTGCAAAATAATGATAGGTTTATGCTTGCCTGATGACTTAGTAAATGGACCATATTATACCTAGTAGGCTAGTTTATCATCTGAATGTAGTTCTATTATGCCACCAAGTGTTGATGACACAACAACGCCCTAAAACAATGAAAAACAAAAGTTATTAATTCAAAACCTCTAATGGTGGATTGAAGTATTAAACAGTGCTATACATCTATAAAGAAGTATATAATAAAAAGTAACACATAATAGATATACATAAAGAAGTGTCTGTCATTTCATCTTATTGGAACTTAAACTTAACTTATGGAAAATAAACATCATATAACTAATAAGTTTTCCTCAAGATTCTATGAAATTATAGCATTTGTCAATGAAACAGGATATGGGAAGTTGTTAGTAGGGATGAGCATTTGGTACCGGGTACAGGTACCGTACCGGGTATATTCGGTACCGGTACGGTACTCACTCTCTGTTTTTCGGTATGGTACCAGTATTTACGGGTAACACACCGGTACCTACTTTTCCCGGTTTTGGTACCGAACGGATACCGTGCTCATCCCTAGTTGTTAGCTTATAACCAAAAATTCAAAAAGAGAATAAGTCACAACAATTAACAATGTGATCTTCAACTTGAAATTGCTTTAAGTTCTAAAATATTATATTGAACACACACGACATCTTAGTTATACTTGACAAAGTGGGCAAGTCGGGTGGGCAACCAGGTCAGAATGGGTCGTTTTAAAAATAACCATTTTGGTTCTTTACAAAACGGGTTTTGACAAAACAGGAATGAGATACCAGCAAAGGAAAAATAAATAGAAGATAACCGAAAGTTGAACCAACAGAGAAAGATTCACAACAGAACAAACTCGTACGTCTATTTATGAAAATCTTTTGACCCCTTTGTTAATCTCTATTTAACTACCATCCGGTAATTAATTAAAAACTAATAAAAATCTGATCGGGTGTTGCAGTTGTGAAGCAAGAAAAAAACAAGGACAGAAGCAAATCGTAGGGATACTTCAAATATGAAATACCACACTATACCCTTCTTAAATTCATCTTTCTGATATTGAAAATAATGTAGGGTGTATATTGGTTTTTCACATTTAGAATATTTGGGTTAAGTAAGAGGGACTAACCCTGTCCGATAGACCTATGCCCTTTTGTCTGTTCGAACCCGTGACCCCTTATACAACCCAACCATGTTACCCACTGATCTATACTACTAGATTTGTAAAAAAAAAATCATAAGTTGTCGAAATCCGCCATGGCTGTATCACACTTGCAAGTGTCAAATACATACATACTAAATTGCCTAACATAATGTAGCAACAGCAGCACAACAACGTCATCACCATCTCCATTCCATAAAAGAGATAGTAGTTTATTCAAACATATTATTAGTTAATCAAATTCACTAACATGAACTCAACTTTTAGCCCACTTCTCATTTGTTTCGAATTTTTATTTCATATAAGTTCCTATTTACAGTTCATCTTCCACTTTATTTAAAAACGCAACCAAGCATAACTGTTAGTTTATTTTCTTTCTTTCTTTTCCTTTTTGTAACATGTTATCGACAGTTTCACCAAAGAAACAAAATAATAATACGGAATAGATTGAAACGAATAGAGTAAAAGAATCGATACCAAAACAGTGGCGTCGATCCGTTGACCACGGTTGACCAGTTTTGACTAAACAACGAACCGGACATCGAATCTGAACCGAGAGTGAACCCGAGTCTGAACTTCGAACCGAACCGGGTTGGACCGAGTCGTCTACAACTGACCAGGACCCTGTACCTGAGTCGAACCAGACCCGATACTAAAACAAGCTCTGACTCGAATCGGAGTTTGTAACCCGAACCCAAAACTGAGATTAAGCTGAAACCGAGACCCGAAACAAAACCGAACCACCGAACCGTTCACCACCGCGGTGCAGGAAACCCGGGTCACGGCTGTGGAAACTTGAAACCTCACCACCTCCGCTGCCATGAACGGCGGTGCTGTTACCGGATTAATCGTCGGCTCACTCTCCTTCTTCGAACCCTCTCTCCCGTCTCACACACCCTCTCTCGTCAGCTCCCTCTCTATCTACATTCGTCGATGTGTGGGTGTAAGGGTTTTGGGACAAAATTGATTTTTGTGTGTGTGTGTAATTAGGTCTCCAGAGAAGAAAGAAATGGGAAGGAGAAGAAGGGTATATGCGGCTGATAAAAAGAAAAGGGGTGTTAGGGTTTGCAACTTATAAAAATGGGTATTAATAGCTAGGTTTTTAATTGGGCTTGGGCCCCAGGCCCACAAGCCCGTTTCGCTCGGCCCAATACGGTTTTGAAGCCCGTTCTCACAACTGAACGTCGTGAAATATCATAGGATATTATTTTTTTTTTGGATTAAAAATACGTAAGTGATGTCGGAGATGAGTGTGTGACGCGTTCGTTGCCGGTTTGTTACCACTTAACGTTCAGCAGTTTTCCCGCAAATCACCATTCGCGTGCTGTAAAAGCGGATAGACGTTCCTAGGCATACCAAAGGCCAATTTAAGTTAATTTATGTCTAATTACGCTATGTATTATTGTCTTAATGTTTGTTATGCGTGTAAATATAAGTTGAAAAGTACCGGTTTGCGTATAAATACGTATTGAAAGGTACCGGTTTGCGTATAAATACGTATATATATACACATACTTAGCCTGTTTTAATTAATGTGTCCCGATAGTATACATACACGTATAAACATGTACAATGCGTATAAGTTGGTAAAGTAAAAGTATTTCATGTATAATTAATGTGTACAAAAGATGGAATGGAAAAACGATGTTTAAAGGTTGAAAAAATGAAAAAAAAACAAAAATTTTAGTCGGAAATTTGTCGGAAATTTCCGACCATTTTCCGACCAATAAAGGTTTTAGTCGGAAAATGGTCGGAAATTTCCGACAACTTTCCGACCAATAAAGGTTTTAGTCGGAAAATGGTCGGAAATTTCCGACCATTTTCCGACTAAAATTTTTGTTTTTTTCATTTTTTCAACATTTAAAGATCGTTTTTCCGTTCCATCTTTTGTACACATTAATTATACATGAAATACTTTTACTTTACCAACTTATACGCATTGTACATGTTTATACGTGTATGTACCCTATCGGGACCTATTAATTAAAACAGGCTAAGTATGTGTATATATATGTATGTGTGTATGTATGCGTGTGTGTACACTTGGACAAACACATACTCATACATATATATATATATATATACATACACACATACATATACATATAGAGACAAGAAATACGTTTATATATATAGATATACACCTCGGTATAATTAAATATGAAAAGAATAATTGTTTTTTAGTCGGTACATACACGTATAAACATGTACAATGCGTATAAGTTGGTAAAGTAAAAGTATTTCATGTATAATTAATGTGTACAAAAGATGGAATGGAAAAACGATGTTTAAAGGTTGAAAAAATGAAAAAAAAACAAAAATTTTAGTCGGAAATTTGTCGGAAATTTCCGACCATTTTCCGACCAATAAAGGTTTTAGTCGGAAAATGGTCGGAAATTTCCGACAACTTTCCGACCAATAAAGGTTTTAGTCGGAAAATGGTCGGAAATTTCCGACCATTTTCCGACTAAAATTTTTGTTTTTTTCATTTTTTCAACATTTAAACATCGTTTTTCCGTTCCATCTTTTGTACACATTAATTATACATGAAATACTTTTACTTTACCAACTTATACGCGTTGTACATGTTTATACGTGTATGTACCCTATCGGGACCTATTAATTAAAACAGGCTAAGTATGTGTATATATATGTATGTGTGTATGTATGCGTGTGTGTACACTTGGACAAACACATACTCATACATATATATATATATACATACACACATACATATACATATAGAGACAAGAAATACGTTTATATATATAGATATACACCTCGGTATAATTAAATATGAAAAGAATAATTGTTTTTTAGTCGGTACATACACGTATAAACATGTACAATGCGTATAAGTTGGTAAAGTAAAAGTATTTCATGTATAATTAATGTGTACAAAAGATGGAATGGAAAAACGATGTTTAAAGGTTGAAAAAATGAAAAAAAACAAAAATTTTAGTCGGAAATTTCCGACCATTTTCCGACCAATAAAGGTTTTAGTCGGAAAATGGTCGGAAATTTCCGACAACTTTCCGACCAATAAAGGTTTTAGTCGGAAATTTCCGACCATTTTCCGACTAAAATTTTTGTTTTTTTCATTTTTTCAACATTTAAAGATCGTTTTTCCGTTCCATCTTTTGTACACATTAATTATACATGAAATACTTTTACTTTACCAACTTATACGCGTTGTACATGTTTATACGTGTATGTACCCTATCGGGACCTATTAATTAAAACAGGCTAAGTATGTGTATATATATGTATGTGTGTATGTATGCGTGTGTGTACACTTGGACAAACACATACTCATACATATATATATATACATACACACATACATATACATATAGAGACAAGAAATACGTTTATATATATAGATATACACCTCGGTATAATTAAATATGAAAAGAATAATTGTTTTTTAGTCGGTACATACACGTATAAACATGTACAATGCGTATAAGTTGGTAAAGTAAAAGTATTTCATGTATAATTAATGTGTACAAAAGATGGAATGGAAAAACGATGTTTAAAGGTTGAAAAAATGAAAAAAACAAAAATTTTAGTCGGAAATTTCCGACCATTTTCCGACCAATAAAGGTTTTAGTCGGAAAATGGTCGGAAATTTCCGACAACTTTCCGACCAATAAAGGTTTTAGTCGGAAAATGGTCGGAAATTTCCGACCATTTTCCGACTAAAATTTTTGTTTTTTTCATTTTTTCAACATTTAAACATCGTTTTTCCGTTCCATCTTTTGTACACATTAATTATACATGAAATACTTTTACTTTACCAACTTATACGCGTTGTACATGTTTATACGTGTATGTACCCTATCGGGACCTATTAATTAAAACAGGCTAAGTATGTGTATATATATGTATGTGTGTATGTATGCGTGTGTGTACACTTGGACAAACACATACTCATACATATATATATATATATACATACACACATACATATACATATAGAGACAAGAAATACGTTTATATATATAGATATACACCTCGGTATAATTAAATATGAAAAGAATAATTGTTTTTTAGTCGGTACATACACGTATAAACATGTACAATGCGTATAAGTTGGTAAAGTAAAAGTATTTCATGTATAATTAATGTGTACAAAAGATGGAATGGAAAAACGATGTTTAAAGGTTGAAAAAATGAAAAAAACAAAAATTTTAGTCGGAAATTTGTCGGAAATTTCCGACCATTTTCCGACCAATAAAGGTTTTAGTCGGAAAATGGTCGGAAATTTCCGACAACTTTCCGACCAATAAAGGTTTTAGTAGGAAAATGGTCGGAAATTTCCGACCATTTTCCGACTAAAATTTTTGTTTTTTTCATTTTTTCAACATTTAAACATCGTTTTTCCGTTACATCTTTTGTACACATTAATTATACATGAAATACTTTTACTTTACCAACTTATACGCGTTGTACATGTTTATAAGGGTGAATGGCCGGATAAAACCACCACCACCATTGAAAAAAAAAATCTTAAGACTTGAAAAAAGCGGACCCCATTGAAAAAAAAAATCTTGGGTCCGCTATTGACAGAGAGGGAGGGAGGGAGAGTGGTGGAGGAGTGGACCGGCGGTGACAACCGCAGACGGTGATGATCCGTTGAGTTCTTATTTTCCGGCGAAAATCACGACATCAAACCCTGACCTCTTTTCCGTTTCATCCGCGTCTGAAAGGGTGAATGGCCGGATAAAACCACCACCACCATCACCAACCCAGATCTGGTCATTTTTAAAAGAGAAAGGGGGTGAGGGAATCGTTCCGGATATGAACCCTTCCTGTCGTAGATCTGGTGTTCGGAGTCCCAACCATCGTCCGTTTTTTCACATTATGCTCGCTGGAAGCCGCCACGGGAGCTAAGCCCCAGCCTATGCTATCAAATGTCGACCGGAATATTCACACATGCACCACCGCAAACCGCCCACGCTACATCATCACTTTGTGCAGCTCCCGTCGTGGGCCTTTGATGTGACCAAACATCACAGGTGACGATTTTCTATTCTCCCCAAAGTTTACATTTCTTGCTTATCATGTTTCTTTTTTTTTTGGTTCTATTTCTTTATCTCCACAACACTAAGGGGTGTTTGTTTTTTCAGAAAAACTTCTTCTGATCTCTTATGTCTGCGCCGCGTAGACCACACGCAAACATTTAGCTCTGTAGACCATTTATTTTTTAGAAGACATTGTATTAAAAAAATGTCTTCAAACCTCTACGCGTCCTCTTCCCCACACAGACATGGTCCAATGTCTTCCCACTCTTCCAACCCTCTCTCCACCCCTCCCCTCATAATCTATACTGCACATGTATGCAATATTTATTACACATGTCAGGTATTAATTTTTCTCATGATCATCCACACACAAGCATGTAGAGTATCATGAGAGAACGACAAAGTTACTTGAGTACTTCATATAACCACTATCTGAGCAATTTTTTTAGTTTCTTTTTGTATAGTTAAAAGAAAAACTAAACTAAATACATGTAGATTGACGAGCTACATGTTTATGTAGCTCATGAATTTAATGTATGTAGCTCATACTTGAAGACATGATAATTTTAGGATGTGTTTTGGTTTTGGATGGTCTTTCCACCTTTGTTTCGAGTGTCCTGAAATTCATGTTGCTTTATATAAACTAAATAAACGTACAAAAAGTTAGTTATACCTCGTTTTAAAAGGGCCTATTTCAATGCATGGGTGGAAAACTCAAGGGTAGACAAAAAGCTTATGAACATGGAGCATTTTTAAGCATGGTGGTTATCAAAATATCCATTGCATATGTTAAAAACCCAATTTCATCCAAAATTTTTCATCTAGCCATTCTATTAGTAGAGGGCGAAGAACTTCTATGGCGCCTGCCATCCAAGAAACTTTGTATATGGACCTACACATTTTACAAAATGTTATTTTAGATGCCCAAGAAGGTACATGAAAAATGTTGGAAAGAGGAATTGTGCCATCTAGAGCATGCGAGTGTTTGGTGACCCAACCATTATTCTCTAATAAAAATGGACTTACTTGACATTTTGCATCCTTAATAGCAAGAAACACAAAAAGGAAATGCAGAGAAATCTTGGATGCTAAGAAAAATGGAAATTTTGATAGGTGTAAAGAGCCGGAACAAGTGGTCTAAATATAATTTTAAATATTGGAGGTAAATTACACTAGTTATAGATCTTTAGATCCATCAAATATTCATCTTTCCAAGCATCCAAGATATGCCCATATTTCCCCATCTAGTTCCTTGTTATTGAGTTTGCAAAAATGTCAAGTAACACCATTCTAATGAGTGAAATGAAATCATAGTTGTGTCACTACTTGCATGCTCCAAATAGCACGATTCCTCACACCAACCTTTTCCTTTCAGAACCCAGCTTGTTGGGGATCTAAAATAGCATTTTGTAAAACCTACAAGTCACTATACAAAGATTCTAGGACGACATGCATCATTGCAATTCTCCATCCTCTGGGTATAGAACAACTATGTGAAAAGTTTGAGGTGAAATTGTGTTTTTCACATACACAAAAAGATACTTTGATAACCATAGTGCTAAAAACGCCTCGTGCTCATGCGGGTTTTCTCTACTCATGAATTCTTCCATCCATGCATTGAAAGAGGACCTTTTAGCCTGGGATCTATAAAAACTTATCTAAGCTTTATTTAATTCATTTAAAGTGACAAATTCCTCGGAATTCTCGACACGAGAGGTGGCAGGACTTGCCAAAACAGAAAATCTTCCTAATAACATGATGTCTTCTAGAGTAAAGGTTATTTCACCCTATGGGATGACAAATGTGTTGGGTTTGGGTGACCATTTCTCAGCAAACCAGAGAATTTAGCTTTGGTCTTTTAGGATATTTAAAAGAGAATTCATAATAACACCGTGAATTCCGACTTTCATCCATAGGGGACTATGTTCCATTTTCATGATATCAACCCAAACTATCCAGTTCGGTTGTGGGTTAACCTACCCTGTAGATCTGACTGTTTGAAGATGTTTGGGGATGGAGGAAATAGTGGAGTTGGGTATAGAAGGGTGATCAGGTTGGGTCTGCATGGAACGGGTTGGTACGAGGAATCGCGTTATCCGAAGCACACGAGTGGTTTATGAGTTATGACACAACCTTTACTTCTTTTCTTTCATTAGAAATGGTGTTACAGGATTACAAACTCAATAACAATGAATTAGAAATGAGAATGTATAGAAAGCTTAGATGCTAAGAAGGATAAAGATTGTGATGGTTCTAAAGAGCTATAACGGGTGGTTTGAATAGAATTTTGGATTATGTAGTTTACAAGGGTAACAATATCCGGTGTACTTATATATACATATATATATATATATATATATATATACACACACATATATACATTAAGCATTAGTTTGACTTAGTGGAAACTGTTACCTATATAAATTACATAATCCAAAATTCTATTTAAACCAACAGTTCTAGCACTTTAGAACCATCACAATCTCCATCCTTCCTAGCATCCAATCTTTATATACATTTTCCTTTCTGATTCTTTGTTATTGAGTTTGTAATCATGTCAACCAACACCTTCTGTACACATTTTTTTATGGCGGTTAATAGAAATTACGTGATTGAACATTTGAACGAACAAAATGTAACAGTGGAAACCTGAAAATGAACGATCGTATGCGTCACTGCTCTAGAATTATGAAAGAAGTCGTAGTAGTTACCACCTTTCGACGTTTGTTTGTATATCTGAACACGTAAGAGGTTGCAATGATATCAAAAGTGGAAATTACTTTTACGTATACAAGCGACGGGATTGTTAATTGTACCTTATCAGCAGTTTGACCGGATAAGGGAATGTCTCAATAGTTTTCGTATTAAATGAGCCTTCCACGTCGATATTGTTCCCTTGCTAAACACATTCCCCTCCAAGGAAAGCCCTGAATATCTTTACCGGTTCTTGCTTGAGCAGCGGACTTATCGGAACCGTAACCAATTTGATCTTCTTCTCGGATTTTCTTCTTCATATGTGTAACCAAATTGGTTACGGTTCCGATACGTCCGCTGCTCAAGCAAGAACCGATAAAGATATTCAGGGCTTGCTGTGGAGGGGAATGTGTTTAACAAGGGAACAATATCGACGTGGAAGGCTCATCCAATACAAAAACTATGAAGACATTCCCTTATCCGGTCAAACTGCTGATAAGGTACAATTAACAATCTCGTCACTTGTATACGTAAAAGTAATTTCCACTTTTGATATCATTGCAACCTTTTACGTGTTCAAATATACAAACAAACGTCGAAAGGTGGTAACTTCTACGACTTCTTTCATAATTCTAAAGCAGTGACGCCTACGGTCATTCATTTTGAGGTTTCCACCATTACATTATGTTCGTTCAAATGTTCAATCACGTAATTTCTATTAACCGCCATAAAAAATGTGTACAGTTAAGGAACATGGTATACGCTACCTCAAAGCATGATGTGTATGTCGTGTCTAACGACTCTATCATGCACGGGTCATCAGTGTCACAAAACTTAACCGAAATTCTTAATTTCTCTGGGCACGTAGCACCTACTGAGGTACTTTATTTGATCATAAGTTTTGGAAAACGGGCATCATAGCATTCTTAGTGAATGTAGGACTTATTATGCTGTGTTTGATAAAAATTGTCCCAAAATTGTATTTTGAAGAGGCTGCAGGTAGCTGAGTATCATGCTCGTGCTGTTGTTTTTGTGAATTCTCAAAAACGCCCTTTGTTAAAAGCACAATTGATCATTACTAAGTGTCTAAGATCAGCCATGATGCTTCACTTGATAAAGTCTGCTCTTAGTTGTGGCATATCCATAGGTTCATATGTTTTTAATTTTTTTTAGTATTGTAGAAGTGACAAGATTGGCAATAGGTTAAGCCAGGCACATATACAATTTTTTTTTAAATTGGTTTTCGTAGTACCGTGTTAGGTAACTATTTTTTGGTTTTTAAATCGTCAATGTGGTCATTATGATTGAAAAAAAACAAAAATTTATATATTATACTATTACAATTCAACTTTGACACATGGCTCTATTCTTGCCCAATCAATTGGGTGATGTGAACACCCTCTTTATCAAGATAATTCCCTCTTAGGTGGGATTTTCTTTTCTTCTATTATACGCGCTCTACCTTTTTCTCTTCAATCAAAAACCCTAATTCTCCTTTTCCTTTAATCACTGCCTTTTTCTCTTCACAAACCCTAATATTCTTTGCCTTTCTTCTCCAACAAGTTGTTTCACTCATTCTCTCATCCAGCCTTCTCTGTGTGGACTGTTTCGACGATGGCGGTGTATGTTTAGATGCGACTGTTTCGACGATGGTGGTGTGGGTTTGGATGCGATGAAAAAGAGTGGAGACGGTGGTGACCCGCCGATAAGGTTTTCGACCACAACCCTTAACGGCGTTAAGGTTTCCGACCTCAACCTCCGCGCTTCAGGTCCTCCACATCTATATTTCTTCTCTATGATTCCGGGTCATGTTTATTTATTGTATGATTGAGCTTTGATGAATCAGTTATAGTTTAGGTTTTTAATTTATATTGCTTTTTTTTCACAACCCTTTTCCGGCGTTATAACACTGAGGGTCTGTTTGGTATGGGGTAATGGAATAGACGGAGGAATGGAATGGACGAGGTAATGGAACGGATGAGGTAATGGAATTGATCATTACCATTCCACGTCTTGTTTGGTTACCATGTGAGAATGGAATGAACCATTACTTTTTGTTGTTTGGTATGCGGGAAAAGACCAAGGAATAAAATCGGATGGCGGTGGTCAATGATGGGCGACGATGGTGGGTGATGCTAGGTAGCAGCTGTAGCGGCGGCGGTGGTGGGTGGATACGGCAGCGAATGGACACGGCGACGGGTGGTGACAGCGGTGGGGGTGGGTGACGGCGAAGGTGGGTGGCGGCAGTGGTCAGAGGTGGTAGCGGTGGCGACGGTGGTGGCAGGTGGTAGCGGTGGCGACGGTGGTGGCAGGTGGTAGCGGTGGTGGTGGTGGTTGATAGCGATGGCCGAGGTGGGTGGCGACGGCGGCAGTGATCGGAGGTGGCAGCGGCAATGGTGGCGGCGATGATCGAAGGTGGGTGGTGGCGGTGATCGGAGGTGGCAACGACAATGGTGGATGGCGGCGACGATGGTGGCGGGGATAGGTGGGTGGCGGAAACGATGATGGCGAGTGATGGCGGTGGCGGGTGGCGGCGAAGGTCGGTGACGGCGGCGGATGACAGTGGTGGTGGGTGGTGGCAATGGTAGTGGGTTGTGGTGTTGTTAATGAAGGGTGAAGATGGAATGGAATGGAAAAAACACAGGGGGAGGGATGGAATGATTTTGAGGGAATGGAATGCATTTTGGAATGGGTGATTCCATTCCATCGACCAACCAAACACTCTTTTCTTCATTCCCTCTCAATGGTTCATTCCATTCCACCTCTCATTTCTGCATACCAAACGTTACCTGAAATATATATGTTGTCATAACTTGCTGGCTTTAACCCGTTTCCGTGCAATTGTTGAGGGAATAATATCACCCATCTATTAGTCAAATATATACTAACAAGTATATGAATTACAAATTTCAAGTTAATATATGATAACTGACTATTGGTATGTCACAACAGCAACAAAATATATAACACTTACTGGTGCCTCCTATTAGAACCTTTTTTTTTCAGTTCATCTTTTCTCTACCTAGCGTTTGTTTTAATAAATTATGATGAATTAGTGGATGATTTTAAGCCATTTGACCTAAAAGGTCAAAATTTACCTTCATTTAGATCTGGGTAACAATGTTGCAGGAAGACACTCAATCTTTTAAGTCTTTACCTTCATTATACTGTGTAAGTGCAGTTCCTGCCGGGTAACTGTCGCTTATCAGTTCTGGTCAACCAAAGTAGTTGTCCAAGTTAAAGTCAACGATACTGAAGAATTCAAGACCACATGAAGACCAAGGGAAGTTTGTTAGTGCACTTTGGGTGACAAGTGCATGCTTTCCAATTATTAGGGTCTTTATTGTACAAGTCTTGAAAGTTAGTCCTAGTTTTATCCTAGGGAAAGTTGTCCCAACTTTATCCTAGGGACATTTGTCCAAGGTTTATCCTAGGGACATTTGTCCAAGTTTTATGGCTAGGAAAAGTGTTTGAGGTTTATGCTAGGGACAAGAGTTAGGGTTTGGTGTAGAATTGGTTTGTCCGAGGTTTAGTCCCTAGCCTATATATATGTGTGTATTGTCTAGATTAGGGCAACTGTTGAGAGCTGTGTGCACCTCTCTCACTTCTCCTGGTGTGCACATCCTAGAGAGAGAGACTATGTGTTAGTGAGAGAAAGCTAGGGTTTAGATCTTTGTGATCTAAACCAGCTTGTAGATGATGTTTACTCCTTTGGTATGTAACCTGTGATGACTGATTCAATATAAAGGATTCATCTTCTACGTATTTCTATTTTTGTTCATATTTTGTTCTTCATGTCTTGAATCAAGTGCAATGTTTGATGTTCGTCATCGATCCGGTGCTTTCACAGTGGTATCAGAGCATGGTTACCGATTCGGAATGGTCTAACCGCCTTCCGAATCACCATTGCTCTTGATTTGATGTTTGTTTCCGCCAAACATCTTGAAGACTTGAAGATTTTGCAGAAAAGTTGAAGAAAATGGAGCTGTTCGTGGTTGTTTTGTTCTCCAAGTTGTTGCAGATATGAGGTTTGATCCAAAAATTGCTCGGTCCGAGTTTTTCTTAGTGTTAAACTTGTCTGAGTTTTTAAAACTCTGTGTTTGGTGTTTCCGGGGTTTTGGTGAACTAGTGTGAAGTCACACTAGGGAGAAAGTCTGGAGACTTGTTTCTGATCTTCATCATGTCCGAGTATTATAAGTCCGTGTACCCTTGTGATAGGGTTTCTGAGTTTTTCAGTTCACATGTTCCGAGTTTCAGATTAATGTCTGAGCTTATGTAAGTCCGAGTTTTGAAAGGATGTGTTTCCGAGGATTTGAAGGATTCTGTTAACATAGTTAGCATGTCTCCGAGTTTTACAAGTCTTAGTATGAATGTTTCCGAGTCCTTTTATAAGGTGCAAAGATTCCGAGTGTTAATAAGATGTTCCGAGTCTTGAGCTTTTAATTCAGTTCCGAGTTTTAAACGTGTGTTCGAGGTTCAGATATTGAATGTTAAGTTTTTCCGAGTTTTACAAGACATCTCATCTTCCGAATTTTACAATTCTCATAGTCCGACTTTTACAAGACTCCGAGTTCAATTTGCAGTTTCAGTTTCAAACAAGGGTGTCCGACTTTGAATCTGTACAAAGTCAAATATATTTCAAGTTTCAAATCGTTTCTTCCGAGTTTTGTGTTGTTTAAATACTCCGAATTTTGAAGGGTCTGTATTCCGAGTTTTTTTTTCTTATGTTAACAGCTTTTGTAGTCCAACTTTTGACCCTGTCCGAGCTTTAATTGACTTTAAACATTGAGTTTGGGGATTTTTAAACACTGACTTCAGTGGGTCCGAGTTTTGAGGTCTCCGAGTATTGCTCGTGGTTCCGAGTTTTGTACTTGGTTCCTTGTCTCTTCGTGGTTCCGAGTTTTGTACTTGGTTCCTTGTCTCTTTGTGGTTCCGAGTTTTTTTTTTTTTTTTTTTTTTTGCTAAGTGCAATATGTTCTGAGCTTTAGAGAATCATTTTGTTCAGTAGTGTCAATTGTTTCAACAACAATTCAATTATTAAAAGGTTCAGTGGGTTTTAACTGTTCAGTGCTCATCTGAGTTTTGTGCTCCGAGTATTACAGTTTTGGTCAAACTGAGTTCATCTGAGTTCATCTGAGTTTTAAACAGGTGAAGTATTTCCGAGTTTTAAACAGTCAAGACAGTGTTTTGTGCTTCGTTGTCTGTTCTCTATTCGTGATTCCGAGTTTTTGCAGTCCCTAATAGATTTTCCTTTATTTTCCTGCTTGTTTTGAATTCCTTTGTACTCTAAATTCTGCTCAGATGATCTGATCCGAGGTTTCAAGAGCTTTCGGATTTTACGAGTTTCCAATTTTCTAGAATTCCGGGTTACCTGGGGTACCGGATTTTTAACTAAGTTTAGAAGCTTGTGTAGTTCGGAAGTTTCGAGTTGTGCATGTTCGGAGTTTTTCTAGTTATTCTGGGTTACCTAGGATACCGGATAACTAACTAAGAGTCAGAATTATGTGTAGTTTGGAAACTTGAAGTCGGTTTCGGATTATCGAAAAGTTTTATGGTACTTATGTTGTCCGGATCAAGTGAGGAGGTGAAGAGAATAAGATTTGCGTGGATTTTTGTATTGTTTACAAAGAAATAGGGGGAGTAAAAATTTTGTGAAATTCCTGTTTTCTTTGTAAATCAAAGGCTCGTGGTGCTACATCGAAACAAGTTCATGCTTACTATCTTTGAGATTAACTTAGTGTTAATCTTACCGGTGGCGAAGTGCTTATAACATGAAGCAAGTGTATGATTGAGTTTTGTCAAGTTTGTTCGAGGTTCAATCAAGTGTTGACGTGATGAAGCAAATTGTTCGTTTGGCAAGTAGTTGAAGGTCAAGCCTTTATCGTATACCGGTTAGAGTAGAGATGATTAGTCTTCTTGTTCTCTTTTCCAAGTTGGTGACTGATCGGATTCTCGAAATAGGGGTTCTTACATTGAGGGGGAGATTGGAGACGAAAGTCATCGGGTAATTGGTGGATTCGTGAAGATACGAGATTGGATCTTGAAGATTCGAGATGAAATGATTTCAGACACTCGGTTGAAGACTCTGGTCAAGATGGTGGATGTACCTTTACAAAGTTCAGTTTGTTATTAACTTATCGAACTGAGCTTCATGTTTTTGGGATCTTGAAGTGTTTGGTGTTGGGCATTGGAAATCCGACGTTTCGTTCTTCTACCAGTTAAGTTTGAAGATTAATGTATCGAGCGATATTCTCACATGTTGTTGTAAGTTGGTTCGCGTTAACTTGATTCGGGAGTAGTTTGAGGGGGAGGATCTACAGTGTTTGATGTTGGATTCTTCGGGTTTCTCAAAGCGACATTAAGTGATCGTATGCAAGTCTTTTATTAGAAGGGTTGAAGATCGCTGTGCTCTACCGGAAAGATCAAGTCTCAGCCAAAGTTAAAAGCAGGCATGATATCATCAGTCAAGGGGGAGTCTGTAAGTGCAGTATCCGATGATTGAAGATTATCAATGCCACACAGAACTGATGCAACAGTTAAGGGGGAGACTGTAAGTGCAGTTCCTGCCGGGTAACTGTCGCTTATCAGTTCTGGTCAACCAAAGTAGTTGTCCAAGTTAAAGTCAACGATACTGAAGAATTCAAGACCACATGAAGACCAAGGGAAGTTTGTTAGTGCACTTTGGGTGACAAGTGCATGCTTTCCAATTATTAGGGTCTTTATTGTACAAGTCTTGAAAGTTAGTCCTAGTTTTATCCTAGGGAAAGTTGTCCCAACTTTATCCTAGGGACATTTGTCCAAGGTTTATCCTAGGGACATTTGTCCAAGTTTTATGGCTAGGAAAAGTGTCTGAGGTTTATGCTAGGGACAAGAGTTAGGGTTTGGTGTAGAATTGGTTTGTCCGAGGTTTAGTCCCTAGCCTATATATATGTGTGTATTGTCTAGATTAGGGCAACTGTTGAGAGCTGTGTGCACCTCTCTCACTTCTCCTGGTGTGCACATCCTAGAGAGAGAGACTATGTGTTAGTGAGAGAAAGCTAGGGTTTAGATCTTTGTGATCTAAACCAGCTTGTAGATGATGTTTACTCCTTTGGTATGTAATCTGTGATGACTGATTCAATATAAAGGATTCATCTTCTACGTATTTCTATTTTTGTTCATATTTTGTTCTTCATGTCTTGAATCAAGTGCAATGTTTGATGTTCGTCATCGATCCGGTGCTTTCACATACTGCAGTGGCAGGTACCAAGTCTCTTTTGAGGCATAAAAAGTACTTTACTTTTTAGGTATTCTATTAAGAGGGTTTATAATAAATCATTTAATTATCACCATATTCAGTTTAATCAAGTATGTGATATTCTTCTTATTTGTCAATTTAATTTGGATTAAAAATTTGGGCAGACCTAATTTATTATTCAAGTATAAGTTTTTTATATTTAAGCATTATTATTATTGTTGTTACAATTGTGATCTCTAGCTTTCGAACATTGGGTAATGTCTCTCACTCTCTAAATTTATAATCATGATTTTTTTCCGATTGTTTGTGTAAAAGTAATTATGGGTGTGTTATTTCTTTATGTTTTGGTTATTTAGATTCAAATGATCTGACTTGTAGCAGTACAAAGCACTGTTTTCGTAACCGGTTCGGACCGGCCGGTTCAACCGGTCCAACCGGGATTCGGCCCCTCACACGATCCGGTTTGGCTATTTTCAGCAATTGTCAAAAAATCGGCCGGTTCGACTCGAACTCCGGTTCGCCGGTTCAATCGTTTCGGCGGTCCAACCAACAGGTTGTTTTTTATTATTTATTTTCCCTTTTTCACCAGCGGCCGAACAGGTGGCTCGGTCCGGCGAGTTGGCCGGATCTGCAAGATCTTCTGTCTCCGTTCTTCCATTTTCGTTCTTCATTCTATCTTTCGACGTAATCAAATTCGTTCGATCTTCTCTCAGATCTGGAATAGCAACTGGAGCAGAACAAACGAATGTAGAAAATTTTGGTTTAAACTAATTTTGACTTTTTGCAGTTATGGATGCGGCTGAACTGCTAAAGCCTGAAGTGGGAACAATAATATTATATTAACCCTAATTTTTTAGTGGGCTTTTTAAAGGAGAATAAATGAATATTCAAATCAGTTTAGTTTTGGGCTTTGCGTAGGATTTAATATTTCTATTTTTAATACATTTTAGAATTTAAAATTAACTACATTCTTTTCGAGAGATGGACTTGAGTGTGGATTAACCAATTTATCAAGTCCAATTTACCAAGTCTATAAATGTATTAAAATAAAATAAGATTATTAGAAATATATAAGATATATAATTATACTAATCAACGTTCCCGGTTCTTAAATCCGGTTCGACCGGTCCGACCAGTCTGACCAGTGAACCAGTAAGGCAACCGGTTTTATGTCCGGTCCGGTTCTGAAAACATTGGTACAAAGAACAAATGTGGTGTATAAAGAATTCTTAGAGACTTGATTTTTTTCCTATTCATTTCTTTCAGTTTATTGTAATTTAGCAATGGTGTTAAAAGGACAGGGTTCTTAAATGCTTTGGGGTTGCCATTAGTCTGGTAGTTGTGTTTATATTTAATTCTATTTTAGTTTTATCAGCATTCTTAATGGCTGATCATTACTTTCTGAAATCGAAATGTAGCAAATTATTGGTCTGTGCTAAGTTTATAGGTTCATCATCAATAACATTAAACTAAAGCTGCCTTAGTGAACCACCAAATAGAGAGATTCTTACGAATTAGATCTGAATGAGCCTATAAGACCACCCGTAGTGGGGCATTATTGGGGCATTATTTGCAAACCCCCCCCCCCCCCCATTACATAGGGCGTTTTTGGGCAGTTTTTTTGAAAAAAAAAATTGGTTTAGCGTTATATATAAAACGCCTAAAATGGTTTGTGGAATGGTTGACTGGGTTTGACCCACCAATGAGAAACTAGTTTTTTTTTTGTTTAATGATTGGAAGGGGCATTATTTGGGCATTATTCCCACTATGCCACTTTTGCAATAACGCCCCATGCTGACTGGATTGCCACATGTCGAATAATGCCCCATGGTGGGGGCATTATTTGGCTAAACCACTACACATGGTCTAATTAAGTTCACAACTGTTTCATACTTTCAGGTGGGATAGGTAACAGTCAACACGGGTTTTGGTTTATTTTTTTATTGATACATGCCATCATGGGTTAAGCAGGAAACACTTTTAGTTTTCTTTTTTATAGAAAACATTGTTAATACAGGTCATGATTTCAAAAACAATACTACTACAATTGATGATGCATGTTGCTGATGATAATCTATCATGCTGTTGCACTTGGTCAGATTTCGCAAGTCTGATTCATAAAAGAATACAATACTGTAGGACCGGCTAGGGGAGGATCTAGTCGCCTAATCCTTGTTGTCAAACACACCCGGTTGTGCGGAATCCAACCGGAGATGCAAACCGAGATCGAGAGAAGGAGATGAACAAAAACACGAGATGGAGACCGGGACTCAACGATTAACACCAATGTATTAATACTTGAAAGACAATTACAAATCAATGTTTACAAGATAATCTTTGCAAACTCTCTATCAAATCTCTCGGTTCTCTCTTGTGCGCTGCCCTTTCTCTCACACTTGTGTCCTCTTCTCTGTCTACCGAAATCACAAGAGATTTCGGTATATATATAATGAGCTTGTGCGATTGGGTCCCTTGTGACCGGCCCATGTGACAAAGGCCCAAACAAGCAAACTGATAAAAGGTGATTGGCCCAAGCTTTTTACGGTTTCAATATTTAACAAATATGGTAGGTTAGTTAAGCTTTAGTCAACATGTGACATCATCATGACATCATCATGATGATGTCATGATGATGTGGCGACGGGGAACGGCTTGCGGCGCTCCGTGCTTCGCGTGTCGAACTCTGGGACGCACGATGGAGGAATGTCGTGACGTCGGGCTTGAGCCGAAGCTAACCGGGTCGAACCGAATCGAGTTGAACCGAACCAAGTCGCGTCCACAAAATATGTATCAACAAACTCCCCCTTGGACGCTACTCGTGAGATTCAACTTCCATGTCTTCCACGTCGGAGGATCTTCAAAGTCTTCACGCGTCGAAAGAAGAAAGTGTATCAACAAACTCCCTTTTTCATTTAGGTAGTGTGTCAATAAACTCTCCCTTAAAATAAACTCTCCATTGAGTTATGCTCGTGAATCTTTCGATCTTTAATTCTTCAGATCCTTGTGGTGTTGATGAAGGGTTAGCGGCAACTCGATCATTTTATCCTTTGAGTGCCTCCACTTCGTGTCTTCATTCCAAAGCTTGTCATCGAACATGTTCTCCTCGCCTTTAGCATCTGCACATGCAAGAAAGCTAAACGCATAATGAGAACAACCGCTTGGAATATAGTCAAATTAAACAAACGACACATATGAGATCAAATCTCAATCAAACACCGACCGACAACATTTTGAAAGTTCAGAAAATGATCAATGTTATTCCTTTAACTTTCAAAACTTGTTAACTTCGACTGTTTATGAAGATGCAATTGTTTTCCGGCTTACAATCAGGATTTTGGGTAGGATAGACTCGAGTTCCAACATCAGTCAATCAAAAATAAACTAGAAGCAAAATCTTTTTGGCTTTTAGAAAGTTTATTTTAAAACACACCTAAAATCTTTTTGGAATTTTTCATTTTTCAAATGTAAAGACGGAAAGCAATAAATAAATATATACAAAGATACAAAGCAGTAAATAAATATTTACAGACATTCTTTTTGCGAGTTTCGAGGGTAAGAGAATCATATCAGTGTACGGTCATGTCAAAACGCTCTCTTTGTTCTTTTAGTTAACATTTAGATAAGCATCCTATAACGATTATCGGTATTGTTGTCCACTTAAGCTCAACTTATCAGATGTAATCATGGCGAGGGGATACGTTAAGGTATGATTTATACTTACCGACCGGTGTTCATCCACATCACGACACATTCCCGTATCAAGGTATGCACGAGGGTTCATCTTACCGGTGAGTATACCGATTATCATCTGTTTGACCGTATATGATGTGAGAAACTCACTTATTTTGATTGAAAACAAGCCCTATGTGATAGAATCACTTATTGATGAGGAGCTTGATTTTCGATGCATGAGGGCACAGGAGCAAGTCCGTGAACAGGTCAGTACTTTCGTACAGCAGAGAGACGAACTTGACTCCCGGATAAATGTGATATATTATCACTTATTTTGTTTGGACATGTGATTGTTGATCACTTATTGAGGTCGTATGCAATATGTACACGTATGTATAGTATCATGGAAGATCTAGACTTGCGTCCCCGTTATTTTTCGGTAAAAGATACAACCATGATACCCAGATGATAAGCAGCATAAAGACCGAATATCTCAGAACCTCGGCAATCTCTCAAACGAAATTTCGGTACTAAGACCATATGCCAATGAATGGTTCCCACCTGGTCTTCAGTCGATTTAAGTTTATATCACCCTGCACACTTTAAAATGATTGTGAGCCTACCGATACATCTTATATAGAGCTGCTTAACATTTTTCATTTAAGGTTTAAAGAGGTTTAGACAGACCACTGATGTACTATCATTTTCTCTTTTGCTCGCCAGGAAACTCATTTTTGTTTTTCTACTGTTTTTGTGCTTTTGAAATTTTTCGATGTTTTTGAATTTTCAAATTTGGATTTACTCCCCCTAAAATCAACAAACTAAGATAAATTTTAAAACACAAAGGTATTTACAAAAACGATTTCCCGATGTTGGTTAACTCATGTTTTACCTCAATGCCGTTTACCAAAATTAAGTTTTAATCAGAAAAGATTTCTCAAATTTTGGAAAAATGAGTTGGCACGTCGGTAAGCGGTGCGGACCATGACAACATTGACGAGTTTCATAGTGAAACAATCACGTGTGAGGTGATATTCGAGATCAACGTGTCTGGCCAAAGAGTGTTGTACGAGATGATAATAACTCATAAAGCAGCTTAAAAATCGACAAGTAAAGGAGAGATTAGAAATTTAAAACCGTATCCTGCAACTGCTTCATGCATTGCAAGGAATCTGAGTGCTCTCCCAAACTGGATATCCACCCGGTGTGGACTTCAAAGTCGATTTTTGTAGCTACTTAGAAATCTCTTCACAGCAACAAGATCAGAAACCTTTGGGTCCGGCTGGTCTTCAACATTGCTCCAGCGAAGGTCTTTATCTTTCTCTTGAGAAGAAGTAGTGTGCGGTTGTTCAATCCACGCCAAAGCATCCGCACACCCGGTAGGTTTGTTCAACAAACACATATTCTTCAATCACACCGCGAAGAAATGTACACCGCACGTTCATCTTGTTGATTTTGAACTTCAAACGTGCTGCAGGTGCGTACATTTTGATTGAATCTATCCTGGGGACCCGATCAAAGCCTTGAACAATCAAACTTTTGATGATTTGCAATTTGTCGAAGCTTTTCAAACTCTTTTAACAGACACTTCTGTTCTCTTTCCATTTTCTCCAACAAAGGCAGCAATTTCTTCTGTTGCCTATTTTGTGTATGGACGCTCCACTATCAACAATCTTACGACTATCGAAAGTTCCTCCTGGAATATCCTACACACTCACTGAAAGATTAGTTGGAGAGGGGGACCCAAGCCTTAACAGACTTGGGTCGTCCTTCATCATCGAGGATTGTGACTTCGATTTCCTGATGATTCTTAAACACAGCACCTCCCCCTGAAACATTTACCGATTTCGGTTTCCAAATCTGTTTTTGTTTTTCATTTTTAATCTCTAACTTAACAGAATTTGCTTGGACAACTTCCGGTTTCAACGCCTTTTCAATCACCTTCACATTTTTACGTCGTTGTTTTGTTTCCTGTTCTTTAACAGTTCTTTTATCATGTTTTGGATAAACAGGACGACGTTGTAAGTGACCTTGTTCAGAGGGGGCTCTTTCAACAAAATTTGGTTTGGGCGAGTTTTTGCAATCTTTAATAATGTGCCCAAACTTTCCACATTTGAAACAAATTCTCCTTTCAACAAACTTAGGAGAACCGGTTCGACTTTCACATGTTGAACCTGTAGACCCAGAGGTACTTGTTCCTTCATCACACCCGTTTGTGTGTTGGGTGTAATTGTTTTGAGCGTTACGTTTCAAAATCTTGACTTGTTGTACAAAATCAGTGTTTGATTTGTTTTCAAAAGTCTCAATTTTATCAGTACCCCTTGATGTCACAAACTTGATATCTTTGTCTTTCTTCTTGAAACGAGCTCCTTTTGATTCAACCTTAGCCTTTGGCTTTGGAGCTCGTTGTTGCTTACCCTTAAAAGCGACAGGTTGTTGCTTTGTCGGTAATTTTTGGTTTCCAAATTGTTTCCTCACTTCAGCTTTTGGAATAGGATCACACTGAGTTACTGAAACTCTCGGGATCGCTTTTCCCAAAAACCTAGTTGTATTATCTTCAAACACTTTATCGATCAATGATTGATTGACGTTTTTGATTGGAAAATCTTTGTTTGAATAAATTTTGTTATCACCGACTAAAGTATACAACAAGTTGTTGCTCTTAACAGCAGACACACATTCATTGTCATCTTTGACATCCTTGACAGGATCTATCACTTGCTTGGCAACAGGTTGCACGGCAGGAGTAGGAGGATCACAAAGAATATGATTCTCAATTGGAATTTCTACTCCTTTCGTCTCATCAAGTGATTCATCCTGGTCATTCACATCTGATTCATCATCTGAAGAATCACAGTCCTCAATGGTTGGAGGACTTTGATTTGAGGCACATGATGACTTTTCTTTGTTATCAGATGAGCCCTCCGATGAATTGTCCGGTTTGAACCCTAAGCCAGTAGTAACTTCCTCATAATCAAGAGGCACACTGGGTTCATACCGAGGCATATCCTCTTCATCGGGCATTTTGGTATAGTTGTGTCTCAAAGGGGGTGGACACGCCTTATACCCAACGCCTTTCACGTTCCCTTTCAGTTGTTGAACGTCAATTATGTGATCGAGCACAAATCGGGAGTTAGAATAACTCTCCAACTTTTGCTTGATAGCATCATGCTCGCATTTGGCAATGGCTAACTCCTTTTTGGTTTCCTCAACAATGTTAATGTAATCGTTAATACTAACTTGTTTATGATAAACAACTTTGTTCAATTCGGAAACACTTTTCTTTAGGGTTTCAATTACAAATTTAAAATCCTTTTCGTTTCGAGTTAACGCCATGTTTGCCTCTTTGCACTTAGACAATTCAATAACCAAACTTTGATTGTGACTATGAACCGTTTCGGATTCACGTTTCAAATCAGCACATTTAAGTTTCATATCAGCACAATCACTACATATGCTATGAGTTTCAGATCTTACCTGACTCGTAGAGGCTGAGACATTAGCCATAAAGGCAGTCTGAGAAGAGAAAGATCCATCTTCAGTGAGAATCTTCTCCATTTCTTTCGATGTAGCATCAGCTTTCTTGATCAAGTCAGATTTCTTTTCAGCATCATTCGACAAATTATCAGCTTCAGAATCCATTCCCTCCTTCACGTCCGATTCTGAACTGTAATCACTCACACCTGACCCATCTTCATCAGTACTGCCACTGTATCCCGAACTATCATCTTTTCCTGAAGATTCACCATCATTGACATTCTTGACAATTTCAGCATAAAACACAGTTCCTCCTTGATCTCCGTTTCCCAACTGTATGGGCGGACCACAATCGACACTTGGATCAAATTGAGGTTGTGTTGTGGAAACTTGGGGTTGGGGTTGAGATCGCGAAAGATAAGCACTTTGATTGAACTGTGGAAACGGGGATGAGCTTGTATTTGATACAAATGCCGTTTGAAGCTTCGGTTGCTGAATGGAACTAGAACTAGCTGAAGGACCAAAACCCGGCAAATACATTTCTGTGTTTTGAGTAGGTGCAATCCTTTTAGCTTTCCGAATTTCCTCTTCGTTTTTGTGCTCCAACTTCTGAATGAATTCATAGATATTAACATTGACAGCATCTAAAACACCCGTATGCTTTAAAAGCTCAATGAATGGGCTCCACTTTGGAGGTAGAGCATCAGCAAACCGTGCTACCATTTCCTGTTGAGATACAAGAACACCAAAATAATGCATTTCACTCATCAAATGATAATAACGAGTAGTTATATCATTTAGGGTTTCTTTCTCTAAGAAATTAAATGATTCGAATTTCTTCTTCAACAGATCATGATGTGTCTTTCTAGTAGCTGGATTTCCTTCTTCTCTCGCTACCAAAAGATTCTGAATGCTTTGTTTTTTATTCGACACCAATGCCCATTGAATTGAACTTATTGACTTTTGTTGAACTGGTTGAGGAAATATATTTCTTGCCCACGCGGCTGCGGAAGTTTGATCTTGACCTGGTTGTGGGTCCATACTCCAATCCCATGGACTCGTGCAACTCATGATTGGTGTATGAAATTTAGAACCTAAATTTTTGATGAAACTTCGGTTGATTTTTTTTTACTACACTTGAATAAATAAAGAAACCTTTAATGATGAAGTATCAGATTAATTAACAAAAAATTTCGGCCCAGGTGTTTTAAAAAAAATCGGCCCAGCAGTTAATATCCACTTTCATGGCCCAATTTAATTGTGAAGCCCAATACACTTTGAAAAGCCCAATTCAAGAGGCCCACTTCTTGTGCGAGTAAACTATCTTGTGCGACCAATCTGTTGTGGGACTAAACAATCTTGTGTGATTATCCAATTTGACCTTTTGTTACCTGACACAACCGACCCCCTTTCGGCTACACAATTCCCAAACTTACCAACCATGCATGGTGATGTACTATTTTAATCAAACACAATTTTCAAAGCACAAACAACTTGAATATACAGATTTTCAAAGATCAAAAAGTAAACACACCAAGAACACTTTGAATAATTGATGAAGATATCAAGAACTAACCCAGAAAAATTGAATTTTCCGGCAAAACGACAACTTTCCGAAACCCGTTTTTGCCCGAAACTTCACTAAAAACCAAGGTTTAACATGTGAAAATGAAAAATAAGATGGTTTTTGTAAGAACTTTCAGCAAAATACCAGAATTTTCGAGGTTTTAGACAGAATTTTCAGAAAAATATAAACTTTTGAAACCCGAAAAACAACCCGAACACACTCGGTTTTAACAAGGAGAAGAGCCAAGGCTCTGATACCACTTGTAGGACCGGCTAGGGGAGGATCTAGTCGCCTAATCCTTGTTGTCAAACACACCCGGTTGTGCGGAATCCAACCGGAGATGCAAACCGAGATCGAGAGAAGGAGATGAACAAAAACACGAGATGGAGACCGGGACTCAACGATTAACACCAATGTATTAATACTTGAAAGACAATTACAAATCAATGTTTACAAGATAATCTTTGCAAACTCTCTATCAAATCTCTCGGTTCTCTCTTGTGCGCTGCCCTTTCTCTCACACTTGTGTCCTCTTCTCTGTCTACCGAAATCACAAGAGATTTCGGTATATATATAATGAGCTTGTGCGATTGGGTCCCTTGTGACCGGCCCATGTGACAAAGGCCCAAACAAGCAAACTGATAAAAGGTGATTGGCCCAAGCTTTTTACGGTTTCAATATTTAACAAATATGGTAGGTTAGTTAAGCTTTAGTCAACATGTGACATCATCATGACATCATCATGATGATGTCATGATGATGTGGCGACGGGGAACGGCTTGCGGCGCTCCGTGCTTCGCGTGTCGAACTCTGGGACGCACGATGGAGGAATGTCGTGACGTCGGGCTTGAGCCGAAGCTAACCGGGTCGAACCGAATCGAGTTGAACCGAACCAAGTCGCGTCCACAAAATATGTATCAACAAATACAATACAAAATAAAGGAAAAGCCAGTTTGACAGTCATCTCGGGTTTACCGGCCAAGATTACATGTCTACTACTACAAAATTTATGCCCCACGGGTTATTATTTCCAAATTTATTTGATTTTTTTCTAACTTAGCAGCCTTTTCACATGTTTCCATCAATGGCATAAGTTTTGTGATTATAGTTGGTGGATATTTAAATTGCGACTAACCCATACATCTCCAACTATAAAACTTTTTTTGTGATAATTTGTAGGCTCTAATGGTAAATTTGTAAGTGCAGTTCCTGCCGGGTAACTGTCGCTTATCAGTTCTGGTCAACCAAAGCAGAAGTCCAAGTTAAAGTCAACGAAAATGAAGAATTCAAGACCACATGAAGACCATGCACTGATCAAGGGGGAGTTTGTTAGTGCACTTTGGGTAATAAGTGTATGTCTTCCAATGTGTAGGGTCTTTATTGTACAAGTCTTGAAAGTTAGTCCAAGGTTTATCCTAGGGACAACTTGTCCAAGTTTTAGGAGAATTTTTGTCTGAGTTTTATGTGTAGATTTGTTTGTCCGAGTTTTAGTCCCTAGTCTATATATATGTTGTATAGGATTAGGGCAAGAATCGATAGACAAGAAAATCGATCAAGAAGCTGTGTGCACCTCTCTCACTTCTCCTGGTGTGCACATCCTAGAGAGAGAGACTATGTGTTAGTGAGAGAAAGCTAGGGTTTAGATCTTTGTGATCTAAACCAGCTTGTAGATGATGTTTACTCCTTTGGTATGTAATCTGTGATGACTGATTCAATATAAAGGATTCATCTTCTACGTGTTTCTATCTTGTTCTTCATATTTTGTTCTTCATGTCTTGAATCAAGTGCAATGTTTGATGTTCGTCATCGATCCGGTGCTTTAACAGTGGTATCAGAGCATGGTTACCGATTCGGAATGGTCTAACCGCCTTCCGAATCACCATTGCTCTTGATTTGATGTTTGTTTCCGCCAAACATCTTGAAGACTTGAAGATTTTGCAGAAAAGTTGAAGAAAATGGAGCTGTTCGTGGTTGTTTTGTTCTCCAAGTTGTTGCAGATCTGAGGTTTGATCCAAAAAATGCTCTTTCCGAGTTTTTCTTAGTGTTAAACTTGTCTGAGTTTTAAAACTCTGTGTTTGTTGTTTCCGGGGTTTTGGTGAACTAGTGTGAAGTCACACTAGGGAGAAAGTCCGGAGACTAGTTTCTGATCTTCACAATTTCCGAGTTTTGAAACAAGTTAACACTCTGAGGTTTGTCCTTTCAACTGTTTGTTCCGACTGTTTGTTCTGAGTGTCCGAGATTTTTGTATTCCGAGTTCTGTTTTTGAAAGGGGCTCCGAGTTTCTTTGACAGGCTTGAGTTTCTTTCGTGATTCCGAGCTTTGCAAAAGGTTCCGAGTTTTTGATCTAGAAACAGTCATTCCGAGTTTTGTTTGTGGAAACCGAGTTTTTAGTCTGTCCGAGTATTGAATTCAACTGATGTCCGAGTCTTCAAAGTCCCTTTGCAGGTCCGAGTTTTTTTTTTTTTAAAACTCATCACATGTTGCAAAAGTTCGGAGTTTTTTTGAAAGTTCTTGTGTTACCTGTTTCCGAGTTAGTGGTCCGACTTTTATACTAAGAAACTGGAAAATTCATCATATTTCCGAGTTTTAAGAGTAATTCATCATTCTTAGCTCTTTGAGTCCGAGTTATTTCAAAAGTCATCATATGTCCGAGTTTTAAAGAGCATAAAACTCTAACATGATTGTTCCGAGCCTTTTAAATGTTCAAAACTTTTAAATGTTCAACTTTAAATGTTAGTGTCCGACCTCTTTAGTTAGTTCCGAAGTTTTTTGACTGTTCCGAGTCTTGATAAACATGTGAGTCTGAGTTATTTTAATCGTTCAAGGTCCGAGTCTTTATACTCTGATTGTTGTTCGAGTATTGAGTTTGACTGGTCCGAGTTTTGCCAATATTTTCTGCATTCCGAGTTTTGAGTTTAAATGGGCTCCGAGTTTTGATAAGATCAAGTTAACAAGGGAATGTTGATTGTCGGCTGCTGTTGATGATGATCTCGGATAATATTTGTTGTTTTCCGATGAAAGATCAAAAGCTGATGATGATGGAATGACATCAGCAGAGTAAAAAATGGTGTTGACGGCTGCACATTTGTTTGCATACGGGGTTTACAAGAGTGTATTGGCAAAGTTCAACGTAGGGTTGCAATGATTGGGCCGCAATTGTTAAAGGATTGTATTTTGGGCCCAATATTCATTGAAGATTGTCTGACTACTCTTTGACGGCATGTGTGAGGGCCACGCATGCATTAAAAATTGGTGGCGGATGACATGAGGCAGCTAGGGTTCACATGTTGGGCCACCTAATTGGATTTATAAGGTATTTTTTTTATTGGGCCTTATTTAAAATTGGTCAAATGATTTGTTATTGGGAGCAGTGTTTACGGTCGGTGGAGACTTGTTTGTTTGGAGCGAAAGGGATCAACGCGCTGCTTGAATACAGTTATTCACTTGAGGAGCTTTCGGTTAAACGGCTACGAGATGTTAACGACGGCTCAGCCGAGCCGATTGGTGTTGGCGCGGCTGCGAATTCGTTGAAATCGTTTTGTTTGAACAAGCTTTATAACGGACAGTTGTTTGGCTCGTTGATTTGTGGGGCGAAGAGAATACGACTTGCTTGGAATTTTGTATTGTTTACAAAGAAAAAGGGGGAGTAAAAATTTTGAAGTTCCTGTTTTCTTTGTAAATATAAAGCTTGTGCGTGAAATAGCTCGTGTGTGATGGAGTTTTGTCACGTGTGTTTATGTTATTAATCAAATGTTGACGTGATGAAGCTGAATTCTCGGTTGACGACTAGTTGAAGATTGAGCCTTATTAAGTTGCTGTTTAGAGTAGAGAAGATTAGTTCTGGTCTCGAAATAATGTGGGGCTTCTTGATTTGAGGGGAAGGTCGGAGATGAAAGCCATCGGGGATTCAGCGGATTTGTGAAGATAGGAGATGATTCATGAAGATTGGTGACGAGATGAGATCATACATGAAGGGTTGCAGATTCTGATCAAGATGGTGGATGTACTTTTACAAAGTTCAGTTTGTTATTAACTTATCGAACTGAGCTTCATGTCTTTGCGGAGTTTGAGGTGTTCAAGGTTGGGCATTGGAAATCCAATGTTTCTTTCTGCTACCGGTTAGGTTTGAAGATTAATGTATCGAGCGATATTCCTATATGTGGTTGTAGGTCGGTTCGCGTTAACTTGATTCGGGAGTAGTTTGAGGGGGAGGATCTACAGTGTTTGATGTTGGATTCTTCGGGTTTCTTAAGGCGACATTAAGTGATCGTCAGCAAGTCTTTTATTAGAAGGGTTGAAGATCGCTGTGCTCTACCAAAAAGATCAAGTCTCAGCTAAAGTTGAAAGCATGCATGATATCATCAGTCAAGGGGGAGTCTGTAAGTGCAGTATCCGGTGACTGAAGATTATCGATGCCACACAGAACTGATGCAACAGTTTAGGGGGAGACTGTAAGTGCAGTTCCTGCCGGGTAACTGTCGCTTATCAGTTCTGGTCAACCAAAGCAGAAGTCCAAGTTAAAGTCAACGAAAATGAAGAATTCAAGACCACATGAAGACCATGCACTGATCAAGGGGGAGTTTGTTAGTGCACTTTGGGTAATAAGTGTATGTCTTCCAATGTGTAGGGTCTTTATTGTACAAGTCTTGAAAGTTAGTCCAAGGTTTATCCTAGGGACAACTTGTCCAAGTTTTAGGAGAATTTTTGTCTGAGTTTTATGTGTAGATTTGTTTGTCCGAGTTTTAGTCCCTAGTCTATATATATGTTGTATAGGATTAGGGCAAGAATCGATAGACAAGAAAATCGATCAAGAAGCTGTGTGCACCTCCCTCACTTCTCCTGGTGTGCACATCCTAGAGAGAGAGACTATGTGTTAGTGAGAGAAAGCTAGGGTTTAGATCTTTGTGATCTAAACCAGCTTGTAGATGATGTTTACTCTTTTGGTATGTAATCTGTGATGACTGTATCAATATAAAGGATTCATCTTCTACGTGTTTCTATCTTGTTCTTCATATTTTGTTCTTCATGTCTTGAATCAAGTGCAATGTTTGATGTTCGTCATCGATCCGGTGCTTTAACAAAATTCTTGATAATATTGGGTTTGTTATGGGTTCATTGTTACTTTAGAACGTAGCCTAAATTGTGACAATAGTCAAATTTGCATGTATCCGTATAATGATTAGACAATAATTATGACTTAATGACCGTGCTGATTTACAATTAATGACTTGAATTGTTTTTTTGATTATTGTTATCATACATACATGTGCATCATATATTGCAAAATGTCATATCATTATTGCATGCAAACTCTATTGATTCAAATGATGCACGAAACAAAGTTAGCACAATTATTAGACAAATCAGAAAATGCTGACGTAGTTCAGTACATAGACAAACATGGTATTGAGACACAGAATGAGCTAGAAACCAAGAGTTACACTAGTATAGTGTGCAGGAAAGTAAGGATCATAAAATTGTCTTCCTAGTGATAGTTTAAGTGCCGGAAAGTGCCTGAAACTCACTTAAATTGTTGAATTCAGCAAATATCAGCAAAATTCAGCATTTAAACACTTTTATATCATGCAGAAATATGGTTAAATGGTCCAAAATGCTTTCCTAAGTGTCGGGAATCAAAATTGTCACAAAAGGTAACATAACAACAACAACAACAACCATACCCAGTAAATCCCACAAATAGCTAGAACTATTGGTAGGGTCTGGGGGAGGTGGGATGTAGACAAACCTTGCCTCTATCCTTAGAATAGAGAGGCTGCTTCCTGAGAGACCCCCGGCTCAAAAACCACAAACAACCATATAGACAAAAGAGAGATAAGTATATAGCGTAGCAGTAGTCAGATATATTATCAACAAATAACATGTAGTCATAGATACAAGAAAGTCATGATATATGAGGTCTACCTAAAGTGAGAAAGAAATCTAGCCCCCCCCCCCCAAGACAAAGGTAGGACACGTCCATACCCTCCCCTACAAGTCCTTAACCTTAATCCTACGTCTCCATGAACTCCTATCCTGAACCATGTCCTCGGAGAGGTGCAACTCTACCAAATCCTGCCTAAGTCGTTCATCCCAAGTCAACTTGGGCCTGCCTCTACTCCTCCTTCCTTCCACTGTCATGGTTTCCACTACTCTAACTGGTTCTGTCAACTGCCTCCTCTTCACATGCCCAAACCATCTCAATCTCCCCTCTTTTACTTTGTCCGATATACTAGCCACTCCTAACCATTTCCTAAAAACCTCACTTCTTATTCGGTCTAACATCGTGTGGCCACACATCCACCTCAACATCCTCATCTCCGCTACCTCCATCTTGCGTGCTTGTGTTTTCTTGATGGCCCAACAATCTGTCCCATATAACATAGCCGGTCTAACTGCTACCCTATAAAATTTTCCCTTTAATTTAGTTGGGAACTTCCTATCACACAAAATCCCAGTGGCTGCTCTCCACCTACACCACCCAGCCTGGATGCGGTGGTATACGTCACTGTCTATCTCCCCGTCCCTTTGCACAAACGATCCTAAGTACTTGAACTTAGTTGTTTGTGGGACCACTTGACCCTCAATGGTAACCTGGGAGTCCTCGTCGTCATCTGCACCACCGAAATTACAATAAAGGTATTCAGTCTTTGAGCGGCTGATCCTTAAACCATTGCCCTCTAGGACTGCTCTCCATTCCTCTAGGCTCGCATTTAGGGTTTGTCTCGTTTCAGCAACCAACACTATATCGTCGGCAAAAAGCATGCACCACGGAACTGTCTCTTGAATCGACTTGGACAACTCATCCAATACCACCGCAAAAAGAAAAGGACTCAACGCGGACCCTTGGTGGAGTCCTATTTCCACAAAAGGTAACATAAAGCATACTAAACTGCCTAGTTTAGCACCTTAACGAACCGGTAACCAACCGAACAACCGGACACTACCCGAAACACCAAATTTTCACTAGAAACATTGTTTTGACATTTACAAGCTAGTTATGGTCCCCCGAACATCATAACACACTATATAAACACATAATAACTAAATAACCTAACTAATTCATTTAGATTCCAACTAAATAACCAACTTACCATTACAACACAACTAAACACTCCCCCCCCCCCCCCATCTTACGGTTAGACAAGGTGGCCCCACATGTGATTTTATTTTGTTATTTTATTAGATTATGTTTCTTCCTTTATAACACATAAACCATTAGTTAAACAAGTGTTGGAAGTTATAAGAATTAACCTCAAGATCATAAACTCATCTTTCTCAAACACTCACAACACTTGAGCTCTCTTCCTCCCCTTCTTCTTACCTACGACCGTGAACCCCCACACACACATCCATCTTCATCTTTCAACATTCATCCATTCTATACATATACAAATGTGTAAGGAGCCATATAAGGAAGCTAGGAATTCTTGGAAGTTGAAGGACCTCTCATACAAGCTTTTAACCACCTCTTCTTTATCTTGTGATCATCCCTAGCTCCCTAGCGTTGAGCTAGTAGTAAGATCACCTACACCTTATTTTACATCTTGTTTTGTTGGTTAAATAATGATACAAGTTGATAATCATGAAGAACACTATGAATCTTGAACATGAAACTTGAACATAAACTTAAAAATCATAAGAAATCAAGTTGTTTAAGTGTTGTTATGCTTGTTGATTGTAGAATGATTGTGTTTATGATGTTAAACATCATATGATCTTGCTAGATGGTGATTAAAGACATAATCTAGCAAGATGATAGGATGATTATGTTAAGATCAAAGTAATCATCCATATGTAAAGCATGAACTTGAAAGTATAAATTGTTTTCTTGAAGTATGATGATCAAAGTGAATATAAAGTCTTGTAAACATATGATTTTAAGAATGATTTTTCAAGAAACCAAGTTAAAGATACAAGATTTATATAAACTTGGTTCTTAAAGAAATTAACCACATTTTTAGTGGTTAATCAAGTGTAGAAATATATATTTAACAAGAAAAACTCAAGAATAAATATTTTTAGAAAATTCATTTACAAGTTGTAAACATCTAACTTCTTCAATAATGATGTTTTTAAAAATATAACCACACTTTAAAGGGTAACTAGACTTACTAAACACACTAGTAAGTTACTACAAATTTTATAAAATTTCAAGTTCATGAAGTAGCGATTAATACATGATTTTGGCAAATTGGTAAGTGTTATTTGATTTGTTGTTGATTGTGATGATTTATAAAAGAAAATGATATGCTTTGAAAGCATGGAAACCTCCATTTTTAAGGGGAAACTATGGCAAAATTTTTCTAAAAATTAAACACTTAGAAAAATATTTTTAAACAAATATTTACAAGTATATTTTAAACCATGAATTTTCATATAAAATTTGCCATAATTTTTGTTACAAAAATTATAAATATTGGAGGTTGGTTTTTGATATAAAAGTGACTAAATATGTATTTAGGAGAATATATATGTTTAGATGTCACCATGTGTGTGATTATTTGTATATTATGTGTATTAGTTATATTATTTTAGGACTTGAAATAATATAACACACCAAAATACCAAGAAATTACAATACAAAATATTACCAAAATTCCAAGAGAATAAATATGTAATTTATACCCAAAATATTGGAGAAACCGAACAAGGAATATAACATACAAAAATATTCCGGAATTTAATTCATAAGTATATTTTGATCAATCGTATTTTGGAAACCAAGAGAACAAAAATATGATTTTTCCAATTATTACAAAAATATATAATATTTTTTACAAGAAGAAAATATATTATTTTTGAGTAAATAACAATATATATATTCTTGAAATTATTAGAAGATATTATTTTTGGGAGAAAATATATATTTTCTTAAATAAACATAATATACATTATTTTTGGATGAAAAATAAGTTTATATATATTTTCCAAGTTAAACTTGAAAATATATTATTTTTGAGGTTTATAGGAAAATATAAATATTTTTGCCAAGGGAAAAATTATAAATAATTTTTCTATGTAATATTTCTTAAAATATATATTTTGGGAATATATATTGATGGATTTTTATTAGAAATATTATTCCGGAAAAATAAATATAAAAATTAAGTATAAGATACTTAATAAACACAATAAAAAATACGTATTCTCGTACGTATAATTACACACCGGAATACACCACCGATGCTTGGCAAAAATATACAAGTTTTAGAATACGAATATAAATACACCCATCCTTGGGAAGTTATACATGTACAAATACGTAAACTTGTCAAGTTAAAATATATTATTTTAACTATTATTCCAAAATTTAATAAATATAATTTAAGTTAAAATATTTATTATTTTAACAAATAATTATATAACTTGGAATAATATTGACGACACAAAGAAACGTAACTCAAAGATACTAATTGATACTAAGTCAAGGCACGACCCGCTCGTTTAATAAACCGTAGCACGTTGTAGGTAGTCGTGCACACGAGTAGCAGCTTTGGGTTACATTTGGATACGAAGAACGCAAGATTGTGAGTTCATGTCCCCATTTTCTTTTAACTGTTTTTGTTTTATAACTTCGGGGGTGAAGTACATTTTACAAATTGTTTACAAACGATTACAAATGGTATGGTTAGCTAAGGAATGAACTATTAGATCATGTGAATGGGTAGGCGCACACTTAAGACCATTAATCCTCGTATAAGGACCGAGGGAGATGAGTGATAGATCTATTTGGGTCTAGGGAGCCCACACACATGAGACCGGGGTTTGGCCCATGAGGTGACTATGTCTTCCAGCCGGAAGCCCGGTACAAAATCTGCTAGGTTTGCGCCTTCCTACGTCGTTGCACACATGTTAATGGCCTTGCAAACCATTAATCGATCTGTTTTCCTTGTTTGCTTTCATACCGGGTTTACAAAACATACATACCTTCAATGATTACAAAGGTTTATTCGTGCACACATACAAAACACATGAACTCGCTCAACTTTTGTTGATGTTTTCAAACTACATGTATTTCAGGAAACTAAATATGGATCTGGCGGGCGTTGGAAGTTTTCAAGGGTTGCTTGAAATAAAAGATGTCATCCGGTGTAGAAGCGTTTGGAGTGTGTATCTTATCCTGGATAAGATACATATTTCAAAGCCTAGTTTTATTTAGTGTCTTTTGTCGAGTCCTTATGGAACTCTAAAACAATTTGAATGGTTTGTAATATGGATTTGAAGTCTGTGTTGGGATTTGAACAATGTTGTTTGTGATGTTTTAAACTTATCTATGGATGAACATCTTTGGTTTTATCATATAGTTGTTTGTTATGGTTGAATGCAATGATATTAAGCAAGTCACACATAATCACGCTTCCACAAAAGTCAGGGTGTGACATAAATGATGGACTTAATATTTTTCTTTTCTTTGTATATGCTAACATGTGCTTTTTTTCTTATCCTTCACCCACTATCTGTAAGGGAACATTTGCATCTCAACCTTACCACTTTACTATTTTTGTTTAGGGTTAATGGATTTAAACACCCTCAACTATTGCCATTTGGCCGCTGGCACTCTCAACTTTGACTTTAGCTCACACCACTCCCAAGTTAACACTTGGGTTGTTGTGTCACCCTCAACTCCCAAGTTAACACTTGGATTTAAACACCCTCAACTATTGCCATTTGGCCGCTTTCGGATTCTTCTGCTATTGTTGGTTTCTTAGAGAGAGAGGGGAGATAGGTTTAGAGAGAAAGTTGTTATAGAGTGATTATATGTATTTGTTTTTTTTTTAATTTGAATCAGATTAAAAAAAATAACAATACACATTTGAAAATAAAAAAATACACATCATCTCATAAAAACAGGCCATGTCATCATGCCACGTTGGACAAAATGGCCACGTCAGCAAAAAGAACTAACCCAGTTAGTGTTAATTTAATGGGGGGGGGGGGTAACACAGCAACCCAAGTGTTAAGTTGGGAGTGGTGTGAGCCAAAGTCAAAGTTGAGAGTGCCAGCGGCCAAATGAGAATAGTTGGGGGTGTTTAAATCCATTAACCCTTTTGTTTACTTTATATTTTGTGTGAAAATCTTTGAATTTGGATATGTTTTCTTAATTAAACAATGGTTAATTACAAGAAATCAAATCAACCTACTTTTTTGGACCTAATTAATGTAGTAAATAAAAATCAGGTACGGGTCGGATTACATAAATGGCATTATGTTAATGCACTTTAGGTGATAAGTGCATGTCTCCCATTTGTTAGGGTCTTTATTGTACATTTGTTGAAAGATAGTCCCAACTTTATCCTTGGGACATTTTGTCCAAGTTTTATGTCTAGGAAAAAGGTCAGGGGTTTATGTTAGGGACAAAAGTCAGAGTTTTGTTTGTGTAGTTTGTTTGTCCGGGCTTTCTAGTTTGTCTTGAAAGTCCGGGTTTTGCCTTGTATATATACCTTTATGTGGAATAGACAAGGTAGCGATTCTGTGTGAAATTATGTGCACCTTTCTAACCCTAATCATTGTGTGTGTTTTGTCTGGCGGCTACTGTGTGTGTGACGTCATTCATCTTCTTCATCAAGAATACTCAGTGTATTCTTGATTTCTCTCACAAATCTTTGCATTCTAGTGTTTCATCTACAGTGGTTGATCATCAGATGGATTCCGCACACCTGTTGGTTGCTTTAGCTGAGTGAGATCTTGGATTAGGAGGCCTTACACATTATGATGTAGAAAACGGTTAATTTTATAAACGGGTCAATTGGGTAAGCTTATGATTCATAGAAATTATTAGATGCATATATTGGTTGATGTATAGATTCTTGATATATATTTCTTTTGGTTAATTTTGGGCCTTCTTGCTGATTATTAATTTTGATGATGGTAGGTCGGCGGCTGAGATCGGGAACGCCAGAGAATGTTATTTACATACAGAACTTTGTTTGGAAGGTCAGTGTATACAATCATCTTTGGTTTATATAGATTGGATTGTGATGTAATTTCATGTTGTGGCATCATTCATTTTCTACATGAAACACATGATAGAGAATGTACCACTGGTTTACGGATAGATAATGGATTCTACTGTTAATGTCAAGTCCCACGGAGATACTCACACTCACCGTTGCGGCTGCCACATGTATACATCTAGACCCAGGGTGAATCATGGGAAGGCAGAGGGTCAAGTCACTTTGGATTGGGTTTATGTAAAAAAAATTATCTGAAAAACTAAAAAAAATGTAAATAATTGACCAGTTTGAATTTAGACTGCTTGCAAACATTTTCAATGCAAAAACGTAGCGTACAACACACAAATGTCTCAATAACATGTGTTTTTATAGCTTTACGTGAGGCGGGGAACTTAAAGGCAAGGAGTTAATTCGATAGAGGATTCAAAGTAAACAAAAATCATGGAAATGTAGTCGCATTTATATCGATAGAGGATTCAAAGTAAACAAAAATCATGGAAATAACAATGGTTACCGTGAGGAGCTAATTCTACCCAAAGAAAACTTTCTTGGTGTTTGTAATCAAGAGTTTCTTGCTCGAGGTAGCGAGCTTCTCAAGCTTACCCGAAATAGTAAATATGCAACGTCTCAACATCTTCTACCCACTGATAACAAAATCACATGTTTATAACAGATTTGGTATGTAATGTAGGTAATCTTCACAGGAAAATTATGTCTGTTTATTTTCACCAATCAGGTGAAGTGATGCTAAAGATGAAAAGCAAACATGTTGGCTCTACAATCACAAAAAGAATAAAAGTAAGTTATTTTATCTTTTAACGTTTAACTAATTATGCGTGTTAGTTACCACCTAATGGGCTCGAATATTGTGGATGTGGTTTTGGAGGTTTGAAAAACTATACTGGCCTGGCCGCGAACTTACTTGTAGATACTGGTAAATTTTTTGTGTAATGTTTGTTTCTGGCATAGATTTGTAAATTTACATGTGTTGTTAGTAATTTGGTATATATAAGACATATAGAAAGTTAAGAAATGGGTCTTAGACTCTTAGGCAGTTATGCTTCAAAATCAAACTTTAGGCAACTTTTGACCCATTTCACCGGTTTAGCTTTACGCTGTTTTTTTATTTTGCCTGTTTGACCTGATAGAGATCAAACATACATCGAATTATCCACCCATTAGTAATTAAGTTGATCAAAATTGCCACTGTTCTATATTAAGGGTGGGAGTTGGCTACAAAGTCCATTTTTCCTACAAAGTGTACAAAGTCATAAAACACCACAATTTCAGCCATAAAACACACTCAAAACCTACAAATAATAAAGTGAAGATTACTAAAACGCCGTATTTGTGGGTTTTGTGTTGTGTTTTGGATGATAAGGCTTTGGTTTTCGAATGACAAACATTAGTGTTTTTTATGTTGATTATCATGTTTTGTTTTATATTCATAGTTCTATGATGGTGTGTTTGAAGTTTTATGGACTGTTAGGGTTTGGATATTGTGTTTTAGTGATCTTCACTCTGTTATTTGTGGGTTTTGAGTGTGTTTTATGGCTGAAATTGTGGTGTTTTATGATTTTGTACACTTTGTAGGAAAAATGGACTTTGTAGCCGAACCCCACCCCTATATTAATATTCTCTTGAGTGATTTACATTAGGAGATCCAATATATTCTTGGAATATAATATTTTTTTGTTTTAATTGCAAAGGGGGAGAGTGTTCTGGTGTACCCATACCAAACTATTGTTTATTTGGTACTGGAAAACAGCTAGAGTTTGAAGTCTCGGGAAAAGTTGACCAGTTAACACAAGACGGTGGTTTGACCGAACTATGTAGTACTTCAAACTTGAGACCACAATTCAGTGACCAATCCTCTTCCATCCATACACTAATCTTAATTTTGCACAACCAAAAGAAATGAAGCCTCAAACATCAACAAGGTTGCTAGGATTTCTAGATTAATCCACCATGAATTGCACCTTTGAGATGCTAATGCCCATTTTTAGTGATAACATGTGTCATAGCTGGAACCCCGAACCCGGCTCATGCCCTCTTTCCATGATCAATACAAATTTGTATTCTCAACCCCAGGTAACATCTTCAAATTCACCCATGTTCATAGAGTTTACCATTTATTTTTAAATAAACGTTAAAATGTTTTATAGTTTATGGTTTTGACTTTTTTGCAGCCACCAAGCTGATGACAAACAACCAAAGTTGAGCAATGTATACCGACCACGAAACGTTCACCCAGGTTTTCTCAAGTTTGTTTAAGATATAGTTGAGCAATGTTTTTTAGTTGTATAGTATGACAAGTGACAATAAGTTGAAATAAATCATAAATTACCATCTCATATTCCATTGTACATTAACAAAACAAAGCTTAGGGTATCCGGGGCACTCCCCTAAGAGGGGAGTCCCCTCTCTTACGCATAACCAATCCTCGTGTGCCACGTCAACTCCCCTCTTAAACTCTCCTAACACCCCAATTTGATGGCGGCACTCCCCTATTAGGTGACTTGTTTTTTTATTCAAAAAAAAAGTAAAAGTTTTGATTGGTTGAAATTGCGGCTGGCCCCACCATCTCATCTCTCCCTCTTCGGCGACTTCACCCCGACCCACCTCCCCGATTTGGGTCACCGCAGGGATGGCGGCGGTGTTCCCGCGGGGGGAATTGGGTCACCGCGGCCACTCCCCGCTGGTGCCCCGGATACCCTTAGATCTTGGTCTGGGTCAAATAGCTCATGGTTTAAAATATAATTTCCTTCTTCTTCAATATTTAAATATTTTTTAGCTCCCTGGTATAGTTTGGACTATGGTGTTGTGCCATGGGTGGTCCTATTAGTTTATTTTGGTTTATATATACCTTAGAACAAGTCAATAATATAAATAAAATTCGATCTCGATTATAATGCATAAAATTTTTAAGTAAAAAAATAAACGGTAAAATGGTAAATATAATTTTAAGCTTCTTCTCTTTGGCATCAGCAGTGGGTGCAAAGTTAAAGTGGAGTGAATATGCCACCTGGGTACCCGACTTCATTAGGCCACAAACTATAGCTTTTAAAACTGGGATATTGGTTAACATAAGATGTCCGTTTTCTTTGATGATCAATTTAATATAATATGTTGCAAGTTTAAGTTGGTGTTCTTTTTTATGGTTGCCGAAAGGTTCTCTTTAAGTTTTTTCTTTTGTCGAGAAACCGGAAAGTCTTTTAATGAAAGGAACGCTTCGATTTATAAAGTAGTGAAATAGATAAAGCAAGAATTGTTTGAATGAATAAAATATATTGCTGGAAAAATAGGTGAAAATAGCATTTTTCACAAATATAGGAAAATGTTTTTTTCCTATTTTGGACCAAAAAATAAATATAATAAAATGAGCGGGTTTTATATATTTATTTGTGGGTTTGTGATCTATGTTGGGAGAGCTTCGCAACGAACTAAACCACGTCCAAAACGGAGCTAAGATGAATGAGATATCGATGCTCAAAGTTGGGTGTTTGGAACATTCAATGCTGAAACAAAAGGGAAAATAGCACCTTGTCCCACATCGGAGGAGAGATGGAACTTAAATGGGTATTTAAGGTGGAACTCTCCATCCTTATTGTTTCATGGAAGCACACACGCGCGCGCGGCGTGGGCGATGAGGCGCAATGTGGCGCTTTGATGGCGCACTTTGCACGATCGCATCGCCGCGAGCCGCTTGAGAGCCGCCTTTTTACTTTTGACCACGTGCGCGTGGTGGATCACAAAGGCTGCAAGGACCGAGTGGTGAAGTGGCATGCAGGTTCGATGCGCGTGACGTGGCAGTCCGCGCGCGGGGTACAAGTGGCACGAAGGCGCGCGGTTGCGCATGGTGCATGGGTCCTGATGTGACGTGCGCGGCGCACCAAAGTGAGCCAAAACAGCGCGACTGTGTGGCGTGCTCGTAGAGGCTCACATGTGACGTGGCGCACGCGCGCATGTACCTGAGTCAGTGTGGCGCACGCGCGCATGGCAGTGAGCCAAGAGGACGAACCGCGCATGGGCGTGCAGACCTGGGCGCGCGTGCACCAGTGTGGCTTGTGCGCGCAGAAGCTTCCAGCATTGAATGACAGTGCAGTTACAGTTCAGCTTCGAAACTGACGAGTTAATGGTCTTTGACTGAGAATTAAATGACGTATTAAATTGCATTGAAGACGTTTAATACAATTTAAACCTCTCTTTAATTCTGTTTTGACTGTTTCGACTTAGGAGCTGTAATACAGCTCCATACCCAGCTGCAGATTACACCACGAACAATAACTGTAATAGCAACTTTCTCTCTACTACTTCTGATCTTCTTGCAGCTCTCAAGGTAGACATCGGGTATTGTGCCAATTCCGGCAGTACTTCTGCTCTGGCTGTTGTACCCTGGGAAACAAAACGAGTACTCCTGGGAGACTCGGAATTTGTTTTAAGGGAAGCGTGTGAACACGTGCCTCAGCCACTCTGCTTCTACACCTTTCTTGTATTTTGATTTATTTCAGTTGTATTCGTACTAGTAATTTTTAGCTTTCTTATTTCTGTATTGTAATCATTTAATAAAATTTGTTTTATTTTATTTAATTACGCGAACGGTTCCTACAATCTTAAAACAAATTTTTAAACACCGTTCGTGTAATCAAAACCATTCTGTTAAGTGATTCAAACCAGTTTTGTTTTCACTCAGTTTGTGTTTAAAAACAGATTTTTTTTTGTTTTCATCTTCAAAGGGGCGACTTTGGTTGAAAACTTTTCTGGTTACTTTCAGACTTTGTCCTAAAATTTGCTAAAACTTTCTGATTTGGTATTCAAAGTTGGACTTAGAAGCCAATTAGTTAGTTTTAAAATTATATATTTTCTGTTTTTTGGTCTACAAATTGGACTTAGAAGCCGAAACAGTAAATTGTGGTAAATTAAAATTTGGTGGTTTCCTTCTGGTTTTTGCGTAAATCAGATTTCTTTTTGACTAAACTTTAAAATTTTATTTTTTTTCAGCATGTCGAACGAAAATGTCAACGTTAACAACACCACAAATGTTGTGACGGGAACCCCTCTTAACGCCACCACTGTGGGATCATCCACAGTGGCCAATCACGCTGAACGACCCGAGAAGTTCTCGGGTCTACACTTCAAAAGGTGGCAGCAGAAGATGTTCTTCTACCTGACCACCATGAACCTTGCGAGGTTCTTGACGGAAACTGCTCCCCGACCTGTGGAAAGGGAGACCGACTTGAGCATGGGCAATCCTCTAAGGGCGCGAAGGGCAAGGGGAAAAAGGACAAACAGAAAGCAAAGGCTAGCAAACTTGGACCGAAGAAAGGGGTTGTGAAAAAGAAACCTCAAATGTTCCAAGGAACTTGTTACAACTGTGACGAGTCGGGGCATCGGGCTAACTAATGAAAGAAACCAAAGCGTGAGCGTGCGCACATGGTGGATGAAGACGGAATGCCTTTGGTGGCGATGATTTTCGACAAAAGCGCAATGATGGATGAGGTCAATACTGTGACCAACACTCCAAAAGGATGGTGGGTTGATACGGGCGCGACCCGTCATGTTTGCGCAGACAGAAGCCTCTTTACCACCTTCAAGGCGCTTTCTGGAGAAGAGAAGCTATATATGGGAAATGCAGCCACCGCCGACATCATGGGTGAAGGAACGGTGATCTTGAAGTGGACTTCGGGGAAGGAGCTCACTCTAAGCAACGTGTTGTATGTCCCGGATTTGCGTAAGAATCTAGTCTCGGGATGGTTGCTTAATAAGTTTGGATTTCGTTTAGTTTTTTAGAGCGATCAATTTGTACTAACTAAACGAGGAATGTATGTAGGCAAGGGTTATGCCCAAAATGGTATGTTTAAATTGAATGTAATGGCAGTCAAGACGAACATGAATAAAATTGCTATTACTTCTACTTATATGCTTGAGTTTTCTGATTCGAATAAATGGCATGGTAGATTAGGTCACATTAATTTTAATTCAATACGCCGTTTAATCAATTTAAATTGTATACCAACATTCCATATTGACTCCCATTATAAATGTGAAACATGTGTAGAATCCAAACTTACAAGATCATCATCAAAATCGGTTGAACGAATAACCGAACCCCTTGATTTAATTCACACTGATATTTGTGATTTAAAAGCGGTACCCACAAGAGGTGGAAATAAGTACTTCATCACGTTTATTGATGATAGTACTAAATATTGCTATGTATATTTACTAAAAAGTAAAGATGAAGCAATAAGTAAATTTATCTTGTATAAAAATGAAGTTGAGAATCAACTTCAAAAGAAGATAAAAGCTTTGCGAAGCGATCGAGGAGGCGAATATGTTGCACCTTTTGCCGATTTATGCGCAAAAAGTGGCATTGTACATGAGTGTACACCTCCTTATTCTCCACAATCAAATGGCGTGGCGGAACGAAAGAACCGCACATTGAAAGAAATGATGAACGCCATGTTGATAAGTTCTGGGGTGAGCCAGGAAATGTGGGGGGAAGCCATTCTCTCGGCTAATTATCTTTTGAACAAGATACCACTCAAAAAGAGAGACGAAACTCCATATGAGTTATGGAAAAGGAAGAAGCCTTCATATAAATACTTGAAAGTGTGGGGGGTGCCTAGCAAAGGTGATTGTACCACCTCCTAAGGCTCTTAGGATAGGACCCAAAACTATTGATTGCATATTTATTGGGTATGCGCATCAAAGTAGTGCACATCGCTTTCTTGTACATGAGTCCAAGAATCCTGGTGTACATGTAAACACTATCATGGAGGTGAATCCTAACGTTGTGTCTTATTTTGAAAATGTGTTTCCTTTGAGAAGACAAACACATGCAACGTTATCAACACCTAATTTTGAAGTAGGTGAAAGTTCATCTACACCAGTTGATGAGGTAGTTCATGATAAGACACATGAACGACCAGAGGTTGAAGAAAGTGATCGTAGGCGAAGTAAAAGGCCAAGGTTTGAAAAATCCTTCGGTCCAGACTTTGTTAGCTATATGGTTGAGGGCGAGCCCAATACATATCGCGTAGCAGTTTCCTCTTCAGAAGGACCTCAATGGAAAGAAGCAATTAGGAATGAAATTGATTCTATATTGCAAAGCTATCACGAGGGTGCTTAGATACATAAGATACACAAGAGATTATGGACTGCATTATACCCGACAACCAGCAGTGATCGAAGGATACACTGACGCAAACTGGATATCGGATAATAAAGATTCCAAATCAACAAGTGGTTACGTGTTTACACTTGGAGGAGCTGCTATTGCTTGGAAGTCTTCTAAGCAAACGGTCATAGCAAGATCCACAATGGAATCCGAATTTATCGCCTTGGATAAGTCAGGCGGAATGGCTACGTCAATTCGTGGAATATATTCCAAGATGGCCAAAGCCTTTGCCAGCCATATGTGTACATTGTGATAGCCAATCAGCGATTGGTAGAGCTCAAAGCTTGATGTACAATGGCAGATCAAGGCACATGCGACGTAGACATAACACGGTATGACAACTACTTTCAACGGGTGTTATCACAATTGATTATGTGAGATCAAAAGATAACATTGCGGACCCGTTTACAAAAGGCTTAAGCGGAGAGTTAGTTGAAACGTCGTCAAGAGGAATGGGACTAAAGCCCGTGGTGAATGGGAATATGAGGGAAACCTAACTTAGTTGACTGGAGATCCCAAGATCTAAGTTCAATAGGCCAACTTAATCATATTACTAAAAACGAAGTCACTGTGGTGGAGTACCCCAAAACTAAATAAAAGGGGAGTTATATACTTCCTAGTCCATTCCAATCAGTGACATTGAAGTGAGGCTAAGCATATTAAGGTTAACGATTTTGGGAAATCAAATAACCATGATGCTTTTAATGATTCATGGGAATCACCTATGTTAGAGAGAAGTAGGGTCGCTTCGAATGGATTTGTGGGGTGCGCAAATCCTAGAGCTCTCGCAGAACCAGGCTAGGGTTCCAGGTCCATAATAGGACACGACAATGAGGGGTTGGCCAAACCAGGGAGAGTATTGTGTGAAGTGTATTGTCGTTTACACAAATGGGGGTATGTTCAAGGACATCGCGTCTACAAACCGCTAGTAAGCTAAGTATGCTTCACAAAAGAAGGTTCAAAGGCAACAACCTACCTATCTTGCAATACTCAACTGTCGAAGTTTATCGTTGAAAAGTGTAAGGAAAAGATCGATTTCCATACATGTGGGGGATTGTTGGAAATTTGATGAAAATAGCATTTTTCATGTGGGGGATTGTTGGAAAAATAGGTGAAAATAGCATTTTTCACAAATATAGGAAAATGTTTTTTTCCTATTTTGGACCAAAAAATAAGCATAATAAAATGAGCGGGTTTTATATATTTATTTGTGGGTTTGTGTTCTATGTTGGGAGAGCTTCACAACGAACTAAACCACGTCCAAAACGGAGCTAAGATGAATGAGATATCGATGCTCAAAATTGGGTGTTTGGAACATTCAATGCTGAAACAAAAGGGAAAGTAGCACCTTGTCCCACATCGGAGGAGAGATGGAACTTAAATGGGTGTTTAAGGTGGAACTCTCCATCCTTATTGTTTCATGGAAGCACACACTAAGTGTCCTCGCGAAGGGTGCGTAGCACCCTAACTCGCACTCGCACACGCTCGCGCGCGCGGCGTGGGCGATGAGGCGCAATATGGCGCTTTGATGGCGCACTTTGCACGATCGCATCGCCGCGAGCCGCTTGAGAGTCGCCTTTGTATTTTTGATCACGTGCGCGAGGTGGATCACAAAGGCTGCAAGAACCAAGTGGTGAAGTGGCATGCAGGTTCGAGGCGCGTGACGTGGCAGTCCGCGCGCGGGGTACAAGTGGCACGAAGGCGCGCGGTTGCGCATGGTGCATGGGTCCTGATGTGACGTGCGCGGCGCACCAAAGTGAGCCAAAACGGCGCGACTGTGTGGCGTGCTCGTAGAGGCTCACAGGTGACGTGGCGCACACGCGCATGGACCTGATTCAGTGTGGCGCACGCGCGCATGGCAGTGAGCCAAGAGGACGCACCGCGCATGGGCGTGCAGACCTGGGCGAGCGCGCACCAGTGTGGCTTGTGCGCGCAGAAGCTTCCAGCATTGAATGACAGTGCAGTTACAGTTCAACTTCGAAACTGACGAGTTAATGTTCTTTGACTGAGAATGAAATGACGTATTAAATTGCATTGAAGACGCTTAATGCAATTTAAACCTCTCTTTAATTCCGTTTTGACCGTTTCGACTTAGGAGCTGTATAAATACAGCTCCATACCCAGCTGCAGATTACACCACGAACAATAACTGTAATAGCAACTTTCTCTCTACTACTTCTGATCTTCTTGCAGCTCTCAAGGTAGACATCGGGTATTGTGCCAATTCCGGCAGTACTTCTGCTCCGGCTGTTGTACCCTGGGAAACAAAACGAGTACTCCTGGGAGACTCGGAATTTGTTTTAAGGGAAGCGTGTGAACATGTGCCTCAGCCACTCTGCTTCTACACCTTTCTTGTATTTTGATTTATTTCAGTTGTATTCAAACTAGTAATTTTTTGCTTTCTTATTTCTGCATTGTAATCATTTAATAAAATTTGTTTTATTTTATTTAATTACGCGAACGGTTCCTACATATATGTGGTGAAAGGCACACGGGTGACATGGAATGAATTGTGAAGATTTGATTTCCAGAAGATTCGATTTCTTTGTATGTTGTATGTTTGTTTTGTGAACCCCTAGGAACTGCATCATCACCCTCTGCAGCTTAAGCATCCATAAAGACAACATCTGATGTGTCATCACTCTTCAAAAAATGCAATGCAGACATAACTGCAAAATTCATAAGAAACAAAAAATAAGCAAACAATTCAAGGGAATGCAAAAAGGTAAAGCAGGGAAAATGCATACCCTGACCACTCCTCATTAGAACCGGATCCCGATCAGGCTTATCCCACAATTTGCTAATACCTAACAAAACTAGCAAATGTTCGGGAAAAGGCCGAACCCTTGAAGGACATTGCCAGATGGCCTTAAGAAAACAATCGTTCAAATCAGACTCCGAGGGTTCCGGTTCATTGAGAACGGCATCTGGGTGTCTCCACACCATTTTAAAGGGAACAATAGAATCTGAAACCCTGAAGAACCGATCTTTCCAGGCACCAAGGGTGGTAACCATGGAGGAAATTAAGCAAGTATCAACTTTGGATGTCTCGAAAGTAAACCAATCGTCGTTCTTCGCCAAACGGAAGAACCGGCGGAACAACAACAAAGAGGGATCATAACCAGAAGCCCGACATAAAACCTCAAAATGTAAAACCCTAGCCATACCTTTGGGATGAATTTGACCAAACGAAACGCGATAGTATTCTAAAACATTCAACACAAAGGTTGAGAATGGATGACGGAGGTTAGAAAACTCAAAGTGGCGACAATACAGAGCAATCGACCCGGAAGGGCATTAATCAACGGAATTATCACAACCCGGTGCAACCGGATTGAATTTCAGACCAATGCCCCATTCCATACAAAAGGCCTCTACTTCTTCTTGGGTGAGGCGAGAAAAACTAACAGAAAGATCTTTACGTGCACCCATGATCAACACAGAGAATAGAAAAAACGAAGAAAAGAAATCAACCAATCATAGTGCACCATGTCAATCAGTGAAAAGTGTTTAAACTACGCTGAAAAGTGTTGGCAATGGTTAGACACTTGCTGAAGTGGTAAACTTTTTTTGTTTTTTTTTAATTTAAGATAAAATGGAAAAAACATCAAACTTTTATAAATAAAAATAAAGCATTACATTAAAATCTAAGTTTAAAAAAACTAAAAATCACAAGGTCATCCATATTTTTTTGCGATCTCACGTTTTCTAGCGAGTGTGATTTCCAACATCGAAGGGTGAACATTGTCGGTAGGCCGATTAAATGTCTCCAAGTCCTTGTCGTACATTGTTTGTCGCAACGCCTCTCGTTGCTCATCCGCAAAGGTCAAGTATTTTTCTTCTCGTATACGTTTAATATCCATTAACTCTTTTTTCATGGCCTTGTATTCTTCGAATCTACCGGTTATATCTCTTGGATCTTCATTTCTTGAAGACGGCCCTTTGTCCCTTTTCTCCTTTCTCGTTTGTCGTCTTGGCGAGAGATCCTCGTTTATGTTGGGAATACCGAATCCGCTCGAGACTTCGACATTCGGTGTATCCTCTCTATAATTTCCTGAATCCGAAGACTTTCTTTTTTTACTCGAGCCGGAGCTTTCTTCACCCAACAAGGGTACTGGCGACCACTTTTGATTTGTTCTAACAACCTCCCAAGCCGCAATATGAGCAAAATCAAATTTTTCTTTGCCTTTGTAATCCTTTAGCGCTTGCTTCATTACAAAAGCATCGTCACTCCCGCTAGGACGTAAACGATCCTAAAATATTAAATTATCAACAACTTAATCCAAATACTTTATTAAAAATAAACCGTATATAAATAATAAAGTATACCGCTTGATGATATATACCGTTGAATGTGTTCAATTTTGTTTGCATCGCGAGCCATTTTGATCGAACTTGGTGGTGGGTTCGGTTACTTCCTCCGACCGTTTGATTGAAGTGGTTTAGAAGTTGCTTCCAAAAACCATCCGCCTTTTGTTGATTGCCTTTCTTTTTATTCAAAGTGCAATGAACATAAGCTTTTGCCAACGCCTCTTCTTGTTTAGGCGTCCAACTTTCCCGTTTCGCTTTTCCTTTTCTTTCCGATGCGGCTTCATTTTGGTTCAAGGGATTTTCTTGAACCGCAACATCTTCATCCTCATCATAATGTTGCTCTTGGGTATCCGGCACGAACTCTTCATCGGAGTCATCTTGTATGTCTCTCGGTGATTGTGAGCTTGGGGTTTGAAAAGCTCTCGGTGATTGTGAGCTTGGGGTTTGAAAAGCAAACGGGTCAAAAGCATTTTGGGCGTCTAGGGAGTAATCATAATAACCGGGTCGAACCATCGTCGGACCGTGTTGCATCCAATTTTGGAGGGGTTGGCTATCATAACAGAAATTTGGATGCATGGGTTGGTTAAAAAAATGGAGGTTGGGTTTGATTCGCAAACCCAAGTTGGGGATGAAACGGCACACTAGAACCACCCGAACCTCCGCGTTTATCTTGAGCCCTCGCCTTCGAACCGGACCCTACATTTTTTTTTCTTGCCTTCACCTTTGTTTGAGCCTTTCATTTTTTTGAAAAGATTTGAAAGATTGAGTGTGAAATGTTGTAAATATGGAGGTTGAGTTTGTTTGGTGAAAATGGAAATGAATTTGTTTAATTTATAAAGTTAAAAATTGAATTTTTTTTTTTTAATCTCAACGGCTATATAGCGTTTGAATCAATGTTCCCGAGCGGCAATTGGTCCCCGATCGATGTTGAAACCGAGCGGCAAAGAGGAGTCGGCGACGGTGTTCCCGCGCAGCAAACCCCCTTGACAATCACCTTTACCGCACCACTCCGTATCCCCTTATATTTAAAGGTTTTGCTTGCAACTTGACAACCAACCCCATTAGTAGGAAGTTCACTTTAGTGTTTAATCTTGTAAGTACTATTTACAAGAGCTTCAAATATCCATAAAATGAAAAAACAAAACGAAATAATAATAATATTAACAACAACATCAATGACATAAATACGTGACATTTATAACTAAGTATATGTTTGCATTAAATTAAGAGATTTTAATTTTAGAGATTAAACAAATAAGAAAATAGAAATAAAAGTATATTCAATAACAACTAAATTACATGATCTTGGATTTCAATTGCACCGTTAGTCCCGATTGTTTGCACTAAACGGGGCCGGGTTGATTAAAATCACAAACACATTTAGCTAAACGGGTCGTGCTTTGGTTGACGTGGCCGCTACATGGGTGACCCGTTTAACCCTTTTTAATTTAAAACATATTTTTGTGTCATAAAAACCAATTAGGTCATTTATGCCAGATTTCAAAAAATAAGAGATGCATTAGTATCATGCTTAAGAATTTAAACATAATTCTTTTTTGTAAATTCAATTTTTTGGTTGCCTTTTTTTGTAAAGATTTTGTACATTCAAATTTTTGGTTGCAATTTTGTAAAGAGTATAATATGTGAAAGTAAAACAAAAACAAACAACCGTGCCCTTTAAATAAATGAATTAGATAAATCTTATTAATTCAAGCTAAAAAATTTTCCTACTTTAACTATGAACTAGGTTTGTTACCCGCCGCGCGTTGCGGCGGCGTAAAAACACGGCGTAGAAACTTGTGTAAACTTGAAAACGTGAATAATAGCTTGGCGAAACTAACATATCATATATATCATAGCATTAGTTACATTGCCTTGCCTACATATCAAAGATGTACAAAACAGTTTAGAGTTATCTAGAACTTAGCATATTAACACCTAGTGTGTTACAAAACTGTTTAGAGTTGTCTACAACTTAGCATACTAACACCTAGTGTGTTATGTGGATAAGTTGTACAAAAGTTGTGTATCTTTGTAAGCTTCATTAAGGCAATGACTAGGTTATGCTTCTGGCTGCTTAGTCTTCATTATGTGCAGCTGATCAAAATGCTTGCTGTTGGTAAATCAGTCCTCGTGCGTTTTTTTGGTGCTCTGAATTGATTCTGTGAGTAATAAGTAATAGCAAGATTACATTAGTAGTGGAGGTTTTATTTCATTGTTATGTGACTAAGTATTAGATATAATGTAACTTACCTCCTGACTCAGCAAGCGGACGTTTGAACTTGTTGGCCTTCAGATTCGGCGTTGCTGGAGGCAAGGCTGAGGACGTGACATGTTGAGCCGGTGAATCGACTTGGACAGTTGTCTCTGATTCCGAGACATTTGTTACCACCACATTGTTTTCCTTTCTGAGTGATAGGTGCATGATCTTTGACTTGCCTATCATTAATGCCATTTGTTGTGGCAGTTTTTTGGGATCAGTGCAGCCATGCTTTGTTATGAGGTCTGTGCAGGTTATCTTCAAGAGTGCTTCCATTCCTTCGTTGAAGAAAACGACCTCTATGGGTTTGGTGGAGTCGTTAATAATGGCGTTAACACTATACCTGTAAACACATAAAGGGTTGGACAATGTTAGGTTTTTTAATAGGATTATTGTTTGTATACATAGGTAATTGAAGGAAATTGTACTTGAATATCGGCGTGACATCCTCACAATCTTTGCAAACGAAGTGAAGTTCTCTGTCTTCTTCCGGATATACTTTTTCATCGCACGTAGAGCAATGGACGTAGTACCAACTACGATTTATATCGATGCTTTCCATCCATGAACGACACCTGAAGCGGGTGATTCCCTGGATCAAAGTACATATACTCATGTTATTATGGTAATATACACATATACATCAATGAAACAATGTTCCACTTAAAGGTTTAAAGCTGTGAAAATTGTTCTCATATCTACATAACTACCATGGCAGTTATGGAGCTCTTGATGGTGGTCTATGAGGGGCCCTGTTTTATTTTAAAAAAAAGTATTATTTTTACACTTCAGGGCCTCATCTCAATGCTCAAGTCTTCATCAATGGCATGTGTGATATTTATTAATACGTCCAAATCATCAATGGCAGTGCCTGACCCAGTAAATTATTTGGTTAGGTGGTCGTGTTTTTTGTTGGTTCAGGCCCCAATCATACAACACACACTCTATACACAAACTCACGTAATGTATGTATTATGTATGTGGGATATATAATTTGCAGTTGTAAAGAAGAAGAAAATGAAAGTTGTTGTATTCGACTGGAAAACTGGTAAAAAAATGAACAATATTCTATCCTATTTATAATAAGAAACCAAATAAAATGCATGTGCAGAAATAATTAAAAAGAAGCTCCACGATAATAGATGACCCTTTTGAGCCGTATCCAATGACCCGTTAAACCGCGACCCGATAACGCACCGACATGTAACCCGTATACAAACCCGAATAATCCAACATTTTTCTGCCTAAAAAAACACTAATTTTTGCGCCCGCCCACCTACCAACACAACTGGAACCATTCCCTTTCAACATACTTTAAGATTTTCGGCAATTACATATGTGCTTGTTAATCTACATTTTCATTAACCTTGAATGGATTATTCCATTCCCTCGATTACCTCATACAAAATACCCACTAAGTTCATGTAGTTTGCCATTTAATTTTTCAGCTATATGATAATAAAAAAGAAACCAAGTCATATAATTTTGGCATTAATCTGAATGATAGTGTATTTATTTAACATGATTATCGACCAAATTGTAACTTTTTTATTTTAGTAGGCGCCTTATCATTTTAGGTATCATAAAAAAACTCTTCAGCAACTCAATATTATATTTAAATAAATAGCATATGGTTAACTTTTAGGATGCATAAAAATTGATGTGTATACTTGTATTGAAATAAGGTAGATACCTCATACTTTCGGCTAGTTGGTGATTTCAGTTCTTGTAGTGTGATTAATGGATCATTGTTATCTGCTTCGTCTAGGGGCGGTAGAGCTTTCAACCTAATAAGCGATGAAGGCAAAAGTCAGTTTGGTTAGTATAAACACTGATTTTGGTAAAAACGTGTAATGTATACTAAGCTTTAATTAACCCTACCAAATTCTATGTGAGCTGAGCAAAAAAGAATAAAAATGTATTAGACGGAGAACCTGGCTATCTTATCAGCGATGTGTGGGCATTCTGGGTTAACAACAACAGTGGCTAGGTGTGTTGACTCTAATTGAAACCGACCTGTTTGGTATAATACATAGCTGACTGATAAATAATTGTAGAAATGCGCAATTTCTTAAACTTTTAAACTACAAATGCATACCATTGTGTTTAGAGATTTGTGCGCACATGATTGCCACTATGTCTCCCACTACAACTTCCTCCCCAATGAGATGCATCATTTCTGGCCACAGAGTAATTTCAACTTTGTTTTTCCTATTTGAAGATATTGAATTTGGGACGTTAGAAATAAAGTGTGTGAATCACAAATGTACCAGATGGATTCATACCATTCATCTGTCATGGCGACCTTTCTCAAAATCTTGTTTGTTGTAGTTGGCGTTAAGTAATTCTTGTCAACACGACCGATGTAATCTGTGTATATTTTGCAAACACTTTAACAAATAATTATATGTTTATTAACTTATGTGTATATGCAATTAAATGTACCTGTTAGAACTTTGTTGTTCTTAATTCTGTTTTGAAGCATCTCATAGCGCGCAAAACCAAAGCAGAATTTAGGTATTTCTTGACCTTCAATGGGTATGAAGCGTGCCTTTTTACCAATGATGAGCGATGCAGAATGGTTGATAGTAGCCATAAAATCGCGTGCCTTGGTGCAAACGTATCCGGTTACTTTGTAACATGACTGTAACCTTATGATGGAGTCAAAGTACTCAACCTGACCAGCCTTTCCTACAGCTTCTATTCCGTCACCCTGTGTTTGGAAATAAACATTGAGTAGTTGTGCATATTAGCGAGGCCATATAATTGATTCTGTCACTTACATGGATGTCCACAAACTGGTAACACAGATCGCTCTTCTTGACATCACGCTCACCCGACTTGCTTACTGCAATCCATTTTTTTACGACTCTGATTTCAATTGACTCTGCTTTTTGGCTAGGCCTGATATTTCTTAGAGGTATAACCAACATGTTGCCTTTAAACCTGATCAATAAGAAATAAGAAAGGTCAGTAAACAGAATTATAAGTTGAGTAATAAAAGGTAACGAAACATGTTAGAAACTTCAATAGTTTGTATATCTATGTAGTTAAACAACCTAGAGGAAAAAGTTGTAAACCTTACCAGCGTTTTAAAAGAATAAAGGTGTCAATGTATACTGCTAAGTTTATATAAAAAAATGAGTATATTCTCTGTGAATTGTATGATGTAAATTTTAACAAATGTATCTTTCAAGAGCAAAAATGTCAATGTATATTGCTAACTTCATTTAAAAAATCAGTGTATACAATATTTTTTGTTGTGTTACTGTCTCCTTTTTCGTCTGGAACTATAAGAATTCTTAGAGATTCAGGTGCGGTAGCTCTTGATAACGCTACATACAATTGCCCATGGCTGAAAACTGGGTGAGGTAAATACACACCGATTTTGTCTAGTGATTGTCCTTGACTCTTGTTAATGGTCATTGCGTAGCATAGCCTAACAGGGAATTGCTTTCTTTTAAACTCGAATGGTAATTCGTTATCCTTGTGTATTAAAGAGATCTTTGGAATGAAAACACGTTTGCCGATAAATTTGCCAGTCATTATTTGTGCTTCGATGATCCGTGGCAGTAGTTGTGTAACTATCATTCTAGTGCCATTACATAGCCCTTCTAGTGGGTTTAGATTGCGAAGTAGAATGATAGGTGCATTCACCTTTAGTTGAAGAGTATGAGGTGGTAGGCCGATGAAATTGAGAAGGTTTAAGTACTCTGGTGGATAAAGAGATTCAATTTCTGCATTAGTTACTGTGGTAGGAATGAGTGAATCGATGCTTAGATATGTTGTTGAGGAACCTGCTGTCATGGCCACTATCTTTGTATTAATCTCATCCACTATATCATTCTTTGGACATACAATTGCCTTACGTGATAATGTCGTTACTGTTGGATGCTCAAGAGTATTCTCATCATAGATAAAGCGTATGAGCTCTGTTAACGCACTTTCTGTATGTCTTATTAGATGTTCAGATGGTATAGAGACAATCTTTGTGTTAATTGGATCGTTGACATCTGTCTCGCCAATTCGGCCATCTCCTATGTCTACCAGCCATGAGGAGAATGAAGATATTTGACTTTGTCTTTCAAAACTTAGATTAGGCCTTTGTAGACGCATATTTTCATTAAGCTTGAATAACTTGAAGTGCCTCCATAAGTAGGATCTTGGCAACGTTGAAGACAAAAGAGTTGCCTTACTGGACTTTGGTATAACAGGTAACGTTTGCCTAAAGTCTCCACCCAATAGTATTGATTTTCCACCAAAAGGTTTTTCTGTATTATCAGTTAAGTCTTTAAGAGCTCTATCTAGTGCCTCATAACACCGACGATCGCTCATTGGTGCCTCGTCCCAAACGATTAGAACAGTCTCGGTTAATAGTGCACCAAGTTGTGAGCCTTTCTTAATATGACAGACAGATTCTTCTGTTAGATCTAAAGGTATCTTGAACCTAGAGTGAGCAGTCCTACCTGAGGGCAATAAGAGTGACGCTATTCCTGAGGCTGCAACAGCTAAGACTACCTTGCCTAAAGAACGTAGAGCTGCAAGTATTGTTGTCCATAAAAATGTCTTCCCAGTACCACCGTGGCCATATACAAATGATAAAGTTTGTTCATTTGATGTAAAACCAGAAATAACATGATCATATACCAATCTTTGTTCAGTATTCAGCTTTGCTTGGTAACATTGATGCTCAGATGCAAGAAGTTGCCTATCGTAGTTTTTCTCTTCCATTAGTAGTCTATTTGTTAGTTGTGCAAGCATTGTTGGGTTAGGAAATGGCAAGCCAAACTCTACTAATGATGAATCTGGCGATCCAGATCGAAGTAGAAGTTCTAATTCATACAAAACGTATTGCATCATGTCATCGTCATTGAGTAAGCCATAAGTTCTTTGTCCATCGTCTGCCATTTTAAACCAATGTTGATCCCAAAGTTGGATAGGATTTGAAATATCACAATACAATAGTATTTGTACGAATAAAGATCGTAGCTCTTTGGCAGTGGCCCAAACTGATGCTTCTTCGAATGTGGACGACCATTCTCTATCATCACCAATTAACCCCAACTTCTCACAGGCAGCCCGGTAAGTCTGGTATACTTGACCATTAACAGTTCTGATGTGTGAATATGATTGACAACCCTTTTGATGGCCTAGTAACATTCGTAAGAAAAATATTTCACCGCAAGTAGGATGTACATATATTAGTCTTCCAATTGCAGGGATCCTGTTTGTTGCTCGTCGAAACCAACGCTTTGAAGCCAAATCCCATCTGTACTCTTTAAGATAGTCGACATAACATAAATGCCGACCACTACTGTCATGAACATTATTGGACAACCATTCTGTCAATGTGGTACGCTTTTTAAACTGATTTGTCGCTATATTATCAAGGACTTCTTTGTCACGAAAGCTGATATTCTGCATGTTTTCAAGATGCACTGCAAGAACTTGAACAGGCGGGTTTCTATCATGTATATAAAAGTTAAAAATACGCCAAGCAGCCTCATATGGGCATATAAAACGACCGTCTAAGAAGTTTTGTATCTCGTTCCTTGCATCAGAATTGCTATGGTCACCAGCTGAGTTGTCCGTAGGAGAAGTTGTAATCTTGTAGTGAACACGGTCTGCACCTTTTGAAATATACTTAAACAGGTACTTGATAAGCATGCTCCAGCCACAATACTCTACATTTATGTGTGCCATAAATCTAGAGCACAAAATTGGACTATAAGGGACAACATAACGATTGTCTAATTCGATGCCACTTTTGTTCACCCTAAAACCAACTGAACGCCTTCGGTAATGCGCATTACCGTTACTATCGAACAAAGACTGTTCATGGTAATCCTTTGGGAAGTTCTTAGTGCATGTGCCAGACTCCATACATGGAGAATCAGGTTTCGCAATTCCACACGGCCCATGCATCATAAGATCGGTGACCACCTTATACAAATCAGGCTCAGTTATCGGATTTGGAATCTCTGCGGAAATGAATTCATCAATTTCACAAGCTTCACGAATCTTGTCATTCGGGGCCACCCATAACAGAAGATGACAATGTGGAAGACCTCTTTTTTGAAACTCGATAGTGTAAAGATCTGTAAGAAAATCTTTAACTAAGCAAAATCCGCAAAGACTAAAATACAAAAATAAATGAACAGTATCGTACCAGCAACTATATCACCAAATGTTCGAGAGTTCCTAAGAAATTTTATCAAAGATTTGACCTTGATTTGGAAAACCCGTGCAATGATGTCTGGCCTATCCTGAGCTTTCAAACTCGGGAACTGAGAAAGATATCTCTGTATTTCTGGCCATTTTACATTGCATGTGAACGTGACAAAATACTGCGGGTTCCCATGTACTCGACAAATAGCCAAAGCATCTTGGTAATGCTTGTACATATAGCGCGGACCACCAACAAAAGAAGATGGCAGAAAAGTTCGTTTACCTACTTCGCGGCCCTCAGTATCACCACGCTCAATAGCATCATGAATGCCTTGTAAGAACTCACAACGTAGCTCATTTTGATTTCGTCTCACGTAATCAAGTCGACTTTCTTCTATACAAACATATGCATCTACAATATACTGCTGGAAAAGCTTACCTCCACGCAAAAGTAACGTGTATATATTAGCACGGTCGTGTAACACATAGCTATAGTACTTATTGATTGTCATCTTTTGACGTGAACCATCCTTTGTACGAAGTAATAAATCCGGCGACCAACCCTTATCACCAAATGGCAATAGCAAAGGATATTGCAAAGGCATATAGAGCGGGTGAAGCTTACTAATACGCTTCGGAATACCATCTCTTTCACGAATGATAATATCAAACTTGCCACACATAGCATCAGCGTCAGTGACAATGGCGCCTATACAATCGTTAGAAGGCCTCTCGTAGCAACGCTCAAACTGAGATCCATAAAGGCAAACATAAAACGACGGGGCGTCAGCAGATGAACATAGATCTCTAGCTGTCCGGAAAAGCTTCACTAATTGATTGCAGCCTTCTAATACATTAAGAATAAGACCTACAGTTTGAGGGGACAAAGCAGACTGACTTTCATTACTAAAGAAACGGAGTCTATTAGCAATTTCATTCTCAGTATCATAGATATACATTTGTAGGAACCTTGGTTTGTCATCATTCTCAGGGCATAAACTACCAATCCAATGGTGTATTTGCCCAGCAATCTTAAATACGTATGGTCCAGAACCTGTATTTATGCGATCATCAATATTGGCACCAAAAGATGTCATCGAAAACATAGAGTTATATGCACGAATGTTTGCTAAGAAATCTGGCTGCTCGTAAAGATGCATAAGAGTAGTATAAGGCCTGCGAGGAAATGGCATTGCGACGGACCCAGCACGACAACATTGGGTATAACCAACACCACCCACAAAAGACCTTGAAGCAACACGTTCGTCAGACCAAAACATAGCACCACAAAACTCACACACATTATGGCAATCACCATTGTCTACATAAGACGACAAACCCGGCGCTTCAGCAGACGTAGAAGCAATATGAAAAGTAACATTTGACGACAATCTTCTCTTTTTTTGACTAAACATCTTATTCTAAAAAACTAATACTCTAAAACGTGGAAAAAAACACAAAGGCACAGAAGTCAACCTAAAAGAACTATAACAATATCTTAAAAAAAACGGAAAAACATATACAAACAACACCAAACAAAAGTAAAAAATAGTAATACTAACCTGGATAGCAAACTTCTCCTAAATATAGAAATTCAGCAGCGTACAAGATACCTATAAAGAAAACAGGTGACATAGAGAAGCATTAAAAAAACCATTAGTGTAAGAGTAATAGCTATAAAAAAGAAGGCATATATAAACATATAACTCTACCTAAACAACACACACCAAAGGAGTCAATTTGATACTGATAATTATTCTCTATAGAAAAAAGGTCAAACTTTTTAAAACTATTTTCTCATTATTTAGATACGTCTAAGTGTAAAAACTTTTGTCCACACAAGTAGAGATGCTCACCGAAACTAAGAAGCGAAACATATTATTATAACCAGGTTTTTTAAACTGGTTTTAAAACCGAACCAAACCGAATGCTGAATTATCTCACTGAGTCAATTAGAGTTGTAAAAGAAACAACTTTAGAATAAAAAGTGGTTATTTAAAACCATTTCCAAAACCGAACCAAACCAGCAGTTTATATATTGGTTCGGAAACCAAAACTGGTTGTAAAAACACAGCTTAAATCAGTTAAAAAACCTTTTTTTAGGCAAAAAACCGGCTCAAAACAAACCCAAACCGTTACTTTTGTGTGATGAATCTACTATTCAATCGTGTGCATGTCTCAATAGTTTAAGAGAAGTTTAAATTAAAATATTGTTTGACAATTATTTTAAGTTTTAATTTATTTATATATTTTCTAACTCGTCATCAGCCAAAACTGGTTTTAAAAAACAATTTAAACTGGTATAAACCTTTTTTTTTTGCAAAAGCCGGCTAAAAGCTAACCCAAACCAACTTTATGAAATCTCATGGTATGTATGGAATGTGAAAAAAATCGCATGGGGTGTGTAGATGATGAAATCTCATGGCGTAAACACACTGAATTGGAACGGGATTCTGTTGAATTTTTTCATTACATAGTCGTTTTAAGGTTATGACGCCAAGCTTACAGAAGCATTGACAGAGCCAACTTTTTTAGTAGATAGATGTGTTTATATATTTTATTATACAAGATGTGTTTATAAATTTTATTATACAAAGATATATTATATTATTCAATTTCACTTCTCTCAAAAGAAAATCGTAAGTTTTGACCCGAATTATAGATTGTTCTGGCTCTGCTAGTGTGTACAAAAGCCACATCTTCATTTCCCCTAAACTATCCTACAAAAAGAGAAAATATGATGTACCTTTTCCAAATTCCAACAGTCAAAACCTGCAAATCTTCAATAAAACCGAGATCTTGTGGCTAATCACTTCTGCAGAGGGCAAAAACAACATTTAACCAGAAGTAAAGTTCGTTCGAGCGTAAACCAAAGTCCTTCCAAGGACTGTTTTTGAACTCGAGCCTGAGCTTGTGAGAATTATTTGCCGTAACGCTCGGGCTGATATGAAGGTTTACCCCTCTATATCATCTTTGTTTAGAGGACTGTTATCAACTTATGTGAAGGTTTCTTCATAAGTGATTCTTAAAAATGTACATAGATGCTCTAAAGATATTTATGTACAAGATGATGACAAAGAAAAATCCAAGAAAGATATAAAATTTAATGGAATGAACTACATTCCATTATCATGTTTGGTTGGTCCATAAAAACTAACAGAGGTCGTTTAAGCGTGTTGTTTATGCACGAATAGGGATGAGTAAAATGGACCCAGTACCGGTACCGAATTTACCGAACCGGGTACCTTTTCGGTACCGATTCGGTACCGACTTTTGGCATATTCGGTACCGGTCCGGTTCGGTATTTACCGGTTTTTACCCTCAAATACCGGTACCGTACCGAACCGGGTGGCCCCTGCTTCAATGTCACGTAGACAGACTATACCTGCCAATACGTGATCTTACGCTCAGTTAACAATCCTTCCCAAGAACCCTCAATCCCAAAAACTTATCTCCAAACTTTAATATTAAACACTTTTTTTAAACCTTGCAGCATGTTTATAAACCATGTATTATTCTTATCGTGCTTCACTTAGAAATTAATCACCTTTATCCCTCCTCCTTCTCATGGCAAATCATTTTCGTAAAGCTAATTATATACAGTTATTTATATAAATATAGTTATACAAATTTGTCCAAGTAAATACATAGACTCGTTTATAGAAACAAATTCCTATAAATTAGTGTAAACTCGTCTACAAACAAATTCAAATCAAGTGTAAACTTGTCTACAAACAAATTCGTATCAAGTGTAAACTCGTCTACATGGCATATTCGGTACCGGTTCTTTCGGTACCGGTACCGGTTCGGTACCGGACGGTGGTTCGGTACCGGACGGTACCGAGCTCATCCCTATGCACGAATACCCATTTAAATAATATTAAACTTGTAAATCAAGACAATAATTAGGAATGGAGTTATATTTAAAATATTAAAACAGTCATAAACAATACAAACTTATTATATACACTTCTTTTTACAAACAAACTTCTTGCTGCAGAGCGAAAGGAGTACTTCTAACAAAACTCTTTTCTCTCGGCACGGATTCATACTTCCAGAAATCCAAATTTCCACCCTATACTTAAAGATATGTTTGGATGTGCGTCAAAAGTAATTAGTATGACTTGCGCTTTTACTTTTTATTTTAAAAAAAAAACTGATTTCGATTCTTATTCTCTGACACTAAAAAAACCAATTACTAAGATAAATGTACAACTCACAAAAGATCCCTAACTTTTAAACCGATAACCTGGTTCAACTTCTTGAAGCTGCACTAATGACTTTGAAAACTCACATCAAACACCCCCTAGAATCAATCACATGCACTCATTAATGTAATACGCAAGCACACAGCTACTCCTACCAAACTTATATAAATAACACTATGACAGAACTACCATTCTTACCGTCCCAACTACATAACCCACAAATATAACCCTAAAATTCAAAAACCCTCAAATAAACAAAAGCAAATACCCAAACAATAAACCAAGAAACTTACCAAATTAACACTCCCAACAAATCAGAACAATGTCCAGACAATGCTAAACCATTTTCCTGCACAACACCAAAAAAAAAGAAGATAATCAATCCTTGTAGACCATAAAAAACCTGCTAAGCTAAAGAAGAACTGGAATTAAACACAGGGATTATACACCGGGCGAAATACCTGGATGCCGTACACCGAATCAGTAGAAATGCAAGAAGTAAAAAAAAACCCAGGAAAAGCACATAAAAGAAGAGGAAAAGACACCTCATTAGGACACGCGGCAACCAATAATCTCACCTTTCAAACTTCTGAAGCCCATGAAATGTTTTCTGCACATATTACAACACCCAAATGCACACCTTTGATGCTAATTTATAATTTATAATAGTTAATGACTCAATAAATAATTCATTAAAAATTATTTCTAACCCGTTTATCTTTATAACCTTAATTCAATATAGTAGAAACTCGATAAATTAATACTCGATTATTTAATAAACTCTCTAAGATAATATTTTTTGCCGGTCCCGACTCGGGGATAGGGTGCTAAATTAATAATTCGCTAAAATTATAAGATAATACATTTTTGATAATTTCTTTAGACCCCATATAAAATATAAATTAATAATTCCTTATATACAGCATATTACATGAATGATTTGTGAAGGTTTCTTGAAAAATGACTCAATTGTCTTTTGTTTTTTGTTGAAATCAATTTCCCCTTGAATCTCGTCTCTAATTTTCCTTAGCATGGTAAGAACTTCTGGTGTTGTTTTCCCCTTGATCTTGTATTTATATAGAAAATATTTTTAATGTCCATAAAGTGATACATTGAACACAAGAAGCATAATAAGGTGGGAGATTGAAGGTTTCTTTCAAATTGGGCCGTTCATTTGATATACATGCATTGTATACAATAATTAAGTGGAAGCTTGAAAGGTGTTTGTAAACTAAGTATTCTACTATAAATTAATAAAATATTAATTAATATATAAATTAATAATTATTAATTTATCGATTAATTAATAACTCTTTTAATTAATAAATTTTGGTGGTCCCAAGTGTATTATTTTATAGAGTTTCTACTGTATTAACGTATTCAGTCTCTCTTAATCTTGATTTAGACCCATTTATCATGTGAACAATATGATTAAGTCCATCAACAAAATTTAATGTACCCGTCATTTGTGAAAATAAAAACAAAAGAAAACTAAATTTAGGGTTAAGGGATCGTATTTGTGTCAATGGGCGAATACTTGTGTTGTGTTCGGCTTCACGTGTCTATCCTGATTTTTGGTTTCCTGTCGTGTGTGTCAAATTTATACTTCGTGTCAAGTTCGACTCACCAACCCACTTGTCATGTTCTTTCAAAGTAATTTATAATTTTTTTTTTTTTAATGAAGCCACAGCAAAGTGGTGGAGGTGTGTGGGTTTTACCCCATAGGCTCAGGTTCGATCCTGGCTTGTGGTGGGTTTCCTTCACTGGGGGATATTCTACCTGGGGGAGAACCCCAAACCTGGGTAGACGGGTTACATGTACAGGCATGGCCCGGGGTGTAAGCGGAGCTCCACCGCCATCACCAATAGCTGTTCAAAAAAAATTATATTTTTTTTAATTTTTTATATGCCATGTCTTTTTTGAATCAACTAACTTATTATTGTGATTCAATACGTCATCAACTTTTTACTTTTATATTATTTAATAAGTTTGCTATTTTGTTACTGTTCCTTTTTTTATTCATTATACTTTAATTTAATTTCTAAATTATTTGTATAACATAATGTCATCCAATTTGTTAAACACCCCACCCAGTCTTTAAAATAACGATAAAATCAGTTGGCGTATCTTTCAATTTGTTTCCTTTATTTCTATGCTTCTTGAACTGTCCATACCTTGCCGCATAAATAAGAAGAGCAGACTAATTTTGACTGGTCGATATAGAAAGACAAAGTTGAACATAGTGATCATGTTAGAAATATGTCAAAATCAATACAGTATTTAAAGTCAAGAAACTTATCTGCAAATCAAACTTTCATTCAAATATAGATTTCTTAGATGTGAAGAACTCAAGTTTGACTTTCATGGTTGATTGGAACCACTTTCAGTTGAGTTGACTTTTATACTAGAAAGCAAAATTGGACTTTTTAGTTTGCTTGTGCTTCCTGGAAACCTTAATCTTCTCTCTGCACTTCTTACAGCTTCATTTTTTTAATGGCAGTAGCTGGTCAAGAAGTAGAACTGCAAGTAACTGGTTTCATATCATTTTTTACATAATTTATATTCCAATATTAATTTACATCGAGATAGACGGTAAACAGGCAACAAACTGCGTCGCTACCCCTTTTTGAATAGAAGAACTAAGTCTTTTAAAAACAACGTCATTTTTTAGATTATGCTATTAACTTCTTTATAAATCTTGGCAGCTAAAGATGAAGTCTCCAATGAAGCACCAAGTTCAACCAACACAAACCAGATTCCAGCAACCAAACACTACAGATGGTGGTTGCGCGTCGCGGTTTATATCATCTTTCTGTTAGCCGGTCAGGCAACCGCCACCCTTTTGGGCGGACTTTATTATGACAAAGGTGGTAATAGCAAATGGATGGCTACCTTCGTTCAATCAGCCGGTTTCCCAATCTTGATCCCCATCCTATTTTTCATCCCACCATCCACCAAATCCGCTACATCACCGCCACCAGTCGCCACCATTGTCCTCGTTTACTTATTTTTCGGCCTGCTTTTGACAGGTGACAACTTGATGTATTCATATGGTCTGCTATACCTTCCTGTCTCAACATACTCATTACTTTGTGCAACACAGTTAGCTTTCAACGCCCTCTTTTCGTTTCTTTTCAACTCACAAAAGTTCACTGCTTTGATCATTAATTCGCTGATTCTCCTGACGGTTTCTGCCTCGCTTGTTGCGGTCAATTCTGACTCAGATAACTCATCGAACATCCCGAAAGGGAAATACATAATCGGGTTTTTCTGCACATTAGGTGCATCAGCTGGTTATTCTTTGTATCTTTCACTTTTGCAAGTATCATTTGAAAAAGTACTCAAAAGTGAAAACTTTAGAGTTGTGCTGGAAATGCAAATATACCCTTCAATGGTGGCGGCCGCGGGTTCAGTGGTGGGACTTTTCGCTAGTGGCGAATGGGACGGGTTGAAAATGGAGATGGATGGTTATGAAAAGGGGTCGGTATCCTACATAATGACACTTTTATGGACGGCTATCGCGTGGCAAATATGTTCGGTTGGGATATTGGGACTAATATTTGAAGTGTCATCTCTTTTTACAAATGTGATTAGTACATTGGGGCTGCCTGTTGTTCCTGTTCTCGCGGTTATATTTTTCGGAGATAAGATGGACGGCGTGAAGGCTATTGCGCTAGTTGTTGCAGTTTGGGGCTCAGTTTCGTATGTGTATCAACATTACCTCGATGACTCGAAACTAAAGGCGAAGACGGGGTTACTTGTTAGGGCCAATGATGGTTGTGATAACGCTTAAACACACAAGGTGTAGTTATTTTTTTTTTTTTTAGTTAAAGTTTTCATGAACACTTTATGTATTCAAAAAGCATTTTTTATATAATATAGCAATACCAATAGGTGTGTTTGTGAATATATTGTACAAGTGTTTGTGTTATGAACCGTACTAGTGAGCCCAACCTACCAGCCCTTTTTTAGAGGCCCAATAAATGGAATCGCAGATGCATCACTGGATATAAGTGTGACGTGAGATCCAAAGTCTGGTTATGAAGGAATATTGTGAATTTTGTTACCAATGTTTTTGAAACCGGACCGGACCGACCGGTCCGACCAATGAACCAGTAAGGCGGCCTGTTCGATGTACGGTCTGGTTATGAAAACATTGGTTGTTACTCTTTTTCCCATCCCCAAATCTGATATATGTTCTTCCCATCCCTTCTGTTAGGGCTGTAAATGAACCAAACGTTCAGCGAACAGTTCGTGAACCGTTCGGCGGAAAGTTAGTTTATGTTTGTTCGATTAGCTTAACGAACGAACATGAACAAAAAATTTTGTTCCGGTAGCTTAGCGAACAAACACGAACACAAGTCTCGTTCGTTTGATTGCGTTCGTGAACGTTCGGTAATATGTTCGGTGATGTTCGTTCGTGTTCGTTTGATTATATTAAAAATAATAAATAATAAACCTTTTATCTGAACATATTGAAAACTTGAAACCCTATTTTTTCTAAGTTAGCTAAAATTTGGACATGGTAAGACATTTTTTGAGATAATTATGTCTAAGTAAGTTAAAGTTGATTCATCGTTTGGTGGTGTATTAGACTTCTTGTGTTTTGATTTATCATTTGATGATTGTATTTGTTGATGCAGATTTGTGTCCGATGCTTGTCGAATAGGATTAGTTTTATTTTACGCTGAATTTGTAATAGTTAGTGAAACGGTCTATCGAACGTGTATAGACCCGCTCGTTTGAAGTGGTCAAACGAGAGGGTTATTCGGTTGACCGTGTGGGTTTTGCTAGACAAACAGTTTGATTATGGTTGTATAATGTTTGGTGTCGAAGGATAAGGCATCGAAGGATTGTGTATATCCTTCGATGAGCTCGAAAGATATCCATCGATAGATGAAGATGGACCTCGAAGGATATGTCATCCTTCGAGGTATATGTGTATCTTTCGATAGCTGGATGATCGACAGATGATCTATCGATCAATCAGTTAGATCCTACGACCATACAACCTGTGTTGGGTATAAATACCAACACTTTGTCATTTGCAAGACCAAGAGAGTGAGAGAAGGTTTGAGACCTCACCCGGGGAGAGATCACCACTTGATCTCTCCCGGAATGTATACTCCTTTGGTATTAGTTCGGTTATCATGTAATCGGGCCGATTTGTAACGTTTTACTACCGGATTAATACAAAGTTGTTTGTTTATCATTGCTAATCTCTTCCGTCTTTGAACATAATCACAAAAATCACGGTTTCGGTCACGAAACTCGGTCCTACAATTGGTATCAGAGCCATGGTGCCCGATTTAGTAAATCTAACCGTTTACTAAGTCACATGTGCTCTTGATCTGTGATTTTTGTGCTTTTTTTTCAAGATGTAAAAATGGTGAAAATCAAGAAAAACTCAGATCTGGACCCGAATATTCAGATCTGTGCTGAAACGAGTGTTGGGTTTTATGTTTTTCACCTATATAATCAAGTTATCATCATCAAAAATCAAAAATACAAAATTTTCGTCAAATCTGCAAAGTTGAACAGTGGCTGTGTTCTTATGTTCTTGAAGATTCGAAAGATGCTTGAAGATTCGAAAGATGCTTGAAGATCCGAAAGATGACTACTTCGAAAGATGATCCTCGACAGATATCCTCGAAGGATATCTTTCGGATATTGACTCGAAAGATCCTCGAAAGATATACTCGAAGGATATCTTTCGGATATCATTCGACCTTATTCATCCTTCGTTGACTCCTTCATCTTTCGAGCATCAATCGTCGATCTGAAACAGGGGTTCTGGTTCTTCGGGTCATCTTCAGCGGATGATGATGTCCGATTGTTGCTGGGAATCGGAGAGAGAACAGGGGTTAGACATGGTGTCGGCTGGAAATTGAGGGTACAACTGTTGTTTGGAGGTCTGGGTATCGAAGGAGAGGAAGAGATTGTCGGCTGTTATTTTTTTTGGGGGTTTCAGCAAGTTTATCGCAGATGAGGGTTTTGGATTGATAGTTGCTGTGAATATGAGTTGTCGGCTGAGGTTGTATCGCAGAGAAGATGACAATGTTGTTAGCTGCTTGTTTGAATCCCTTAAATTAAAAATTAGGGATTGACTGGCTGACTATAAGTGGGCCGTGAAAGACATATAATGGGCCTAATGTTGTTTTAATTTAAATAGCAGATTATAAGTCTTGGGCCACTAATATTGTGAAATTATTTTCTTTGCTGGGCTGTTAAAATGATTGGTCTAATTTTTTTTTTGGTACTAGTACACTCTTCGTGGAGGTCCAACAAGTCTTCATGGGAATACATATAATTTTGGGCCATTTTTTTTTAAACTTATTAGTGGGTCATTTGTCTTGAGCCCACTAATTGTTAAAGAATGGTTGTTGGTTTGGACCCAATTATGTAACCGCACAAAAGTTGGGGTTCTTGAATTTTGGGCCATGATGTAGCTATTTATTGGGCCTATTATTCTTGGGTGTTGACAATGATGAGACATGGAGTCGTGGACCCGTCTTTATTCGTGAGTTGCAAAGTGGGTTCGGGTGTTCGCGAAGTTTATTCGAACCGTGCCTCTAAATGTCAACGTCAAATACGTACGGGTTTTGGGAGCGCGCGGGATGATGCGGCATGATGAAAACAAGAGATGATGAAAACTTGATTATTTGAAAAATGTGGGGTAGTCACGGTTACCGATGCAAATGTCAAAAATGGTGACGCGACTATTATGGGCCAAAAACAACACGGTATGTTCACTTCCGCACGTCGATTGTTTATGATTGTTATCGGTTATTCGAAAATGTTAGAAAGCATTTTGTTATTTGTCATATTCTCGCATTTGAAGACGAACGTATGAACCTTGAACGCCAACACCGGTCCTAACGAGTTCACAAAGTCTTTGGAGGGATACAAGTCGGATCCGATGGGGTACTAGGCGATATTGCTTTATCAACTAGAATATGCAACGAAGAAATCCTTTTTGTTTATTGTCATATTCTCGCATTTGGTAACGAATGAATGAACCTAGAATGTCAACACCGGTCCTAACGAGTTCACAAAGTCTTTGGAGGGATACAAGTCGGATCCTACGGGGTACTAGGGGACGTTCTTATTCAACTAGCATATGCAAAGAAGAAATTCGTTTTCGTGATTTTTCGAAAAACCAAGAACATTCAACGGAGATTGATGACAGTTCCGCTAAGTGGAGGGAACTGGTGAACATTTGACGACAGTTTCTTTGAAGTGGAGAGAATCTGTTAAGGTTTAGAGATCTTACCAAAGAAATAGGGGGAATAAAACGTATGTTGAATTTCTTCGGTAAATTTCTAAACGCAATCACAGGTGGTAGAGTTTGTGATTTTCTGGTGATACCAACGGTTCGGCGTGGAATGTTTTGCACATACACATATTTGAGGATTTTAATTAATTCTCCAGCCAGCGTGAAGGGTTTTGCACGAAAAAATACAGGTTTCTAAAGTCTACAGTAGTTACAAAAGCGCTGTTCACTGAAGACCTGGGGAATCTTTCTGAAAACTGATAGTTCAAGACTGAAGACCTGCAGGATTCGGTTTTGGGTTTGATGTTTCTTTGGGATTTTACAGGGATCTGGGGGTAACTCAATTCGTTGAGTTTGCAAACGATGTACTTGGTCAAGCTGACTTCCTGAGTACTGATGCTGAAGATCCGTAGTGCATTACGTGGTCAACTTCACAAAGGCGAGACAATGAGATCTGGATGTAGTTCAACTAAGCATGCTGGTTGAGCTTGCAAGGGATACACTTGGTCTAGCTGACTTTCCTGAGTGTTGATGCTGAAGATTAAAGTGCATTACTTGGTCGATTCCACAAAGACGGTTTACAGAAGACAGTTCACCAGAAATCTCTATCGATGTAGTATGCTTGTATGAAATAGAGTTCTTATGACAAGATCAAGACTTGATGCAGTTCTTAAAGATTGGAACCCTTATCAAATGCCGGTTGGAGTATTGGAAGATCAGCGGAAGATCGGTCAATTGAGGAAATTGCACAACACCCAACACGGATACGCGTACTTTAAGGGGGAAATATTTTACAAGGAGCGTCAAGATACTACTTACCTGGATCATCGGTCAAGGGGGAATTTGTTAACACAGAGAAGATGAATACTTGACTGAAGATCGATTGCAGTTGCATTTTCAGCATTCGACAGCAACGGACAAGGGGGAATTTGTTGATGCAGATTTGTGTCCGATGCTTGTCGAATAGGATTAGTTTTATTTTACGCTGAATTTGTAATAGTTAGTGAAACGGTCTATCGAACGTGTATAGACCCGCTCGTTTGAAGTGGTCAAACGAGAGGGTTATTCGGTTGACCGTGTGGGTTTTGCTAGACAAACAGTTTGATTATGGTTGTATAATGTTTGGTGTCGAAGGATAAGGCATCGAAGGATTGTGTATATCCTTCGATGAGCTCGAAAGATATCCATCGATAGATGAAGATGGACCTCGAAGGATATGTCATCCTTCGAGGTATATGTGTATCTTTCGATAGCTGGATGATCGACAGATGATCTATCGATCAATCAGTTAGATCCTACGACCATACAACCTGTGTTGGGTATAAATACCAACACTTTGTCATTTGCAAGACCAAGAGAGTGAGAGAAGGTTTGAGACCTCACCCGGGGAGAGATCACCACTTGATCTCTCCCGGAATGTATACTCCTTTGGTATTAGTTCGGTTATCATGTAATCGGGCCGATTTGTAACGTTTTACTACCGGATTAATACAAAGTTGTTTGTTTATCATTGCTAATCTCTTCCGTCTTTGAACATAATCACAAAAATCACGGTTTCGGTCACGAAACTCGGTCCTACAGTATTTAACTAGAGTTAAATGCCCTGATAGTCCATGTGGTTTGCCCTTTTTTCACCTTTAGTCCATAACTTTCTAAAATTACAGATATAGTCCCCAACTTTTCAATTTTCGTTCCCGGATATTCCTGTGCCTAACATCAGTTAGTTTCTCAGTTAAGAGGGTGTGAAATGACAAAAATACCCTTTCCTTAAAAAGGGCAAACCACAGGGATTATCCGAGCATTTAATAAACAAAAAAATAAAAATCTAATTAATAAGTTAAATTTCAAGTGGGCCCTACAACCTACCCCACCCTCACCCTACCCCCTATCATCATCATCTTCTTCTTCTCGACATCCATCACCCACCTGCAAATCAGATTAAACCAACCCCCACCACCTGCAAATCAAATCTAGATCTTCACATAAATCATTACTCATCAAACTAATAAGTTTGTTTATATTGTTATGAAAGTTGAGATCTTTAGATGTTACATTGTATCTGTTCATATGATTTGTGTTAATTTTTTCTATATGGTATTGGTTATTGGATATAGGATGATATGAGTCAAGCTGCTTCTGGTTCTAGGCAACCATCTCATCCAGCTAGTCGTAACGCATTTGATGAAAATGTTGACTTTTCTGATTCCCATTTTGGGAATCTTTAGGGGATGGGATCTGCATCAGCTCTCGGATCATCTTTGTCAAGAAGCAACACCCCTGATCCATAGCTTATGGCTCGATCGGTTAGCCCACTGGTGCCTTCAGATCTAGCATCTGATTTATCCAATCTGGCTCTTTTGAATGAGTAATTATTTATGTGAAGATCTAGATTTGATTTGCAGGTGGTGGGAGTTGGTTTAATCTGATTTGCAGGTGGGTGATGGATGTCGAGAAGAAGATGATGATAGGGGGTAGGGTGAGGGTGGGGTAGGTTGTGGGGACCACTTGAAATTTGACTTATTAATTAGATTTTTATTTTTATTTTTATTTATTAAATGCCGGATAGTCCCTGTGGTTTGACCCTTTTAAGGAAAGGGTATTTTTGTCATTTCACACTCTCTTAACTGAGAAAACTAATTGATGTTAGGCACAGGGACTATCCGGGAACGAAAATTGAAAAGTTTGGGACTATAGCTGTAATTTAGAAAGTTAGGGACTAAAGGTGAAAAAAGGGCAAACAACAGGGACTATCCGGGCATTTAACTCATTTAACTACTTATATCCAATGTTTAATGATAACACTATTGTTATTTTTTTATTTTCAAGTTAAATGTTCGTTTGCGATCTTTTTTATTTGCTTGCGTTCGTTTGTGTTCGCTTGCATTCGTTTGTGTTCGAGACCAGTGTTCACGAACTGTTCGTGAACAACTGAATTTCCTTAACGAATGAATATGAACATAAACTTATGTACGGTATGCGTTCGCGAACATGTTAATGTTGGTTCAGTTCTGTTTAAACATAAAGGAAAACATGAAAACATACCTTTGATTGCATCAGCACAGGCTAACTGAGAAATCCAGATGGAGACGCAGCAATAAGGTTTGACATGGTTGTCATCTTGGTCTGGTTCCTCCTTAGGGTGCAATCTAATGATGGTGGCTAAGGAAACCGAAAGGGTATCGACTGTAGGAGAGGGAGGTCGAATTATGATGTTATATCTTATGGGGTGTGTCTGATTGTGTAACTAAGTAACCCTTTAACCTCCACATAATTCTCCTTATATAAGCACCCAGGAGGAAACCTAATTAGTTAATAAGGGTAATATGGTCCATCAACAATTACCAACTAATTATTTAATAGGTTATAATATATTTTGATCTATATTATGTAAATGATTATAATGGCTATAGATTAAATATTAAATACATAATATATTTAATCTTACATTCTCCCACTTGGCCGAGTAATCATTTACTATGAGTATTAGATAAGCCTGATCAGGAGTTAACACTCATTTTAGCCTTAAACAAGTACTATAGCAGAGAAATACAGCCGTTGAATCATTATGCGACTCAGGACCCCCATTAATCATACTATAGCCTTAATTTAAAACCTAATCGTTATGATCAAAATACGCATAAGCCCTTTGTTTGATTTGTAACTATATTTGTCTATATGTCGTTATGCTAGCTTGACATATTCTTAGAGACATACAAAATCAAACTGATGAGGAAAATTAACTAATACTTAGTCATTCATAGTACGATATGCAGTTGCGCATGACCATCAATTAATACCCGTCTCTGAGCTCTCTTAATAAGACTTATGGGTAGTGGCCCTTCAGATATAGGATCCTTAAGCATATCATGAATGTATTCGATATAAAACTTAGTTTCCTCAATTCATTCATAAACGAATATTAATTGTGTATCGAAACTTAATGCAGCACCTCTTGAACTGTTACTGTTCAAGGAGTCATGGTAGCTGACTTTATCACACTAAGTCTTCAAAACATTAATTATATGGAGTTAATCAACTTATGAGTCCACTGATAAATTTCCAACAACATTTAGTGACTATATTATGTCGTTATAACTTAGGTTGTTAATATCAGTGCATTATGACTCCTCCATGAAATAGGTTTTGTCTGATGACATAAAGATATACCCGAAATTACATTTTGTCATCTTTGAATATCTCAAAGTTAGAGTAATAAACCGGTTTTAAGTTCTCATTTCTTCTTTTAAAATTATAGTCTCTCCTTTCCTTTTATAAATATTTTAATACTCCATAAGATGCTTCACATTAATCTAGACATATCTAGTGTGTTGCAATGTGAGTAATATCTAAACGAGTATAGACTTGAACTTACATAAGGCTTCTAATTAATGAAGCGTAAATAAACAATCTCATTTATCCTATTATCCTCTAAAGGAGAGCAGTATTGTTTGTTACACATTTAAGGACCCATTTAATTTTAAACTTATGGAACTGAACTAATATCCCATTGGGTCTATCTCAGTATGTTATGATATCAATCACGTAAGAGATATCTCTGAGATTTATTATATCAAAGTTTGTGTTAACAATACTTTGACTTATGTAACATATACTTGTCAAAAGAATGTCATCTATATAGACAAGTTTATTTTAGTTGCTCCCACTCATCTTGAGGTAGGTACATTAATCCACTTGATTCTTGATGAAAATAATTACGTTAGCTTTTCATCCCATACATGGATATTATTGGCTTACAAATAAAGTGTTTTTTAACCTTTAGTATGAAATTTTAGGTTGTCATCTAATGAACATGTAAATGTGTCAGCCATTTGTTAGGGAAAATTGTTTATAATGTTCATCTAATGTAGCCTTAAACTATTATAAGCTACTAGAACAGTGATGATCCTCAAAGAAATCTTTTGTTAGATATGTAATAAAGATTCTTTAATAATTTATCTCTTCCTGAGTACAACCTTTGACAATCAATCAAGCTTCTTCGTGTCTTAACGCTTATATTAGGATTTGGTTTAGTTATGAACACTCTTAGATAATTCAATCAAATCCCAAACGTTATACGAACACATAAAAACAGTTTTACTAGAAAACAGTTTTATTCCATTCAGAAGATTGATTGACGCTAATGGCTTAATTAGAAGAGATAGGATCAGTAAACATTTCCAAAATCCATATCAACTTCAGTTAGGGAGGTTATGTAATCATCAAAGTTAGTAGGCTTTTAAACCTAGATGACCTCCTGAGTTGATTATTGGGTTCATTAGAAGTTTCAATTTTATGGATTAGCTCTTGGTTAGGTTGCTATCATTTTCAGGATTCTAAGTTTTTAAGAGTTGATGCAGTATGGTGTACAAGAGGTGTAATCGGAGTTAAATTCAGAGTGAAATTTAATGACACTCTTCCCCCCGCCTCTTGTATTCCTTGCAAATCATGATAAGGACTTTGACTGCTCCCATTGACCTTAGAAAACTTTAGGAACTCAGCATGCTTAGGGTCAATATGTAACGACCAACAAATTCTAATAGAGAAACACAAATTAATGACGTTAGTCGTTGTGATTTCTCTTGTTGAGGATTATATTAGTTTATGTAAGAAATCTAAGTGTGCCCACAATTAAGCAACAATGAAACTTTTGTAAGAGTAGCAATAGATTTAAGGAGATAAGTTATGATAGAACAGTGTCATAATGGAGCAGTGTCTTGTACAAGAGGTGTAAATTGAAGTAATATAAAGTTTTCACTCCCCCACCTCTTGCAACTATTGCAAGTTATTATTAAGACACCTAATGCTCCCACTGATCTTTGATATCTCTATAAATGCTACAAGAGAAGTTTCAATGAGGTACGTGACGTGGGAACCTATCACATATACGTTAGACTTTATTTGATTTCTTTAATGTCCAGATATCAAAAGAAACTTTAGGGACATATCTAATAGAAATCTTATTAAGTACATACATGAATAGATTTCTTCTAAGAACGTGGGCCATATGCGACAAAATTTAGATACAAGTTGATAGTCTTTTAAATGATAAATGAATTATGTCTGAATATTCCATTTGGAATAAGTTCCACGAATGTCAATGAATGACTTATGATGGACCCATACTTATTCCTTAAGCCAAGTAATATTTAAGGCTGTAACGTCATGATTTAAAATCACTTAGAATGAGATGAGATAAAAAAATCATCCTCATTAACCATGTCATGATTTCTCATGAATTTCAGTTATAATGGATGAAATTTATAAGTCTCATTTTCCTTTTGTCAAATTCTCATTTGCATGATGACAAAAGTTGTGAAAGTATAAGGTATTATCTAGTTTCATCTTAGTAATGTTTCTATCCAGATATTAAGAACAAATAATATGAGAGTTTAAGGTAAGTGTGACTTTATGTAGGTTATGCAAACCTCACAACCTTCATGACATAGCCTAAGTAATGATACTGTATTCTGATTAATCTTCAGAATATATATAAGGTATCGAAAAGCTTTGTTGGAAGACTGCTTATTATGGTTCTTATAGCCTTAACATTTAATTTTGTCACTAACTCTCATGTTAGTTATTTGTCGAGTTCTGGTAAGGAAACGTATGGAACTAGAGTCAACTAATCATGTGTTAATTGGAATATTAAAATTATCAGACTTAAATATCATTAGTAAGTGACTATCTAATTAACTTATCCAACTGTTCTTTATAATAATGGATAGTCTCGTTGCTTATGCCTAGTCTAATGACATAATTATGCAGTGAGATTTTCCCTTGAAGAACCTTAAAGTTGGGATTTTGTACTTGCATTTTGTCTATGGACCTTAGAACAATCCTCTTTTAAACTATTAGTGGTTCTAAGGTGAGTAACAACTTATTTTCCAGCTTCAAACATTTATTTCTTTGTACATATGTTGCTTATCAACACACTCATTATACTTTGGTACTTTTGAGTGTTATAGTTGATTTATAATGCATCAAATTGTACAAGTGAAAATCTTAGTATGTAATGTACTGGAAAAAATGTACTTATTTCCATGCGTAAGCCCCTTAACTTTATGGGTCATGGTTTTGTACATTATAATGTATTCACATATACCACTTAACTTTATAGTTTAGAATTTCAAATGAAGGCATGCATCTTAGGAATTCGTATGATTATTCCACAATTATAGATTAGTCTTAGGAAAGACTTAATCTGGAATAACCTTTTAGTGACAACACTTATTCTTAATTATCATAAGAGACATCATGTTCGATTTATCCTAATCATCATGCTCTACTTTTCTTCTGTAGTGCTTTATCAGAACAGAGCAATAGGATTATCGTGTCTTAAGAGATAATCAAAGATTTAATTTAAGAGCTAATTCTTATAGAAACTTTAAGCAAAACATATTAAATTTAGGAATTAGAGTGGATGAGATATAGATTTATAGAAGAAAATTATAGTGAGTAAAAATTATGGGTACTAAGAATAAGGCAGGCGAAATGATCATAAAAAATTAATTAAGGATCATTAATATAAGGATCATTGTGTGAAGAGGTTGTGATATGTCTATTACTAACATCAAAATAATAGACTTAGCTAAAAATTCTACTTAAACGAAGACAAAACAGCTTTGGCCAGAAGTGTAATCATTTAAGCATATGTGCAAAGTGGTTGTAACAAATCAGCTTTGGCCAGAAATTGAGACAATCACTTTAGTTATGCACTCGTTAAGTATGCCATCTATGAATGAATTAAATCAGCTTTGGCCAGAAATTAAGACATTAATTCATGCTTATGATGCATACTTAACATAGCTTTCGTAATACTTGAACGATAAGTAGATGTATCAAGTCAGCTTTGGCCAGAAGTGATACATCAAAAGCTCATTCAAGTTAAGCTATTTTGGTTTTGTAAAACATTATTTGATCCTTATTAATTAACTAATTGATTACAAAACCAATTATTTAATAGCAAACCACCCGTTAGGGCGGGGACAGCGTGCCCCCCGCCCGGGGTTCGGGGCGGGAGCCCCGATAAAAATTTTTAGCTCACATTAACTGCCAAATTTTATGAACACTCATGATTTCGGATGAAACATGTCTTGGATTCATCCGAAATGACTAATTTCGAATCATATGGATGATTTCGAATGATTTCAGATGTGTCCAAGATGCGTAAGTCGAGTCATTTCGGATGATTTCGGATGGTGATATTTAGTCCGAGATTCATTCGAAATTGTCAGCTCTTGATGATCCGTGATGCATTTCGGATGATTTCGGATGGTAATGCTTAGTCCGAGATTCATCCGAAATGATCAGTTCTCTGATCATCCGTAATGCTTAGTCCGTGATGCTTAGTCCGAAATGGTCAGTTGTTGATCCATAATGGGTGAACAATGTTCATCCGGAATGATCAGACAGTTGCTGATCCGTAATGGGTAAACAATGTTCATCCGGAATGATCATCCGTAATGATCATCCGAAATGTGTTCTGCAAGCTGTTAAATGCGAAATCATACCTGAAAATTCGAAAAATTTGGGATTGTGATAGAGTTTCCTATTTTATCATTCATCTAATTTTATCAGTAAATTTCGAAAATCGTAATCTGTTTATCCTATTAACAGATTTCGAAAACTTATTAGATAAAATTAGATCAAAATTAAGAAAACATTCCACAATTCAAATCATATTCCAAATCATGAAGGAAAATTCGAATTTTAACTAAGAACATGATGAACCCTAAATAAAAATTACTCAAACATTCATCTGAAATCTGGAATTTTATTACACATTTAAACATATTTCTGAAACATCAGATTTCGGAACAGTAATTACGAATGAACATGCCATCCGAGATGGAATTTCGGATGACAGAAATCGAACAATACTGATTTCGGATGAAAAAACGAATTTTAATTATCGTTTTAAAACTTGTTTTCCAGTTTTAATCCAGATTTACGGATAGAAAACAGAACTAACTAATCAACATATGCTCTGATACCACATGTTGGTTCAGTTCTGTTTAAACATAAAGGAAAACATGAAAACATACCTTTGATTGCATCAGCACAGGCTAGCTGAGAAATCCAGATGGAGACGCAGCAATAAGGTTTGACATGGTTGCCATCTTGGTCTGGTTCCTCCTTAGGGTGCAATCTAATGATGGTGGCTAAGGAAACCGAAAGGGTATCGGCTGTAGGAGAGGGAGGTCGAATTATGATGTTATATCTTATGGGGTGTGTCTGATTGTGTAACTAAGTAACCCTTTAACCTCCACATAATTCTTCTTATATAAGCACCCAGGAGAAAACCTAATTAGTTAATAAGGGTAATATGGTCCATCAACAATTACCAACTAATTATTTAATTGGTTATTATATATTATGATCTATATTATGTAAAATGATTATAATTGCTATAGATTAAATATTAAATACATAATATATTTAATCTTACAGTTAATTTCCTTAACGAACGGACACGAACATGGCTTTGTTCGTGTTCGTTCGGTTCGTTTACAACCCTACCTTCTGTGATAAGTGTTCTTTAATCTTCCGTGTACTCATTCCGTTAATATCAATTGAAACATCCGATTCCATTCTAATTTGGTAATTACTTAGCTGATATACATTCACTTCAGTTTGTAATTATAAGTAGGTTTTTAGTACTTTTTATTACAATTAATTTTCAATATATTTAATTTTTCTTTTATAACTTTTAAAATATGATCTTTTATAAGATTTCGAATATAACGTTGCAACGTGCTTATTTTTATCTACGTCTTGATATAGTTTTTATTTAAAATCGAGTTGTGAATATTAATATATATGTTATCAAAACAACCTCACAGTTTAGTTTTTTATGCCTTTTCCCCTTTTTCTTCAATTTAAATAATAATATAATGCTTTATAAAATTCCATATATATACTGTTTTCCATGTTCGTTTAATGCTTATTTTTTATAAAGTGCTTATTTTTTTATTTACGTCTCGATAAAAGTTTTATTTAAAACCAAACATGTCAAATATAATTGATTTTTTTGTCCTTTATTTATCAACTAATTTCATTTTTCTATTGCAGGAAATTTTGAGAACCACCTTAAGTTGTGAGAATCATGAGAACTAGGCCTTTCAAAAAAAAAATTTCAAAAAACAATTCTCAAAAATCTTTAAAAAATCACTTCTTCCATTAAAAAAAATAAAAAAAAATGTCGCATGCAAAAATTTACATCACATGTAAAAAATTTACATCGCTCTAAACAAAATTTACATCAGACGTAAAGAAAATTTACATCGGGCGTAACTACCAACTCGGCAAATTTTTTTGTTTTTTTTACAAATGTGTTTATAACATTTTTATATACGTTTGTGCAAAAAATGGTGGTCCAAATCGCACGGGAAGTAAGAATTCTCATGTTTCTCACAACTCGTGATGGTTCTTAATTTAACCGAATCCTTCTATTGTAATTTTCCATATATAATGTTTTCTAAATTTCTGAGTTCAGTTGAAAATTGATAGGTTCACAATTGATTCAAAAACGAATTGTTAGGTTCGGTTAATGATTAACTTCGAATATTCAAAACACAAATCCATATATATTATTGACGAATCAAATTGAACTAAATTGGTACCAGTATCAGTGGTAGTATTATTGAAACCGGCGCCAATATTTGTTTTTATGATTCTTGATCGATGTAGAGCATCCGTTGATATCCTTTTGGGCATATCATGACTTTATTTTTAATTTATTTTTTTGGTTTTCTTTTTAGGTTGCTATACTCTAACTGAATTTCCCGACGTAACAAACCGAATCGAGAATATGAACGAACTGGGATTACTGTTTATGATTTAAACGTGTGATAATGTGTGCGGTGTGCCTACATTGTCGAACTGATTGCAATATTCGTTAAATTCGACAAATATGAACTGATTGTGAGTACTGTTTATGATTTAAACGCGTGATAATTTTTGCCAACATCAAATAACTGAACCAACTGTGATTTTCCTTTAAATTCGTTAATATGAACGGATTCTGATTTACGTTAACCATTTAAATTTTTAATAATCTGTGCTTAAATAGATTAATATGACTTTGATTTCTGTTTGATTGACTAATATAAGTTGACTTTGATTCTGCTTATCAATTTGATTATCGTTTGATTTCTGCCTGATTGTGATTGTGTTGACTATTTTTTATTATTTAAATCTACGAAATGAGCTAAAGGAATGTTGAACCATTACATATTCCATCGCATAATTTTAACTATATGTTTTGTTTCAAAAGCTGTTTTATGGTCTTCTCAGATCATCACATTACCTGTCTTCTACGACATTATCTAATGATAACAACTATTATTGAAAGTAGAATTGTATGACTTAATTGGCTAAAATCAATACACACTAGTTTCTTGATTCCTTTTGCATTTCTGATTTCCAATGAAGTCCCTAAGACTATGGAATGTTTGCATATAGGCATTATTAGTTAGTTTCTTACGGTCGTTTTTATCAAAAGTCGCTTGAATTCAGAACAGAAAGGAAGAGATAATGTTTCTATAAAAAGGCTCTGGATATCAACTTACAGGATACCAAAATCAAAATCAGCTAAAATTTACACTAGCCAAGATATCAACTTAAGATTTGTTTTTTTTTTTTTTTTATGAAAAGGCCCCGATTTAGGCATTCATTTTGGGTCTCCAAAAAGGTTGAGCTAGCCCTGATAAACAGTAAGTTGTTCCTACTGAGGGATTTTTTGCTGTGTCGGACCACACACTGTTGTGAGTTTATGAACCAACCAAATTGTTGTGAACCAATTATATATCTCATTTCTTTTTCGTCTAGGACTTGTTAAATATATATAAACTAAACTATATATTTAGTTATTGATTTGCCTTGGTGGACAACGCGCGTGTAATTGCTTGTTGATTGCTACGGCGCGTCTACCAGTCTTGCTTACTAATAGCTGTTGCTTTTGTCTGTAGCGCGCAAGTTCATTGACTAATGATTTTTGCGGCGCAATGCTTGCTAGCTTCTGCATGAAGTTTTAATGTAAGTTTAGGCGGGAAAAACCTCGAAATTTGAATTCTAACAGGTTGGTGCAAATGTCGTTGATGGCGACGGTTGAGTTGACTGCTGACACGACGATCAGCATGTTGTCACTGACGGTTCGCCTTTTGTCAAGCGAGTGAGGCCCACGTGCGCGTGGTAACCGTCACTCCGAGAATCCCGCCTTACGTGGCGCTTGATGATTGGTTAAGCGCGCGGTGATCTCGGCACGTTTACCCATCGCATTAAATGTGATGGGTATATATACCCGACGATAGAGAGAGTTGCACATCTTTCTCTTTGCATCCTTCTTTCTTCTCTCTCTGGTCTTCAAATCTTCTTTGAATCTTCAAGAATTTCTTGAGGAGTCTTCAAGTTTTTCCAGAAATTAGAAGATCATCATCCGATTTTTATTTTTCTCACACACATGGCTGAGGAAGAGTCGGTTCATGTTGAAGACAGTGCCGGATCTGTCCCCGTTCTCAAGTGGGATCAGGATTTATTTGAGCAGATAGTTAGAGGGTTCCAATTTCTGGCTGAATGGGACGCCCGGTATCCTCAACAAGGGCAAACGGCGGCCGATGCACCACCAGGTTACATTACTCTTTTTGCAGATTTCTTTCTCGAAGGCAACTTTCGTTTGTCGGCTACCCACTTCATGGCGAAGATACTGAGATTCTATGGATTTCACATCTCACAGATGAGCCCCATGGGCATGGTTAGGGTTCGACACTTTGAGTCCCTAAAACTATGGAATGTTTGCATATAGGCATTATTAGTTAGTTTCTTACGGTCATTTTTATAAAAAGTCGCTTTTAAATAAGAATTCAGAACAGAAAGGAAGAGATAATCTCCCTAATCTAATAAAGCAAATGGTTTTGGCTGAGGTGTCAACACCACAAGTGTAACAACTCTCATTAAAATTACCACTTCTTATCTTATTATGTCCAATAGGAAACCCTAATTGAGACCCCCAAGTAATATTGCATGGCCCCTAAAATTTCCAAAACAATCGGAATCAGGATCAGGGCCCCTAAAACTCAAGGGGGGGGGGGGGTATTCCCTAATTGGTATTATCTAAACTGTTTTCGATAGAATTCGAAAATTAACGAAACGTCGACTCACCCAAGCTACAGAGACACGGGGCTATCATATGTTAGGGGGTGCCCTTTGCGCCACGCGACAGCCCCTCGCGCCACGCGAGGGAGCTGTTTTTCCAGTATATATAGAGGGGTGTGGCACTTGAATTCTGGCGTTGGTTCGACGTTAAAATTCATTTCGTACACCGAGATATCATCTAAACAGTTCAAAACACACACACAGCACGAAACGCTGCCACAACAACAGGGTAATAACTCGATCACTGATACGATTTCATGTCCGATCGATGGAGACCAATCCGATAAATGTTTAAGTGCTGCCCAAACTCGGGCTATACTTTGTCATTTCGTCGTAAATTCGATGGATGTTTAAGTATTGCACTTTGTCATTCATTGTGAAGGTTTTGATCTCGTGAGTTGTCGTAAAAGTTGGATTAAAGTTACTAACCTAGTTTTTGTGTGCATTGTTATTTGAATTAGGTTAACATGCTAATCAGTAGACTAAACTCCGCTCGTTTAAATCTGCAATGTGAGTCATTCTCTTTTTCTCAAATTGTTTCCAAAACCCTATTTATTTTCAAAAGTTATAATTACAGGGATTAAGTCTTTGTAGTCTTCAATTACAGCCGGTATGTGGGGTTTTGTATACATTACTTGATAACCGTCACCATTGGACAACGAGTTAGCCAATGGGTGATATGACCATAGTCACAGAAACAGGTCGAGTGACAAATACCGTGGGTAATTGGTTGATATATAAACATTGCAATCGCTCTTAATATTGTACATTATAACAATGTGTCATTTTGTGCAACTTGAATGACTCGCCAGTATTTCCCTCCTGATAAAACCTTTTTAAAACATGTTTCAGGTGATCTGCTGTGATCAAGGAAAAAGTGCCGTGTAGCACTACAAGCTTGAGGAAGTGGCTCAATAAAAATCAAGAAATATGTTTTTGTAAAAATAGGGATTTCCCGGTGAAATCACCTTTATTGTAAATTACGGGGTTTGTCCCGGATTATGAAATAAAATAATCGGGCATTTTCAAGTCTTAAACGATCCTGTTAAATACTTACGCTGCCAAATTAAATAAATACCACGGGGTTTCTATCCCGTGGCTTTTGGACCGGGTCAAACCGGGCCGGGGGCCGTGACAGAAAAAGGTGGTATTAGAGCCACTGATTTAAGCCAATTAAGTATTTAGAAATACTTAATTTTCTGATTGCCATTCTGTGATTATGTGGAAATTCAAATTACAAAATTTTAACCTAGAATTTTGTGTGTTTCTTCATATCTGCTAAACAACATGAATGAGTTGTCAGAAGCCCTTTAGAATCTCAATCTCTATTATGTTAATGTGGAAGTTTCCAGAGACTTTACCGGTTATTGTGCCGACATTGATGAACCTATGGAATTTCAAGCCCAGTCCCTGGAGAAACCTAAGCCAAAGAAAGAAGAAGATTCGTGGGCTGGAGGCGTGTGCGCAGGAGGAAACCAGCGGTACGGAAAGTGATAAAGACTGGGGATCCGATGGATAAAGGCAAGGGAATAGAGATTGGAGAAAGCTCCAGGCAAGACCAGGAAATGCCATCTTGGGAAGAGCTGGATCGTAAACTGGCACTGAGTGACCTCATCGGACCTGCCGGTGAAAACCTCTTTAATTACCCAGTGGAAGCACAACTTCCAGGTGATCTAGAGCCTGATATCCCAGATCCTATTATTCCCAACCTCTACCCGCAGAGCTAGAAGAATGGTGGACCACCGACTGGAAGTTTCAGAATCTCCTAAATAACCCTAATACATTTTCCCCCCAGTTCGACCCTGAGCCTCCACTACACCCACCTATGAGCTCAGAAAATTTGGCTGAACTCCGCCACTATGGCGAGGAGCTGGTGGACGCCGGGAATAGAATCCGAGAAGTAGGGGGAAAGAATATCTTGGAAATACGACGAGAGGGAACGTCGTTTCTAAAATGCTAGCTGACGGGGATGGTGTGACGGTGGTTGTGTGGTTGTAGGAATATGTGTTTAATAATAATATAATAATAAAATATAATCATGTGAAATAACTAAAAATAAAACTCTTGTAAGATAACTGGTGTGTACGGACGCATAATAATATATAAAATATGGAAGTCGAAAAATCGACAATTTTGGCTATATGTGTGACGTGATTCTGTGTGATTATTTTGCAGTTAGTCATTATTTATTTTATGCTAATAACTTATATATATTAATTACCATATGGAACACGCTGGTAATAAACAAGTTAACGAGGGTAACCAATCCGCGCAAAACCATGAAGATCAATTTATGAATAGACAAGATATAGAAAACATCGTTGCTCAAGGAATAGCCAATGCTATTCCAGCAATTCTTGCTGCGGCACGAAATCCAGTTGAACCTCAACAAATTATTCCTAGCAAACGTACTCATGAAGACAACTTCATTAATAGCATAAATGGAGGCGACAACATTAATAATAATGATAATGATGGGATGCAGGCCCCAATTCCTAAGAAAATGAAAGCTGCAACGCCTGGTTGCACTTATAAGGAATTTCTTGCCTGTAAAACTGTTGTATTTGCAGGCAATGAAGGGGCGACTGCTGCACTGCGTTGGTTGGAGAAAACCGAGGCAGTAATTAAAATAAGTAAATGTGTCGAGGAGGACAAAGTCATGTATGCTTCTCACCTTTTCAAGGAAGAAGCATTAGAATGGTGGAATACGGTGTTGCAAGCTAAGGGAAGCGACATGGCCTATGCCATGAGTTGAGAGGAGTTCAAGCGTCTGGTGGAAAGAAAATTCTGCCGAAAATATGAAAAAGAGAAGATGGCGAATAAATTTCTGAGCCACCGAATGGTGGATGTTGATTGTCGAGGGTATACTTTGAAATTTTTCGAGTATGCTCGAATTGTGCCTACTCTGGCTTCGCCAGAACCGGTACTTATTTCTCGCTACATTTGGGGTTTGATTAGCGAGATCTGTGATATTGTCAAAGCTGCGAGACCCCGCACGATCGATGATGCGGTGAAATTAGCCAACACTTTGACAGACGGACTGGTGCGTACGCGAGAAGAAAATAGGAAGAAGGAATTGGCTTAGAATATTTCCCAAGGATTTCGTGTGGGTAATAATAGCAATTTCAAGAAAAGAGGAACTGGATCATCTTCCACTCCGTCGTTCTGCAGAAACTGTAGAAAGAAACATTTTGGAAAATGTAATGAAACCTGCAACTTCTGCAAAACTGCAGGACATCGTGAAGAAGACTGCAGAAGGAAAACAAAGATTTGCTTCAACTGTGGAGAAACTGGGCATTTTAGACCAGAATGCCCTAAATTGGTCAAACCAGCAGATAACAAAGCCAAACCTGCTGAAGGGACTAACAAGAAAAACGCAAGAGCCTTCCAATTGACTACGCAGGAAGCCGAACTTATTCCTGACGTGATAGCTGGTACATTATTAGTTCACAACATTTATGCGAAAGTATTATTTGACTCTGGTGCAAACCAAAGTTTTATAAATACTTCATTCTGCCAAGCTCTTAAGTTACCCTTAACAAAACTTAGGCAAGTTTTTACAGTAGAAACGGTAGACGGGAACTTTGTTAACATAGATACGGTTTTGCAAAAAGAAATATAGAACTTTCAGGTCACAAATTTTCTGCAAACCTATTACCTATGAATTTAGCCGGATTCGATGTCGTATTAGGAATGGATTGGTTAGTAGCCAACCATGCTCGAATCCCCTGTGATAAGAATTCCATAGAAATTCGTGCATGATGGAAAGTGTGGAACACGAGCCTTAATGTGTATTAGATTACGTGTTTTAATGCGTTGTACGTGATTATACGCTTTGAATATGTTAACTACGCAAGTATGTGGTTTTACAGGTTAATCCTGTAATTCGGTGAAGTTACGACGTTTGGTGATGAAGCTGAACAACCGGGAAGAATAATCAAGTGAATTATATCATTTGAGACGTGTTCGGGTCAAAAAGATACCTTGGAATGCAAAAGATATGAAATTAATGAAGTCTAGGGGCTGTTTGTAATTAATTGGAAGTTGTATTCAGCAAAACAAGTGTGCAGCAGCAAGAATATGTGGCCTACGGTGTATAATACGTAACCTACGGTTGGGAAATAAAAAAGAAACAGCAAGTAAAGACCGTAAGCTACGGTCTCGCTCCGTAACCTAGGACAATTATAATAAGGCGGCATATGTGGATGCACGTGAGGGAGCATTGGAAGGGTGTTTGGAAAATAAAAGAACATTATATATGAATGATGACATTGGGGAACGAAATTCAACTAATAATAAAAGTCAACAACTATCATCCATACTCACGTGAATGATACAAGGTTTTGAGGATTTTCAACAACATTAATTTATCAAATCATCATCATCACATGGCTTTAGCAATTCATTAAAGTCAAGGTGGCCCATGCAAGACTTGAGAAAAAGGACATCACGTGGACTTCTTTTGGGCAGTGACGGCTGGCTTTTGGAGGCGACAAGGAGAGCAGCGAACATCATCATCATTCTGAATTTTTTGAAGGATACATATACACGCATACGTAAGAGGGAACAAGAGATATTTTTGATGCCATTATTTTAATGATCATTATCAAATCTTGTGTATAAGATTGAGAGGGAGTGGGCCGCATATTGGATTGGGCCAACACATCAATGCACACAAGGAAACGGGATGCGAGACTTGTGAGGCTTGGAGGGTTTTATTCATGAGACATCACATCACAAGAGAGGGGTCATCATCTTCGACGGTAGACAAGGGGGAACGAGAGGATAGAGAAAGCTACGAAGATCAATCAACCGATATGAGCAGCTAGTTTTTAATGGTTTCCTCCGGATGGAGGGTTTTTGTAAGTTGGATAATTTTATGTGTTTGTGACAATCGTTTACCTCGGTGATCTAAGCATTCGATGCTTTTCACCATTGATTTGATTTATTGATTGTAAACAATTACATTTATTTAAACCTTAATCTTTAAGCATTCAGTTCCCGAGAGTTCTAGTAATTGGGATATATTTGACATGGGGTTAGGGTTTGTAGATGGTAATTGATAATCATTCGATAACCTCCCATTATGTATTGATCGGAGTACTTAGTCGTTGGTTATCACAATTAATGAACTGAATTAAATACATATGTCTATGTAGGTTACAATTAAACACATAGTTGAACGTAATTGGAAAACCTGAAATCTGGAGGAACCATCTTTTCTCCCATTGAATTAAACCACAATTTTTATTCGTTAATTTAGTTCTTTCGCATAATCAAACAAACCGATCTTTCAATTTGGCATTAGTTAATTAACACTTAGCATAATAACACTTTCCACAGTCCTCCCTTGGTTCGATACCCTGCTTATTCTATACTAATAGTTTAAATAGGTTTTTGCATGTCCTTAACGACAGACATTAAAATGGCGCCGTTGCCGGGGAGGTGTGCGCAAAGTGTTTAGTGTTAAGTTATTAGTAAAATAGATTAAAAAAATCCAGAAATAGTGTCAGTTTTGTTTTGTTTTGTTTTGTTCAGATTTATGCGTGGTGCTTGTGTTTTTGTGTTTGTGTAGGATGATAGATCTTACAATATTATGCACCTCTCTTACATGCATTTTGTGCAAGGAACCACTTCACCCGTGTATTGGTTGCCAAGAGGCCCGATTTAAACGGGAAAGAGCAAAATTGGAAGAACCATCGATGCCTTGTTATGGTAATCCTTCCCCTCCACCATATTTCTATGATTCTGATACAACGGTGGAGGATGGTTATTACTCTGACGGATGGGATCGGGACGAGGATGCTTATTATGAGCCAAGGACGGATGGACAATGTTTCTGTTGCGGTCGTAATCATAATTCTTATTATGATGATGTGTGCGCGGTGTATTTGGAAAATCCAGAGTATTGGAATAAAAAAATGATGGATGCGTACATCTCAAGACCGTATCAGGGATACCGACAGTATCATCCCGAGGAATATTCTGAGCCCGAGGGTGTCTATACTTATCAGACCGAGGAGGAGAAAGAGCTTGCTATGTTGGAAGTGACTTTGTCCAAACTCGAGCAGTATATATCAGCACCCAACCTTTCCGATGAAGATCGAATCAGCTGTCTAGTTTACAAGTGTCAAAAGTTAAAAATGAAGATAGAAATAGAAGAGCGTCTCTCACCATTACCTGATGATATTAGAGATTATTCTCACATGGAGGAGGAGGTTGTGGCGGATAATACCACACCAATGAATCCTTTATCTGATGAAGAGTCACTAGTGGATCAGATGGTGTGTGAGGATGCTGAGGCAGAGCAGTCTGATGAGATGAATATGTGTACCGAACCTCTTCCCATATCAATCATTCCAATTAACAAGTGTGGGGAAGAGGGTTCGAGTAAGAAGATGAAAAAGGTAAAGCTACAAGACATCGGTGTATATCTCATGAAGTGGATCAGCGAAACCCGCATGTGCTTTATAAACATGCCAATTATACTGACGAGCTTATGGAGATGGCATGTAAATTTCCCGGCATTTATTGGAAATACATTAGGTAAGTGTGCATTGAGACCACCGTAGCGCATATCAGGTACGGTCTGGCTGAAGACCTTTAAACTTAGCGCTCTCGGGAGGCAGCCCGAGGATGTAGAGTTTGTACTTTGTTTTGGTTTTGTTTGGTGTGTTGTGTTTTGACAGGTTTATACAATTCTATCTTCACGGATGCAATGATTCAAGTGTGGGGATGTTTTGCAACATCCCCAGTGAGATATCAGAGAATCACTGGATGTGTATTCTCCGGTTTTGAGCGCAACAATTACACCGCCACAGACACTCACTTGTTTTCTGATCAGGTGCATGTGTCTATCTATCTTGTGTTTTATATGTTTTCGTGTATTTAGTGGTGTGAAATTTTTGTGTTGGGAGTGGTTTTATGTGTCGAGTCGTCTAGTTGTTAGCCGTTCATGGTTTGCGGGTGGTATCTCTCGGGTTATGACTATAAATTGCACCATACATTGGGGATAATGTATCCCAAGTGTGGGGATGCGGTAACACGAGAGAGGGTTGGTATAATTGTTGATCTTAAATGCTTAAAGGGTTGAATTTGCTAAAAATTGAAAAATTTTGAAAATTTTTGTCTCAAGTATGCTTGAACTACATGAAAACCAACATTTTCAATTGCTAAAGGATTTCTACTGATATTAAACTAACTTAGATCCCTAGTCATGGTTGTCCCTTTTAGTTTCATGAGAGTTTTTCTGACAAGTTTTTAGAGAATAGTTGAGAAGAGATGCCTAACTAGGGGTAACATGCTTTAGGAATTACACATGCTACGTGTCGGTAACCCTTATTCCTTTTATTCGGTGAGAGATTTGAGCCTACTAGATTGTTAGTTGAATTGCAATAAATGTTCATTTGCTGAGTGTAGGCCATATGTTGCTTTGTGTTAGAACTTGTGTGGTTTGATACGTGCCGAGACTGTGCTTTAGCATTTACACATAGATGATAAAGGCATTATGATCACTTCATTGTTTCATATGTTGATTGTTTATCCATCTTACCCTAGTAAACCATGTTGAGCCTTATACATTTCGTTTGTTACACCTTGTTTGACCCGTTTGATTACCAACCATGAATGAAAATTGTGTTAGATATTTGTTGAAAAAGAAGAAAAAAGAAAGAAAGAAAAAATGAAAAAAAAGAAAAAAAAGAGAGAAAAGAAAAAAAAAGAAAAACAAAAATCATTGTTATGTTCGTGTTGAATAAATGGGTCGAAAATTAACCCAAAGTATTAGTAGTTATTGTGAATAAAGTTGTCATGGTTTGGTTTCTTCATTTGTGTTCGCCAATAAACATAAAAATCCAAAAATACATCCTTACCTTTACCATTAACCCAAAACCCGAAAAGTCCTTTTGATATGTGCTACGTTATTTGATACAGTGGAGGTATGATTGCTATACAAGCTTATGATTGCAAAGTAGCGTATTTGGTTTTGAGTGAATTATATACTAGCACATTACACGCTAGTCTTGATTAAACCGAGAGGAGTGATTATTGTGAGGGGCGTGTGGCATGTGTGTAGTATCATAAGCATGTTAGTTTTAGTTAGGCAAGTCTTAAATTGTTTAAATGCGTATCAATTATTTGTCAGATTGTCAATCTCGATTGTGTCAGTCTATGGGACGGGTATGACTTGAGACCTTAAACTGCTAATTCGGTAAGGGATTTAATGGTGATTTGTTAATTTGGTGATTAATGTGTGTAATGGTTGCTTGAGGACAATCAATGTTAAGTGTGGGGATGTGATGGAGAGTGTGGAACACGAGCCTTAATTTGTATTAGATTACGTGTTTTAATGCGTTGTACGTGATTATACGCTTTGAATATGTTAACTACGCAAGTATGTGGTTTTACAGGTTAATCCTGTAATTCGGTGAAGTTACGACGTTTGGTGATGAAGCTGAACAACCGGGAAGAATAATCAAGTGAATTATATCATTTGAGACGTGTTCGGGTCAAAAAGATACCTTGGAATGCAAAAGATATGAAATTAATGAAGTCTAGGGGCTGTTTGTAATTAATTGGAAGTTGTATTCAGCAAAACAAGTGTGCAGCAGCAAGAATATGTGGCCTACGGTGTATAATACGTAACCTACGGTTGGGAAATAAAAAAGAAACAGCAAGTAAAGACCGTAAGCTACGGTCTCGCTCCGTAACCTAGGACAATTATAATAAGGCGGCATATGTGGATGCACGTGAGGGAGCATTGGAAGGGTGTTTGGAAAATAAAAGAACATTATATATGAATGATGACATTGGGGAACGAAATTCAACTAATAATAAAAGTCAACAACTATCATCCATACTCACGTGAATGATACAAGGTTTTGAGGATTTTCAACAACATTAATTTATCAAATCATCATCATCACGTGGCTTTAGCCATTCATTAAAGTCAAGGTGGCCCATGCAAGACTTGAGAAAAAGGACATCATGTGGACTTCTTTTGGGCAGTGACGGCTGGCTTTTGGAGGCGACAAGGAGAGCAGCGAACATCATCATCATTCTGAATTTTTTGAAGGATACATATACACGCATACGTAAGAGGGAACAAGAGATATTTTTGATGCCATTATTTTAATGATCATTATCAAATCTTGTGTATAAGATTGAGAGGGAGTGGGCCGCATATTGGATTGGGCCAACACATCAGTGCACACAAGGAAACGGGATGCGAGACTTGTGAGGCTTGGAGGGTTTTATTCATGAGACATCACGTCACAAGAGAGGGGTCATCATCTTCGACGGCAGACAAGGGGGGAACGAGAGGATAGAGAAGGCTACGAAGATCAATCAACCGATATGAGCGGCTAGTTTTTAATGGTTTCCTCCGGATAGAGGGTTTTTGTAAGTTGGATAATTTTATGTGTTTGTGACAATCGTTTACCTCGGTGATCTAAGCATTCGATGCTTTTCACCATTGATTTGATTTATTGATTGTAAACAATTACATTTATTTAAACCTTAATCTTTAAGCATTCAGTTCCCGAGAGTTCTAGTAATTGGGATATATTTGACATGGGATTAGGGTTTGTAGATGGTAATTGATAATCATTCGATAACCTCCCGTTATGTATTGACCGGAGTACTTAGTCGTTGGTTATCACAATTAATGAACTGAATTAAATACCTATGTCTATGTAGGTTACAATTAAACACATAGTTGAACTTAACTGCAAAACCTGAAATCTGGAGGAACCATCTTTTCTCCCATTGAATTAAACCACAATTTTTATTCGTTAATTTAGTTCTTTCGCATAATCAAACAAACCGATCTTTCAATTTGGCATTAGTTAATTAACACTTAGCATAATAACACTTTCCACAGTCCTCCCTTGGTTCGATACCCTGCTTATTCTATACTAATAGTTTAAATAGGTTTTTGCATGTCCTTAACGACAGACATCAGGGGCACCCACAGGAGAAGTAATCATGATCACAGGGGATAAGCCGCGTAAACCAATGAAGTTCATTTCAGTAATGAAAGTTGCTAGTTATGAATGAAAGCAGGGAATAGTGTATATGATTTCGGTAATCATTAGTACTAAGGGTAAGGAACTTAAGGAAATTCCTGTTGTCTCATAATACCCGGTTGTATTCCCAGAAGAATTACCAGGATTACCACCAGATAGGGAGGTAGAATTTAGAATTCATTTGATTCCTGGAACTATACCTATAGCTAAAGCACCTTATCGGTTAGCACCCACCGAAATGTTAGAACTGAAAAAGCAGTTAGATGAATTATTAAGCAAACGATTTATACAACCTAGTTCATCCCCGTGGGGAGCTCCAGTGTTGTTTGCAAAGAAGAAGGATGGTTCGATGCGAATGTGTATCGATTATAGGGAATTGAATAAGGTTACAATTAAGAATTGATACCCATTGCCTAGGATTGATGATCTTTTTTATCAGCTTCAAGGAGCTAGATATTTTTCTAAGATCGATTTACGCTCCGGATATCATCAATTGAAGGTACAAGAAGAATACATACCTAAAACTGCTTTCAGAACTAGGTATGGTCACTACGAGTTTACAGTCATGCCCTTTGGATTAACAAATGCTCCGGCAGCATTTATGGACATGATGAATAGGATCTGTAAACCGTACTTGGATAAATTTGTAATTGTCTTCATCGACGATATACTTATTTATTCCAAAACCCAGGAAGAGCATTGTGAGCACCTACATGCACTCTTAACTTTGTTAAGAAAGGAAAAGCTTTACGCCAAATTCTCGAAATATGAATTTTGGCTACATGAGGTGCAATTTTTAGGTCACAAGGTGAATCACGAAGGTATTCACGTAGATCCTGTTAAGATAGAAGCAATCACCAAATGGAAGGTCCCACAATCAGCTACGGAAGTTAGAAGTTTTCTAGGATTAGCTGGATATTATAGGCGCTTCATTAAAGATTTTTCTAAGATAGATGTGCCATTAACTAAGCTAACCTGTAAAACAGTTAAATTTGAGTGGGGACCTAAGCAAGAAGAGGCTTTTAGGATTTTAAAACAAAGATTAACCAACACCCCAATTCTTGCCTTACCAGAAGGGACAAAAGATTTTGAAGTATATTGTGATGCTTCTAAGCTAGGATTAGGGTGTGTGCTAATGCAACGCAAAAAGGTAATTGCGTATGCCTCAAGGCAATTGAAAAAGAACGAGGAAAATTATACGACACATGACTTAGAATTAGGGTCGATAATTTTTTTGCCTTAAGATTTGGAGACATTATCTGTACGAAAGTAAGTTTACTGTCTATACAGATCATAAGAGTTTAAAATACATATTTGGGCAAAAAGAATTGAACATGAGGCAAAGGAGATGGATGGAAATCCTAAGTGACTACGACGGTGATATTCAATATCACGAAGGAGAAGCAAACGTAGTTGCAGATGCCTTAAGTCGTAAGTATCACGAAAAGCAAAAGCGAGTTCGTGCTCTTAGATTAAGTTTACAATTAGACCTAATGGAACAACTGAAGAACATTCAAGAAACAGCAATCAAGGATGATGTTGAAGAAATGAAGGCACGAATAAAAGAATTAGAACAAGGAACTGATGGAATTTGGAGATTCCACAAAAGAAGGATTTGGGTACCTAAGCAAGGAAAATTAAGAAATAAGATTTTAGAGGAAGCCTATAAATCTTGGTATGCCATGCACCCGGGAAACAATAAAATGTACCAAGACTTATAGAATAACTTCTGGTGGAAATGAATGAAAAAGAACATAGCTAGATACGTATCTAAGGGGCTGTTTGGTAGCCTCTTAATGGCCATTCAGATGCTACCTCTTAATGGTTTAAAACCTCTGAATGAATAAGAGGTAACCTCAAGTCTGAATGGTTAAGAGGTTACCTCTGAATGGTAAATCATCCATGTCACATTCTTCTACCTTCTCATTGGTAAAATTCTTAATGGTTCCATTAAGAGGTAGCCTCTTAATGACCATTCAGAGGCTACCAAACAACCCCTAAGTGTCTAACTTGTTCACAAGTTAAGGCAGAACACCAGAAACCTTCAGGGTTGCTTCAACAATTAGAAATGCCTGTTTGGAAATGGGAACTCATAACAATGGATTTTGTTACTAAGTTACCCAAAACCAGAAAAGGTAATGATGCGATTTGGGTAATTGTGGATCGATTAACCAAATCAGCTCATTTTCTACCCATGAAAGAAACCTCTAGCATGGAAAGGTTAGCAAAGTTGTACGCAGACGAAGTAGTATCCTTACATGGAGTTCCACTCTCCATTGTATCGGATAGAGATAGTCGTTTCACTTCACGTTTCTGGACAAGTTTCCAAGAAGCCATGGGGACGCGATTAAATTTAAGTACAGCCTATCATCCTCAAACAGATGGACAAAGTGAAAGGACGATTCAAACCCTGGAGGACATGCTCAGGGCATGTGTAATAGATTTTGATGGAAACTGGGACGATCACCTACCCTTAATTGAATTCTCCTATAACAATAGTTATCATGCAAGCATTGAAGCTGCCCCATTCGAAGCACTGTACGGACGAAAGTGTAGAACTCCAGTCTGCTGGGCAGAAATAGGAGAAAGTCAATTATCAGGTCCCGAAATCATGCAAGAAACAACCGACAAGATCACTCAAATCAAGGGAAGACTGAAAACGGCTCGAGATCGCCAGAAGAGTTATGCAGACAATCGATGCAAGCCACTGGAATTTCAAGTCGGAGATAAGGTACTCTTGAAAGTTTCTCCTTGGAAAGGAGTAGTTCGATTTGGGAAGAAGGGAAAGCTAAGTCCAAGGTACATAGGACCATTCCCAATAATCCAGCGAATAGGACCAGTCGCCTATCGCCTACAAATACCAGAAGAGCTAGCCGGGGTACATGACGTATTTCATGTATCCAATCTCAAGAAATGTCTATCTGACGAATCCCTGGTAGTAACTCTTCAAGATGTAGAGGTAAACGAAAAGCTAAAATTTATAGAGAAGCCACTGCAGATAGAAGACAGAAAGGTCAAGTTTCTCAAACACAAAAGACTAGTACTGGTCAAAGTCAAGTGGAATTCAAAGAGAGGACCTGAGTACACATGGGAGCTGGAATCAGAGATGAAGCGAAAATACCCCTACTTGTTCCAGTAAATATCGAGGACGATATTTTTATTAAGATGGGGAGGATGTAACAACTCTCATTAAAATTACCACTTCTTATCTTATTATGTCCAATAGGAAACCCTAATTGAGACCCCCAAGTAATATTGCATGGCCCCTAAAATTTTCAGAACAATCGGAATCAGGATCAGGGCCCCTAAAACTCAAGGGGGGGGGGGGTATTCCCTAATTGGTATTATTTAAACAGTTTTCGATAGAATTCGAAAATTAACGAAACATCGACTCACCTAAGCTACTGAGACACGGGGCTATCCTATTCTAGGGGGTGCCCCTCGCGCCACGCGACAGCCCCTAGCGCCACGCGAGGGAGCTGTTTTTCCAGTATATATAGAGGGGTGTGGCACTTGAATTCTGGCGTTGGTTTGACGTTAAAATTCATTTCGTACACCGAGATATCGTCTAAACAGTTCAAAACACACACACAGCACGAAACGCTGCCACAACAATAGGGTAATAACTCGATCACTGATATGATTTAATGTCAGATCGATGGAGACCAATCCGATAGATGTTTAAGTGCTGCCCAAACTCTGGCTATACTTTGTCATTTCGTCGTAAATTTGATGGATGTTTAAGTATTGCACTTTGTCATTCATTGTGAAGGTTTTGATCTCGTGAGTTGTCGTAAAAGTTGGATTAAAGTTACTAACCTAGTTTTTGTGTGCATTGTTATTTGAATTAGGTTAACAGGCTAATCAGTAGACTAAACTCCGCTCGTTTAAATCTGCAATGTGAGTCATTCTCTTTTTCTCAAATTGTTTCCAAAACCCTATTTATTTTCAAAAGTTCTAATTACAGGGATTAAGTCTTTGTAGTCTTCAATTACAGCCGGTATGTGGGGTTTTGTATACATTACTTGATAACCGTCACCATTGGACAACGAGTTAGCCAATGGGTGATATGACCATAGTCATAGAAACAAGTCGAGTGAGAAACACACGAACTATGTCTATGTAGTTCTTTCTAGTGGATGATAGCACAATTGTTGAAGCAAACCGGAAACTTAGGATGGTCATTCGTCTCCAAATTGTTTACAAACTCAACTTTCATCTCGCAAATTAATTAGTATTCTTAGTTTTTAAAACCAATCCAATCAAACCAACTCTTGAATTTTACTTTTCTTGCAATTAGTCTAACTTAGTTAATCTAGATAAATTCTCAAATAGCACATATTCCACAAACTCCCTGTGTTCGATACCCACTTACCGCTATCTATTTAGTAGTAATTGGATTAAATTTGATTATGACCGCGACATCACGTCAAATTTTGGCGCCGTTGCCGGGGAGTAGTGCGCAACATGTGTTATTTTTTTATCCTTTTTAGTTTGTTATTTTTCTGGTTTATGCTGGGTGTGTTAGTGTGCAGGTATTGACAGGTGCATGCGTACTAGAAGCTCTCACAAGGCATTTGATCCGGAAATGAGTTACCAAGAGGAGTACGATTACGGTGATTATTATGATGAATATTCCCAACTTTCATATGAAGGCCCTCAGATGTACGATCAAGATTATTATCATGCTCAGTACACATTTGATCAGTATGGTTATGAATGTGTAACTCAACAACCTACTTTGCACTGTCAGTCATATAAATCTGAAAGTCTTGACGAGATGATGAGAAAGAGACACATGGTTCATGTTGAAAAAGAATTAACAAAACCTCATTTGTCAATGGAAGAACGAGTAGAACTTTTGGAATGGAAACATGATTTGTTACCAAAAGAGGTGAAAGAGATGAGGCCAGGGACGTCGATAGTGGAAAAACGTCAAGCAAAACAACACTGGATATATGTGCAGATTGAACAAATGACACCTATGGGTGATGTAGAAGAAAAGGTTGTGAGTCATCCTGAACTTCAAACTGGATTATTAGGGCCAAATGAGGAATATACAATTGAAATTATTGTGGAGGAACCACCTATGGAGAGCAAAGTTGAGGGCCTTTTAGTTGATGAACCAATCAAAGTTGATTACAACTCTCCGGCTGTGGTGGTTATGGAAACCAAGAGTGTTAAGGATGCATGTTTAGAAACTAGGAAGGTGGCACTTCATGATGTGGGAGATTTCATTCATAAGTTATGTTTATGGGAGAGTTTGGATTTGTTGGGCACAGAAAACGAAGTAGTGAAGTGTAGAGTAAACTACCGAGCATTTGTTGGAAATTCGGTAGGAAAATGTGGATTTAAAGAATTTTGCAAAGAAAGATGGGACGTGACAAAGCACACACACAATAGAAGAATCAAACACCATGCTTACATCAGCAACGAAAAAGGTAAATGTGCATTGAGACAACCTTGAGACATATCAGGTACGGTCGGGCTGAAGACCTAAACTTTAGCGCTGCTTGGGAGGCAACCCAAGGTGTGTTTTAGATAAGTGTGGGGAAGATGTGCGGAGAGTTGTGTGAAGGTGATGATAGGAAGTCGGATTATCTACAACATCTGTTGTGTCAAACTTCGCCAGGTCAATGTACTCTTTCCTTAGTCTTGTTATGTTCTTTAACTTTGAAATAATGGTAGTTAGTTTGTTTGTTGTTGTTAAAAAAAACAAAAAGTTTGGTGTGTTAAGCGATCTTTCTCTCAAAACCATACATTGGGACAATGTATCCCAAGTGTGGGGATGAGGGAAAAATTTTGAGAATTTTTGAAAAAATTATGAAGCCAAGCGAAAATTGTCAAAATTTGAAAACTTGATATTGTTCCATTTGACACACCGACACCCATTTCTAGTCCTTTCTTGGTGAGAGTTTGAGCCACATATAATTATAGAATACTTCTTTGTTTTGAGTGGCGGTGTGTGTTGTGTGTTAATAGAACTTGTGTGTGAATACTTGTTAAATCCTAGAATTAGCATGCTTTTGGAAATGATAGGGGACTTTTAGGTAGCCTCGTCTAGATGTGTGAGAGTGCGGGATTGGTGGGTTGGACCTCATACTTTACATATATGAGCTTGGTATTGTGAGGGGTGGGGGTTTGGTCTTTAGAAAGCCATGTTTGAGCCTTATACCATTCGGTTGTGACCCAAACCTACTTCCTACAAAGTTTTACCTATTGAGATGACCCGGTTTAGGAGATTTAGTATGTAGTATTGATGTTCTTGTATATATTGTTGAGTTTGATGTGTTATGAAAAAAAAAATGAAAAAAATGATGAAAAAAAAAGAGAAAGAGAAAAATATGAAAAAAAAGTATTTAGTTGCAATAGTAGTTGAGAATGTTGAAGAAGTTGTGTATATATTTGATGGTTGCTTTGTTTAGTGGTAGAAATAAAAACCGGGTCAAATCAATTAGCTCTCGCATATATATTCCACCATTTTCCTACCTTTGCACTTAGCCCCGTTACAACCCGTAAGTCTTTTTGATTCATAAGCATGCTAGATATTTGTTAGGAGGAGACTTGATTCTTATAAAAGCTTATTGTCGCGCACACACACACACACGCATTGAGTGGTTTAGCATTATGCTAATAATTCTTGTTACCGAGAGATTTCTATGAGGGGTGTGTCTTGTGGTACGATTGAAAGTTAGTAAAAGGACGACACATTTTAGCTTGGTTTGCATAATTGATCGCTATGGTTGTGAATAGTTTTGAATGGGTTGCTTGGGACAAGCAACGGGTAAGTGTGGGGATGTGACGGGTGGTCCGTAGGACAACCCTTAAAAGGTCTAAATATATGCATATTCCATGTTTTATTCGGTTAATTGCTTGAACTTGGTAACCACTCTATGTTTGATGATGCAGGTGTTAAAGTACTTAAGATGAGGGATTTAGAAAGATTAGAAGGATGGCGGAAGTTGGCGAAATCGAGAGTGAGGAAATGGCAAATTGATGAAGAAACAAGGAGAAGAAAGCCACTCAGCACCGTAACCTACGGCTCCCAGCCATAGGTTACGGCTCCCATCAATTGACAAAAAGACCAGCCGTAAATCAGGAGCTCTCCGTAGGTTACGGCTCCTGTTGACTTGTTTGGCCATATTGACTGCCGTAACCTACGGCTGGGAGCCGTAGGTTACGCCTCCGACTGATCAAAAATGTAACTCTCGCATTTAATTGTCATTTTGAGGGGATTTATGGAGTCTTTTCACTTGGAGTCGGTTACTAAATATGGGGACTCGAAATTGAAGTAATTTTTGGAGACTTTTTGGAGAAGAACACTTGTCTAATCACTAGTTTTATGTGCTTTGATCCATATGAACATTGAAACTCTTGGTAAGATGTTGTTTGAAGCTATGAGTGGCTAGGTTCTTTATGGTCATCCTAGGTTGAAGGTTTGTATGAGATAATTGTGTTTTGATTCCATATTTCTAGAATGGTAAACTCTATCTATGTTTTGTTTATCATGGTGTGTGATTGCTTATTTGTAAATTGTTGATTCTTATGATATTCTAGTTTGAAACCATACGTTCTTGGTGCCGTTGGCAATCGAGATATCATGGGTGGAATTAGGATTGGGTAAGGGTTGATTGGTCATCGGGTAACAACCTCACGTTCTAGGAATCTGAGTACTTAGTTCCCTTTTATCACAATAAGTAATTACACACGAACTATGTCTATATAGTTCTTTCTAGTGGATGATAGCACAATTGTTGAAGCAAACCGGAAACTTAGGATGGTCATTCGTCTCCAAATTGTTTACAAACTCAACTTTCATCTCGAAAATTAATTAGTATTCTTAGTTTTTAAAACCAATCCAATCAAACCAACTCTTGAATTTTACTTTTCTTGCAATTAGTCTAATTTAGTTAATCTAGATAAATTCTCAAATAGCACATATTCCACAAACTCCCTGTGTTCGATACCCTTTTACCGCTATCTATTTAGTAGTAATTGGATTAAATTTGATTGTGACCGCGATATCACGTCAATATGAACTCGACCAGCAACTCCCTGTAGCTCGGCGTGTGCGCTAACTCAAAAAGATGATGCCACGGAGAATCCACAGGTATAAACCGACGCACTCTAGGCGTCTCACTAATACCATCTATCGCATCCCAGTCGATCGCTGCATGCGCCCCAATGTGCATCATCCTAAGCTTCTAGCAATGATGGGAGGCGGGGGTGCCGTCGATAAACTCTAGATATGGGTGAACTTGCGGCACTGGTTGATCCCCCGGTGAGCCCCATCCATCTCCATCACCATCTGAATCTCATTGTCCTCCATAATTAATCTACAAATAAATACCGTATACGTATAATAATAATAATAATAATAATAATAATTCTAATAACAACAACAATAATAATAATAACAATAATAATAATAATAATAATAATAATAAAATAATAATACTACTAATAATAATAATTATAGTAATAATAATAAATAAAATAATAATACTAATAATAATAATAATAACAACAATAATAATAATAAATAATAATACTAATAATAATAACAATAATAACAACAACAATAATAATAATAATAATAATAATAAATAAAAATAATAATAGTAATAACAATAATAGTAATAATAATAAAAACAATAACAATAATAATAATAATAATAATAAATAAAATAATAATAATAATAAATAAAATAATAATAATAATAATCACAATAATAATAAAAACAACAATAATAATAATAAATGAAAAAAAAATTCACTGCCTCGTCTATGCCTCGTATAGAGGTAGACGGGGCGTCATGTTCTACCATTTCATCTTCAACAGCAATCAACAACTCCCAAACCCACCAAAATCTTATAATCAGGGCAATTCTACGGTCTAAAGGAAAAAATGAATGAAGAATATTAAACTACGGGTTGAAATACGTACCAGTGATGCTTCAATCGTCGAAAATACGGTCCGAATATGATCCAATCACGTATATTCGTATGTGTGGTCCTATGTGTGTGTTTGTATTGATTTGGGGGTGTTATGCAGGGGCGTCTAGGTTCCCCCTGTTATACGAGGCATAGACGCCACGTATAGACCTAGACGACCCGTCTAGAGTGGCAGCAAAATTACCATTTTACCCCTGTGTTACCCCAGTATAGGCCTCATTCAGGGGTAAAATGGTAATTAACCATTCCAAAAGATAATTCTGAAATGGTTAATTACCATTTTACCCCTGAATGTGGCCTATACTGGGGGCACTTCAGGGGTAAAATGGTAAATTCCTAAATCCTTTTTTAATTACTCAAAAATAAAAAAAAACATAAAAAGTTGTCGCCCATCGTATATGATGCGTCTAGGTCTGTACGTGGCGTCCACATTCGAAAATTACCTTTAAACCCCTGATTGAGGCCTATACTGGGGGCATCTCAGAGGTTTAATGGTAATTAAATAAAAAACTTTTCAAAATTCAAATTTTAAACAAATAAATGTCGCCGCTCAACATAGACGACACGTACAAATCTAGACGGGGCGTCCACTTTTTGTAAATTTACTTTCCTACCCCTGATTGGGGCCTATACTAGGGGCTATTCAAGGGTAAAATGGTAAATGTACAGGTCCTTTTTAAATATTCAAAACAAAATATGCCACTCAAAATAGACGACCCGTCTAGCTCTGTACGGAGCGTCTGGTTTTAGTAAAATGACCTTTATGCCCCTGGTTTATGCCTAGACAGAGGGAATATAAGGGGTAAAATGGTCTTTTGACAAAATATAGAGGACCCGTCTAGGGATATACGAGGCATATATATATATATATATATATATATATATATATATATATATATATATATATATATATTTTGTAATTATAAAAAAATGATAGAAATATGAACAAAAATCTTATTAAGTTGTTTTAATCAATTGTAATTATAAAAAAAATGATTGAAATTTATAAAAAAAAAATCTTATTAAATTGTTTTATGCAATTGTAATTATAAAAAAAATTAATACAAAAAATCTTATTAATTACAATAAGAATAATTATCGATACAAAAAATCCTATTAATTACAAAAATCATTCTTCCGTATCACTGTCGATGTAATTAAGACTCGGGTTTGATCTTGGTGGCGGATTCATTATCAGAGCATACCATTCTAGACGTGGCAAGTACATATCTTCCCATTGTCCCGCATGAGGTCTTTGATGGTTCAACCATAGCCCATGTTGTCGCAACCCCTGATCCCTTATCTGTCCCTGGAACGGGCGGACGCGAACTCAGAATTTTGGTGGTATTAGTTGGTTAATTTGGCAGCGGAAATTACATCAGGACCGTGGTTAGGAAATGTTTATCAGAGTAAAACCACCATATTTGATATTAATAATTACATGGGTAAAACCCAAGTTTCTTAATACAATACATTTATAGGGATAAACCCTATTTTATTGAATTTAAAACATCGTCTTTTAGGTAACTTTTATAGGCACATTTTTCCCAAGCCTTCCGTGCTCTCCAGCTGGCTTTTTACTAATTGGCTGTCACATTGTGTTACCTGAAACGCGTTTTAAAAACATTTGTCAGTGGAAATATTGGTGAGTGAATCCCAGTTTAATCAAGAAATATTTTATCAATTAAAACAGTATTGAGAGCGAGCACATTGTTTATTTCTACACAATTACTCATTCAGTACTGTCAATCCTGACTTGTGGGTCATATTACACATTGGCTAACTCTTCGTCCAATGGTAACGTGTTGTCGTCCCGACTTACTACTCACAGTGTAGTAAATTTTGTATACAAAACCCCAACATACCGGTAGTGATTGAAGAACTACAAAGACTCAATCACCGTTGTAAAACATTTAAGGTTTTGTAAAATATTACAAAAGGTTTAACAAAAGTAGCATAAACTCACATTGCTATCTTAGACTTCGCATAAGGGTTTCCTGGGATTAATCTATAATTTACACAAATGTACATAGGTTAGTATAATAACCCTTTGATAATATTAATGATACCCTCCCTGAGACGGTATTCCAACAACTACGTCGGGCAGAACCACGACAGTTGTTACGGAACCCTAAATCAATCGGGCAGCGTATCTAATACAAAACTGGGGTTATAATACTTACAACGGAGCAGAACCTTGCTAATTAGGGGTATAATACCCGTATAATAAAGCCTATATTTCAGAATTTGAGATTGAGAAATGAATTTTGAACGATTTCTGGTTGAACCCGATGGCTCCTTTATATAGTGCTGAATTCTGGTTCTCACGCGGCCCGCGTAAGAGTAAGCAAGGGCTTAAGCGGCCCGCGTACTAGTCCGGGTAGGGTTTAGGGTGTCCGGGTCACTACCTAGCTTCGCCACGATGATGACACGTGTCATCACCGGGCTGCGCCACTATCTTGATCTCATGCGGCCTGCGTTAACTAAACGGGGGTCTTACGCGGCCCGCTTGAACTTAAGAAAATCAACGAAATCAGGCTTTAGCCTTTATACCGCCCGCGTAAGGGTTGGGGTGGGTCTACGCGGCCCGCCTCAGCTTAAAAATCAGTTTTTATTTATTTTAAATACTATTTAATGTATTTTTGAGGCTCGGTTTTCACATACGGGGTGTATTTAAAATATATTGGGATATTTTAAAATATACTAGGGTGTCGGAAATATTATGAGGGTGTCGGTTTTTATTGAGGGTTGTTACACGTGTGTTGGTGGCATTGGATAATCCCATTCCAGCTTAACATGTATGAAGTGGTTCTCGTTAACATGTGCAAGCGTTATGAATAGTGGTTGTTGATTAGCCGGAGGACTTAATATCGGGAAGAAAGTGGAACTCGCACCGATGCTTAACAGGTGCACCCCGATACCGTACCTTTGTGCAATAAGAAGCCCTGCTAAGGGGAAGTCCATCCAGTGATTCGGGGGACAACCGAACTCTGAATCCCAAATTAGGCCCTGACGATGCGTGTAAAAATATCCTTCATCCCATGCTTCAAATATTGGGAACCAGATCGATTCATTCTGATCCATTTCTTGGACAAGGTCCCTTCGAGTGTGCCCCCATGAACGTTCTTCCATACCTAAGCCCACAGCCACAGACTGAAACCCACAATGACCGTCCGGCCTCACATCTCGTATGCACGAGATGTGCGGGTGAAACACTGGCTGAATGGCAGACTTAAACTGTTTGATGATTCCCACGTTCTCGTCCCCAAATATTAACGGAAAACCGTTATCATCTTATATCTCTTTCTTCTTAGAACTCTTTGAATGACTTCGGCCCACTTTGGGTTTTTGAGACCTTATAACCGACTACTGAGAGGCCTGTGACGTAACGTACGAGCTGTGGCGGGGGTTATCGTATTTACTTTGTCGGGAACCTTCAAAGCACGTGTTTGCATCACCGAATGAGCTTCTCCTCAATTCTTCGTCTATACGAGCGGCCTCGTCCAACCTTTGTTGTACCTGCTTTGTTGTTGGTCGGTCACGAGTATTTTGTTGGACAACCGTTGGTTTCTTGGTAGATTTCTGTGGAGTCAACACCGCTTTAATCTTTGACATCAAGCTTTTTTTCTGAGCTGGGGGGTGTGACTCTAATTGTTGTCTAACAATATTTAGCTCTTCGACCACGTCAACGTCACCGTCTGTAAATTTACAACTTTGGAAGTTAAGCTTCCGCCAGAAGACGTCCATGTCTTCGAGTTGAATCGGGCGCTCTGCATGGTTAAAAACAACATTGTTTAAGTCACATGATTAACAAACATATATCACACAAGTGTTGTACGTTTAACAATTATTACTTGCACGTAGGTACTTTTCTAGCCTACAAGCACACGACAACCCACAGTTGTACCACAGCTGGCAACCACATGACGAATGATAGCGCTGCAAGACGTCTAGCTTCCTAAGTGCCTCTCCACTCAACAAGTCAAGGGCTGTATGGGATACTTTTCCAAGTAGGTGTTGAAACAACGGGTTTCTGTGGTCGTTCATTATTTTTTCGATGCTTTCTCGAAAACTCTTCCTTATTTCACCGTATTGTGTCTCAACTATATCCCGGACACAACCAACTATATGGTCCAGCGAGCTCCTATCTAGGACGTATCTCTTTAAGTTGGCGTGTTGGCTCTCAACCTTGTTTGTGGTACGATTACCAAAGTTGCGCCTCTTATCAGTCCACGCAAAGACGAACATTTCCTTATAATCTTTTAGCTAGTTATCATACACGTAATTGAAGACCCCTAAAAAGTAAAAAATAATTTATTAAAATGTACATAGGTGAGTTATATGTTATTAAAAAACTTACTTGAACGTTTGCACTCCACAAGTCGCTTTTGCAGGTTGCACAAGTGGTACTCGTATATGGGTACGGATGGAGACTCACACAATGACCCCCAGAATGAGAAAAATTTTTCCTAGTCTTCTTCTGTGAAGGCACTCTTGCAGTGCTTCATAATATTCCATTGTATGTGAAACCTGCAAAGAAGCCTGGAGGGGTCCGGAAATACTTTAGCACACGGGCCCATAAGGGCCAGGTCTCTATCAGTTACAATCACACGTGTCTCCATACATTCATCCAACATTGACTTGATCCTCTCAAGCACCCACACAAAGTTATCACTCCGTTCTTTACAGATAACGACATGCGCGATACATAACGAATGGTTGGTAGGCGTCATACCAACAATCTGGACAAATGGCATATTGTATATGTTTGTCTTGTATGTCAAATCGATCAGCAAGACATGGGGGAATGCACTCCACATTTCACTCGAGTATTGATGAAGAAAGAAGATCTCTGTTACAACCTCTGCTCCGGGTTCCTCCCGTGTCTCGTAAATAAATTCGTTGTTATCAGCATGTTTTCTAGTGACTGCATGGGAGTCAATTCGTCTCTTTGTTCCGCTCTAATCTTCGCCACATCGGTTTGAACGTCTTTCTGAACATGAAAACTGTCGGGGTCCTGTTTCCTTATCATTTGAAAAATTTTGCGCGGCTCCATGTTTTGAGTTGTCAGCTGCTCGATCAGTTTCTTTTTACTTGGAGTAAACCTTCGCATAAACACGTGGGCCGACAGGTCCTCACAAAGTTCGTGGTTATGTTCAAATTTTCCCTCTTTTATCTCCCAGGTTTCATATGGATGGTCTCGCACAGCCTGCAGGTAAAACGGGCAACCGGTTTTTTTGCTTCCAGCTTTTCTAAGTGTTGCTGTAGTGTGGTGCTCACCACCATGGTCGCATTCAAGCCATACCCTCCCGGTCCTTCCCCGATTTCCTTTGATCGACGGGTGACAATAACGAAACCATCCGCGTTTGCTATTTCTTGTATCCATTTCTTTAGTTCATCTAGAGAGTTGAAAACCTGTAACATAGACAATAATAACAATATTAATAACAATAACAATAATAACAACAACAACAACAACAATTAATCTATCTAACGTAACAAAATAAAATTGATACCTGCTTTTTTAAGTACGAATTGTCCGGGATGGGGGGTGCCTCACCACCATATCCACCATATCCTCTAACGTCCGGATAGTTTTGTTGAACGTAAGGACCGCTCAGGGAAATGAATTGCTAATGACCACCGTATCCTCCGTATCCATCAGGATAATGTTGTTACACGTAAGAATATTCACACCCGTTTCCATAATCCGGATACCCTTGTTGCGCTGGATAACTTGGTTGACCAGCATGGTATGAGTCATCTTCAGGGGATGTTTCATCAACATGGGGATGCGTGTTCAAATCTAGAAACGGTCTGTTTTGTTTTTCTTGTACACTAGACACAACCTCCTCTTGCTCGTTAGAATCGGGAACGCTAGACTCCTCCAAAAAACGGTATCATCATTAGTAAATAATTAACTAAAACAACAAGGAATTAAAACAATTAAGCTAATAACTGTTACCGGAACGTTTTCGGGCACCCATGTGTCGCTAGAATACCGCCCAAAGACATAGTTGCCGTCTAAGTATGATGACATTTCAACACTTCACAGTGATAAGAACACGAATGCAAACAAGAAAATATATTTCGAAGAAATAGAAGGAATGCTCGGGTGGATGAACAATGCACTGTAAGTTCCTGTTTATATGAAACAGAGACGCCTCGTATGGCCCTAGACGCCCCATATTGCTTTATGTCGCATGTCAGACACATAGTCACATCAGTCTTCAAGACGCCTCGTATAGGGCTATACGAGGCGTCTTGGTCCCTTCGTATTGCTTCCTCGTACAGGCCTAGACTCCCCGTCTGATGTGACTGATGTGACGTTGTACGAGGTTCAGTGGTTGGTCGGATAAAGTAACCCTAGACGCCTCGTATAGGCCTATACGAGGCGTCTTGAAGGGTGTGGAAATAGGCAGTTGGGTGTGTGAATATGTAGACCCTTTTAAAAATGTTCCCAGCACCTTGTCTACGGGCTTTGATTTCTAGAGTTTGGGATTACAGACCCGATATCATATCAAACCACAACATATTGAACTTGGTTAACCAGGTCCTTTACTACAGTGAAAAATTAAAGATCCAACATGGTACCTTGAACTTCAAATATTATAAGACTTCCTATCTGTTGGTATTAGTACTTACGGGTTCCCAGGTTCGTTGAGCGCGGGAACGAGTATGATGGCAATCATACACGTAATCGTAACACACTTCGCACCAACTGGACTTCATGATAACAATGCAGAAACACACTAACAAACTGAATTTGCAGAATCAAAAAACTAACCGTAACAGACTTGAAATAACTGAACTTTAATAATCCGAATCTTTCATTACAGAACTTGCATACAGACACTACGAAACTGGCAGTTTGGAAGCCGTATTTATAATCAGCGAATGGGTGTGTGTGCAGCGTTGTGTCGCCTCATGAAGAGATACGTCTCTTCCCAAGGTAACCGCTCATACAGTTACGTATCATACACACACACCTGTTCACATATCACGGCCCAAACTTGACAACCCTAAGGGACTTAATAAACACAAGTATTTGACCCAGTACATAATATGGCCTCAGGCCCAAATCCGAAAATAAAAACATAATACAGTAATTGTCTGACACAAATAAAACTAATAAAACATAAACATAGCTGCTGCGTATTTTCTTTCTGTGCTTGGCTGATTATCGGACATCACTATCTTGGGTTTGGATCGCTCACACTGTCCAAGTTCAGTGACAGTGATTCACTTCGATGAGTTTCTTCTGCTTGCAAACAGTGTTTTAGATTTATCACCACATCGTTCATGGTCGGCCTATTGATGGATGTGGGAGAAACACAGGCAATTGCGGTTTCTACTACTTTCCAGGCTGTATTGATATCAAAACGCCCCTCTAATCTAGAATCAATTATATTTTCAACATTTCCTTCTTCAACTGCTGACTTAACCCAGTTAACTATGTATTTATCATCTGTTATTGCTTTTCGGCCTGTAATCAACTCCAGTAGTACTACCCCAAAGCTATACACATCACTTTTCTCCGTCAACCTATAAGTTGAGTAATACCTGCATTACATTTCAAGTATTAGTTGTAAGGTGCTATTATTGGATTTTAAACTGAATTTAAGTATTATTTATGTCATTATTATTAATATTATAAGGGTTCACAGTGTCATTGTAATTATGTAACTAAGTCATATAGTGTTATATGGGTTAATGCTAAATGATGTGTCGTTTGAATGCAACGGTTCGTAGTATATAAATACATGTATGTGTCAATCATAGCAGTTTTTACCATGATGAAAGTATAAAAAAAAGTTAAAGTTTTGGGTGTTAATCTCTGTTTAATCATCTGATTGCCCTCTTGATTTCCAGCACCTATTACCAACTTTCTTGGGAAGTATTATTGCATGTTATTCACAACTATTCCAATGAATTTATCAAACAATAAAAATGTTTGTTGGTACACTTGTGTCTGTACTTTGTCTGTATGTTGTCGTGATACCAAACGATGTCTTTGTTAGTCTTGTAAGTTTGACCAAGTCAACCATCCTCCGGTTTGACTTGGCAAAACAGTTAACAAAATGTTTGTAACATGTCTGGGTCGAAGGATGTGTCATCGAAGGATTGTTTATATCCTTCGATGAGCTCGAAAGATAACCTTCGATGGATAGACCACGAAGGATATCATCCTTCGAGGTTTATGTGATCCTTCAATGGGTTTCTGGTCGACAGATGATCTTACGATCAGTCTGTCTGATCCTTCGACCAGACGATCTGTGTTGGGTATATATACCCATGTGTTGTGTTCACTTAGTTAGATAGACAGATAGAGATATAGACAGAAAAAGAGTGAGACAAAGAGAACACACACTGAGAGAGTTTGCAAAACTGATTTGCAAACACTGCATTGTAACCGAACCTTTCATACGTATTAATACAAGTGGTGTTAATCGGTGAAGTTTGTGTGTTGTGTTTTGTGCTTGTTCTATCTCGGTTTGCATGCTAGCTTGGATTCCGCACTCGCTAGTGTGTTAGACATAACAAGGAATAGGTTAAACCTCAACCTCCGAGGGACCTACAATGTTGAAGAGAAAAACTCACTCTGGGTCAAGGTACCCAACAGTGCCCGCAACATTCATTGATGATACATGAGAGGCACCTTCAGTAGGAAAAGCTCTGGACAGGCCAAAATCAGCCAGTTTTGCCTGGAAGCCTTCATTCAACAGTATATTTGAAGACTTGACATCTCTATGGACTATTGGTGGCCTGCAACCATGATGCAGGTACGCTAGCCCTGTAAAGAAAACTCGATCAGTCTAGCACAAGCCAGTATGAAGTAAGCAAATAACTAACCTTCTGCTGCATCACACCCAATTTGTAACCTTCTTTCCCAGCTCAAGACATTTGGGCTTCCATCTAATCAATCAGATGAAATGTAAAGCAATCAGCTCAAGGCATATGGATCTTGACAACAGGACTAGTGATACTTTTAAACGGATAAATATGCACTTAAAAAAGGAAGACACAGCAAGTGTAGTGAGCCAGTGAGTTACCAAATAGATGCTTTTCTAAGTTCCCATTAGCCATGAAATCATAGATGATTGCTTTGTGGTTTCTGTCATTGCAGTACCCAATGAGTGAAGTTATGTTTGTATGATGAATTTCGATGAGAAGCTTCACCTGAAAACGGAAATTTCTTAGTCTTTGACGATATGGCTTATTTTCTTAATTTTCTAAATTTTAACAAGTGGCACTGTCAAAAAAGAATTTGCTTCCACGTGTGAGATTAAATATATTAATGTTATAATATTTAATCTTGTAGCCTATATAATCATTTATATTATATTAGATCAAAATATATTAATAACCTATTATAATTAGTTGGTAATTGTTGATGGACCATATTACCCTTATTAACTAATTGGGTTTCCTCTTGGGTGTATAAATAAGGGACTTATTAGAGAGTTAAAGGGTTAGACACTTTACACAATCAAACAACCCTCACTAACATCAATTTCGTGACTCTCTCTCCCATAACCGATTCTACCCTAGTCTCGGTTCATCACCATCATAACTTTACACCCTAAGGAGGAACCGGATCATCCTGACAAAGATGTCGAACACTCTGACTGGATTCTCTACTGCTTTGAATAGTATAACAGGTATGTGTTTCATGTTTTCCTTTTAGTTTAAAACAGAACTGATCAACATGTGGTATCAGAGCATATGTTGATAAATCAGTTCTGTTTTTCGTATCCATTATTCTGGGATCATAAATCTGGAAAACGGAAGTTTTAAAGCATTAAAATCAAAGACTGTTTTCGGGTTTCATTGTGGCCGAAATCCCTGTTTTCGGAAACTGTTATTTGAATAATTGACTCGGAATCATAAAGGTTAAACTTATTGTCACGAAATCCATTACAAAACCATTAAAATCAGGTTTCGGATTTCCAGATTATGTTCTTATTTTCTTAGGGTTCATCAACTGTTCTAAATAAAAACTCGAAAATTCCATTAGTTTGGAATCTAATTTGGATTTATGGGTGTTTTTTAATGTTTTGATCTTAATTTTATCTATTAGAAATTTCGAAAACTGTTAAAGATATTCAGTTATTATTTTCGAAATATTGTGATAAGTTTAGATCAGAAATAAAACAGGAAACATTATCTCCACAATCCCTTAAATTTTGAGTTTCAGTTTTTATCACAATCAGCAGCTGTTAACAGAGGACTAGAGACCATCAGATCTCGACTAGAGACCACAAGGTCTCGACTCGAAATCATAAAGGTCATAAGAAGTCTATAACTCGAGATCAGAAGTCTACAACTCGAGACCATCAGGTCTCGACTCGAGACTACAAGGTCTCGACTCGAGACCATAAGGGCTTAAAACTTCACAACTCGAGACAACGGTCTCGACTCGAGATCACTGCGTTTTCGACTAAAGGCACTCGAGACCATGTTTGCGACTAGAGATCTCATTATGGAGTCGAGATCTCATAAAACATACTGACTCGAGACCTGACTCGAGACCCAACTCGAGACCTCATTATTTAGGCTGTTTAATGTGACCTAAAAATACTTGGTTTGCTATTAAATACTTGGTTTTGTTAACACTTACTTACTTAATTAATCAGAATCAGATAATTTTTGCAAAACCAAAATATAGCTTAACTTGAATGAGCTTTTGATGTATTAATTCTGGCCAAAGCTGATTTAATACATCTATTTATTGTTCAAGTATTATAAAAAGCTATGTTAAGTATGCATTACAAACGTGAAATGTCTTAATTCTGGCCAAAGCTGATTTAATTCATTTATGTTTAGCATGACTTGACAAGTGCATAACTAAATTGATTGTCTCATTTCTGGCCAAAGCTGATTTGTCACAATTACTTTGCACACATATTTAAATGATTACACTTCTAGCCAAAGCTGATTTGTCTTCATTTAAATAGAATTTTCCTAAGTCTATTATTTTGATGTTAGTAATAGACATTATCACAGCTTCATAATTATAATGGTCATTATTTATGCCTGCCTTAGTATAACATGCCCTTAGATCACATTAAGACTTCTTTCTTAGTATCATAACTTGCTCATCTTATTTCCACTATCAGCACCCAATCAAGGAATTCCACCTTTGACTGGTGATAACTTTGCTGCATGGAAGGATGCCCTCATGCTTACACTTGGAGTGTTGGACTTTGATTATGCTCTAAGAGAGGATAAGCCAGCGGACCTTACTCCACAGAGTACTGCTCCTCAGCAGTTACTTCATGATAAGTGGACTAGAAGTAACCGCATGTCTCTCATGTTCATGAAGCAGTCCATTCATCACTCTATCAGAGGAGCTATTCCTGATTCTGACGATGCTAAAACCTATTTGGCTTCTGTGGAGGATCAATTCAAGGGAACATCAAAAGCACACGCTAGTACTCTTATCCTCAAGCTGGTGACGACTAAGTATGATGGGAGGAGCGGCATTCGCGAACACATCATGATGATGCATGACATGGCCAATAAGTTGAAGGGCCTAGAGATGGAGATCAGTGATGGTTTTCTTGTTCACTTCATCATCACTTCGCTTCCTTCGTCCTATGAAGCATTCAAGATCAATTACAACACTCAGAAGGACAAATGGACGATGAGTGAGCTGATCGCTATGTGCGTGCAGGAGGAAGAGCGTATGAAGATGGATCGCCATACTGATGTTGCTAACTTCACCACCTCCAGCTCAAAGAAGAGGAAGAACAATTATCCAAGAAAGGATGCTTCTAAGGTTCACAAGCCAAATCCAACTCCTAATACAAGTGCACCTTCCAGCTCTAAGAACTCCTTAGGCAAACCCTACTGCAAGTTCTGTAAGAAAACAGGACATAAGCAAAAGGAATGCCCTGACTTCAAGGAGTGGCTGGCTAAGAAAGGTAACGATTTTTTCATGATACTTGAGTCCTTTAATTTAAATGTTCCTGCTAATTCTTGGTGGTTTGATTCTGGTTCTATGGTACATGTTACCAATTCACTTCAGGGATTCCTTACAATCCGGAAGCTGGGAAGAAACCAAAGAACACTTAAAGTTGGAGATGATCGGGAATTAGAAGTGAAGGCCATAGGAACATTACAATTATTTTTGAAAACTGGTTTATGTATTAAACTTTATGATACCTTATATGTTCCTGAGGTAACTCGGAACCTTGTATCAGGACCAAAGTTAGACATGGACGGTTTTGTTGTTTCCCATGGTCATCGCAAACTCTCTATTCTCTATGATTCTATTGTTTATGGTACTGGCATTCTGGATGGTGGTCTCTATAGATTAGAACTAGATGATAATTTTTCCAAATCTTTGTTGTCATATAATATTAATGAATCACTCACAAAGATGGAAAAGAAACAAATTCGAGACTTAGAGACTTCATCTATGTTGTGGCATCAACGTTTAGGCCACATCTCAAGAGAACGATTAAATCGTCTCGTAAAGGATGAAGTCTTACCTCCTCTTGATTTCACCGATTTTGGAACATGTGTCAAATGTCTCAAAGGCAAAATGACATTAGCAAATAAGAAAGGAGCCACTAGGAGCTCTAATTTATTAGAACTCATTCACACTGACATTAGTGGTCCTTATCAAATTGTTGGTATAACAGGACATACTTCATTTACCACTTTCATTGATGATTATTCTCGTTACATGTACTTGTATCTTATAAAGGAAAAGTCTGAATCTCTAACAACTTTTAAAGATTATAAAGCTGAAGTTGAAAAGCAATTAGATCGTCAGATTAAAGTTGTGAGATCAGATAGAGGCGGTGAATATTATGGAAGACATACTGATGTGGGTCAAGCTCCTGGTCCATTTTATGAGTTTTGTAAGGGCCAGGGGATTGTGAACCAATACACCATGCCTGGTACACCTCAGCAGAATGGTGTAGCTGAAAGAAGAAATCGTACCCTTATGAACATGGTGCGCAGTATGTTAGCCAACACTAATTTACCATTATTCCTCTGGACTGAAGCGTTAAAAGCAGCTGTTCATATACTCAATAGAGTTCCTTCTAAGTCTGTCCCTAAAACTCCTTATGAACTTTGGACAGGAAGGAAACCGAGTCTTAAATATATGAAAGTATGGGGCTGCATTGCTGAAGCAAAACTTTATAATCCTTTCCTAAGGAAACTTGACCCTAAAACAGTTACCTGCTTCTTTATCGGGTATCCTGATCACTCGAAGGGTTATCGTTTCTAAAACTCCTTATGAACTTTGGACAGGAAGGAAACCGATACACCATGTCTGGTACACCTCAGCAGAATGGTGTAGCTGAAAGAAGAAATCGTACCCTTATGAACATGGTGCGCAGTATGTTAGCCAACACTAATTTACCATTATTCCTCTGGACTGAAGCGTTAAAAGCAACTGTTCATATACTCAATAGAGTTCCTTCTAAGTCTGTCCCTAAAACTCCTTATGAACTTTGGACAGGAAGGAAACCGAGTCTTAAATATATGAAAGTATGGGGCTGCATTGCTGAAGCAAAACTTTATAATCCTTTCCTAAGGAAACTTGACCCTAAAACAGTTACCTGCTTCTTTATCGGGTATCCTGATCACTCGAAGGGTTATCGTTTCTATTGTCCTTCCCATGTCACCCGTATTGTTGAAACCAAGCGTGTTGCGTTCCTGGAGGATTTCAAGGTCAGTGGGAGCAGTACCAACCCTTACGAAGAATTGCAAGAAGTACAAGACGCGGGGGGGAGAGACTCGTCGCTTATCATTACTCCGTTTACTCCTCTTGTCCCCCATGCAACTGTACCTGAAGCCACTGCACAAATTCTATCTCCACAATCAGAACCCATTATACCTCATAACGAAGGCACATCAAACGCTCAAAACCAAGACAACGCTGAACCCAATAATCAACTCAGGAGGTCATCTAGGCAAAGAAGGCCTACTAATTGGGATGATTATGTTACCTACCTGACTGAAATGGATGCTGGAAAGCTCAATGATCCTATCTCTTATAATGAAGCCATTAGCAGTGATCAGTCTTCTGAATGGAACAAAGCAATGATTGATGAGCTTGAATCCATGAAGAAAAATGACGTTTGGGATTTAGTCGAATTACCCAATGGTGCCAAAACTGTAGGTTGTAAATGGGTGTTCAAAACAAAACTGGATCCGAATGGGAACGTTGAACGCTACAAAGCGAGATTGGTTGCAAAGGGCTACACTCAGAAATAGGGAATTGATTATCAAGAGACGTTTTCACCTGTCTCTCGTAAAGATTCATTAAGGATCGTTATGGCCCTAGTAGCTCATTTTGATTTAGAGCTGCATCAGATGGACGTCAAAACTGCTTTCCTTAACGGAGACTTAGACGAAGATGTTTACATGAAACATCCTGAAGGCTTTAAACCTGAAGGTCAGGAGCATCTAGTCTGTAAGTTGAAGAAATCCATTTATGGGTTAAAACAAGCATCACGTCAATGGTACCTAAAGTTTGATGAAGTCATGAAGAGGCAAGGTTTTATGAAGAATCAAGTGGATCAATGCACCTACCTCAAGATGAGTGGGAGTAACTTTACTATACTTGTCCTTTATGTAGACGATATTCTATTGGCAAGTAATAGTTTAGACATGATGCATGAGTCGAAGCGTTTACTCTCGCATAACTTCGACATGAAGGATCTCGGAGATGCTTCTTACGTCATTGGCATCGAAATTCACCGAGATAGACACAAAGGGATCTTAGGATTGTCTCAAAAGACTTACATAGATCGTGTCCTTACACGTTATAACATGCAACAGTGCAAACCCTCCGTCGCTCCAGTAGTTAAGGGAGATGTTTTCGGTTCATTCCAGTGTCCGACAACAGAGGTTGAAAAGGAGCAAATGAGCCAGATACCTTACGCGTCAGTAGTCGGGAGCCTGATGTATGCTCAAGTCTGTACTCACCCAGATATCGCTTACATTGCTGGAATGCTAGGTCGTTATCAGACTAATCCTGGCCTGGATCACTGGAAAGCAGCTAAGAAGGTCCTTAGATATCTGCAAGGGACGAAAGACTATAAACTGACATATAGAAGAAGTGATCATTTAGAAGTGGTAGGTTATTCTGATTCTGACTTTGCCAAATGCAAAGATGACAAGAAATCCACTTCGGGCTACATCTTTATGTTAGCAGGCGGACCTATCTCATGGAAGAGTCATAAACAACAGTTAACTACAACTTCCACAATGATGGCAGAGTACATTGCTGTTTACAACGCAACCTGTCATGGAATGTTGCTTAGAAATCTGATCACTGGACTCAAAATCGTCAATTCCATTTCTAGACCATTGAAGCTTTACTGTGATAATTCAGCTGCCGTTAGTTTCTCGAACAGTAACAGTTCGACTGGAGCTGGTTTATATCTTGATACGAAGTACTTGTTCGTACGTGAACGAGTTGAGGAAAATAATCTTTGTATTGAGTATATTAGTACTAAAGATATGCTTGCGGATCCGATGACTAAAGGTCTCCCACCTAAAGTTTTCGAAGAACATGTATCGAATATGGGACTTATTAAAGACCTTGTTTAATGGCATATTGTACTAGCTTATGTTTTAATTAATAAAATTTCCTCAGTTTGATTTTGTATGTCTCTAACATATGTTCTGCCGGTGTAATGACATATAGACAAATATAAATACAAATCAGACGCTAAAGGGCTGCGTATTTTGATCGTAACTGTTAGGTTTTAAATTGAGGCTATAGTATGACTAATGGGGGTCCTGAGTCGCATGATGATTCAACGGCTGTATTTCTCTGCTATAGTTCTTAGTTTAAGGCTGAAATGAGTGTTAACTCCTGGCCAGGCTTACCTAATACTCATGATAAATGATTACTTGGCTAAGTGGGAGAATGTGAGATTAAATATATTAATGTTATAATATTTAATCTTGTAGCCTATATAATCATTTATATTATATTAGATCAAAATATATTAATAACCTATTATAATTAGTTGGTAATTGTTGATGGACCATATTACCCTTATTAACTAATTGGGTTTCCTCTTGGGTGTATAAATAAGGGACTTATTAGAGAGTTAAAGGGTTAGACACTTTACACAATCAAACAACCCTCACTAACATCAATTTCGTGACTCTCTCTCCCATAACCGATTCTACCCTAGTCTCGGTTCATCACCATCATAACTTTACACCCTAAGGAGGAACCGGATCATCCTGACAAAGATGTCGAACACTCTGACTGGATTCTCTACTGCTTTGAATAGTATAACAGGTATGTGTTTCATGTTTTCCTTTTAGTTTAAAACAGAACTGATCAACACCACGTTCATTTCGCAGGCTATTGTTTAAGCATTCTATTTGTTAATTACCTCAGCTAGAAATTCCTTGTAACCTTGAGATGATGATTCAGAGAGCATCTTCACAGCAACTAATTGGTTATCCCCAACAGATCCATGGAACACACTTCCAAATCCTCCTCTTCCAATTTCATTCTTAAAGTTGTTAGTTATACCCACAACCTCAGAATATGTAAACTGTTGTTTTCTGGGTATAATAAACTCCCTCCTTTTTAGCAAAGCTGCATCATATATCCAAAATTCAATAGGATTTCTCCTTTTAATGTGAGAAGATATAAATCTATTAGGTGATAAGATTACAGGGTTAAGAATACTGCAAACCTTTTCTTTTCAGTTTTATAACTATGAATATGATGATAGACAATGCCACAATGCATCCAATAATTGGTGCTAAAATAACAACTATTTTGTGCTTCTTGTTTCTGCATGAACCCTCTAGGCAAGAACGTTTGACTTCAGCACTGCTGTCTTCAGTACTGATTAAGTAAAAGAATGTTAGAACAAGTAGGTGAATGTTGATTTTCTTTTGCTTTCTGCTTTAAAGTGAGTATCAAACCTCAACCATAACGACCCTTTCTTTGATTTTGCTAGAAGTTCTGCTGGAAGTGGCTGTGTGAAGTTGTTTCCCATTAAGTTCCTATAAGGAAAGACCATATAAGATCATTATGCATCATGTGTTGGTTGAGGCCCCTTTGATCACTCACTCAACACACACTCACGAACGAAAATATATTAAAGTGAAAGAAGAGAAACGTAAAATAAACTAAAACTCCTAGAAAACAGGAAGTAAAACCCACAATTATTTCTTTCGCATCACACCAACATAATCCTCCTTATTTGCAGCAAACTCAACTTTCTCAACCCATTTAATTCAGTCAACCTAGACCAATTCCTTACCCATGACCCGTTGGTAGATGGATGACCCATTTAAACATAACCGGTAACCGACTTGACCCGTACAAGACCCGTAACATCAAGATTAATTCCAACATCATGTAAAAGCTTTTGTTCCTATATCAATAATCAGGTGACTTACAGGATCTTCAAGTTGTCTAGTTGAGCAAGAAACTCTGGCACAATTCCTGTCAAGTTATTGTAGGATAGGTCCCTGAAAATAAAACAAAGACATATAAACAGATTGTACAACATGTGTTTGATATATATGTAGAATCCAGAAATAACATACAATGATTCTATCATAGTGAGATTAGCCAAGGCAGTAGCTATCTCTCCACTCAATCCCTTAGAGGACAGATTCCTGCATTAAATTTACTCAAGTAGTTGTCAGTGGTTTTAATATAGAACAATATATTATTCAGTGATGATTGTGAAAGGGAATACATACAGCGATATAATTCTAGCTGCCCCAGGAGAACTGTAGTCGCAGTTAAGACCAACCCAAACGTATTCCTGTGGAACACATGGATCTCCTTGCCAGTTTAATTTTGTTAACCCATAAGTTGACTTGGTACTCCAGATTGCAGAAGCTAATTTTAACAATAAAGATAAGACAAATGGAATGACTATGATAGTAGCATCATTTCTTGTTATAATGCATTGAAGATAAGAGGACATATCTACCATCTTCGTCATCTGTTTGGTTTTGTAGCAGCTGCTTTAAAGTATAAACCTCTATTGCATTTAAGATAGGAGGGAGGGTTGAGTTTAAGGTTCTAACTGCTGTAATCTTATAGGTTGATGAACCGTCAGATATTTCCTTTCTGATTGTGGTTATTTTAAATGATGGAGAAAATGTTCCAATCCGGATGCCATTAACATTAACGTTGAGTTCTCTCTTCTGGTTGCCTTTTAGTATTTCAACTTCAGCAAGGTAAATGTATATGATAAACTCATTGGTGGTAAGAGTACTATTCCAAGAAAAGAATATCAAATCTGTAGAGTTTATTGGTGTAATGGCAGTGCTCATGACCTTTAATGGTACTTCTTCTTCACCAAAAGGTTTTAAAGAAACTGTATCAGAAGTTTGTATTGCTCTACAACCATCAGATTTTATTGGATCCCAGATTCTATCATACTTGTCATCTTTGTACCTGTTTCCAAAAAAAAAAAAAAAAAAAAAGTTGACAGTGAAGAAGGGTTATATGCTAATAACTTTAAGCAATTTTTAGAACTTTATTTATGAATGGGCATCCACCCAATAGATGCATCACATGAGTGTATTTAGTTTGGATTTGTTTCACAAGGGGATTGTGGCCATGCAATGGCTAACTCAGATACCAAGTACGAGGTAACCTAGAAATCGCCCTTACCAAGGGTGACCTCTGCAATGATGAGGAGAGACCATGTTGGTGATTTTAGTGTCATCAAACCATTTTGGTAATTAGGATTTACTTGATGACCAAATGAGAAATTACAAATATACATTGGTGCAAGTTATGAAGTGTGTGATACACAGTACACACTTGTCCAAGACTATTTTTATTCCTGAAAACAGGGAACATCAAATGCTCTAAGGGGTGAAGCCCCTAGACCATGGGGGTTCCAAGGGGAAAACGTCCTAGTGGGAGTAAGGGGGTTGGCCCTTTATGGGGTCCAAGGGGCAATGCTCATAGCCGGGGTCGCCCTTTTATGTAAAAGTTGCATGGAACTGCCTTCGGTTCTGCAAGAACTAAAGAAAAGTTAAGAGAATTTTTAGGTATATACGTTTCCACCCCCCCCCCCCCCCCCCGGTTTCGGAAAAATTGGGGGGGGGGGAGTTTCGCCAATGGTAACAACAGTGTTACTGATGGGTTTCCTACTGATGTAACTGCAAGGTTACCTCATTCACGAAGAGTGGTGAAGTTTTACCCCAAAACATTGTGATGGTTCACCCCATATTTATTATACCTTATAAATAAGTAACTATATTAACGGAACCGATTTATACAATATTGTAATAGTTGTAAATATTTTATTTCCTTGTTATTTTTATTTCTCTCCTTAATTATAGAAGAAACCCTTGTAATCTTTTATTATAAATATAAGGTTCTATCCCTCAAATATTTTGAGGTTGATTTTAATCACGTTTACATGGTATCAGCCTAACCTATTCAACCCTAATCACCCCCTTTCTTGCCCATCGTTTTCTTCTCTGTTTCTTTCATGGCTTCGCCATCTGATTCCCTCACCACCACCAACGTCCCTCATCTCTACCCTATCAAGCTTTCCGGCACAAATTACCTAGTATGGCGTAATCATATGCGCCTGCTAGTCGCCCACCATCATCTGACTGCCTATATCGACGGCTCCTCTTCAGCCCCGTCTGAAACCATTACCGCCGATAACAAGACCACCGCCAACCCGGATTTTGCTTCCTGGACCGCTAGTGATCAAAAGGCAGCCCTTCTTCTTCTCTCTTCTCTAACCGAAGAGGCTGCTGCTGAAGTTCTCGGTTTAAACACTGCGCGACAGATTTGGATAGCCCTTGAAAACGCCTATAGCAACGCTTCTGTTGAGCGGGTTCAGTCCCTCCGTGATTCTCTCCGCTCCTTAAACAAAGGTACAACTTCTGTTACTGATTTTGCTCAACGGTTTAAAACTATTTGGGAACAGCTTGCTGCCATCGGCCATCCGATTACTGATATAGACAAACTCCACTGGTTTCTTTGTGGACTCGGACCCTCGTATGAGGTTTTCTCCACTACCTTACGTGCCATAAATCCGTGACTTTATAGCTCAGGCCGAGAGTCATGAACTATTTTTGCAATCTCTTCATGGCAACTCGGCTTCTCCAGTCGCTTTTCATGCACAAAATAGACGTGACTCTGGTAATGGACGTGATTATGGTAATGGACGGGGTCGTGGTTCATCTACCCGCGGCTCTTATTCTCGTGGTTCTTACTCCGGTAATGGTCGAGGTCGTGGCAACCGTCGGCCGCCTCATTGCCAACTGTGTCGTACTAATGGTCATTATGCTTCATCTTGTCCGAGTCTTCATACATATGCTTCTCAGGCTTCCCCCTTGGATGATTCTCTAGCCAAGGCGTTTCATGCACAGTGCCACGTTAATAATGAAAATCCCGATTGAACAAGTGATTCTGGTTCCACTGATCATATGACCTCCAAGCAAGAATGTCTTCATCATTCTACTCCCTATACAGGTAATGATAAGGTTACTTTTGGCAATGGTAAGCAACTTCCGATTAGTCATACGGGATCATATAAATTGTGCAATAATATTACTCTACGTAATGTTCTCGTTGTTCCTAATCTCACCAAGAATTTATTATCTATTAGCAAGTTGACTTCCGATCACCCTATTGATGTTCTTTTCTCTCAACATTATTTTCATATTCAGGATCGGAAAACAAAACAGGTACTCGCTAGATGAACATGCTCTAATAGACATTATGTGCTCCAAGATCAACCGCAAGCTTTTGTTGCTGAAGTTTCCACTAAAGCCTCTTACGAACTATGGCATTCGCGTTTAGGACATGTTTCTTTTGATGTTATTTTTGTTTTAAACAAGACTGGTGTTTTGTCTGTTACTTCGTTATTGCCTAAACCGACTATTTGTGCATCTTGTCAACCTCAAATATTTTGAGGTTGATTTTAATCACGTTTACAAACTAGTTATATAAAAGTTCTAAAATCAAACCACGAAGTGCCAAGCGTAAAGGGGCACCGATTTCATACCTGAGGCGCAAATAATTATATATCTTTTTATTATTTCTTATAGGTTCCTAGCATCGTCTACTCAATATTTAGAGACAAGTAAGCTTTATATATGGTTTATTATGGAAATTACATACATTTATAACCTGAAAAGCATGATGTACAACAACCTGCTGCACAAAGATATGGGAATTACACGAGGCACACCCCTCATGGTCAAACTTGTTGGCAAGGAATCGTGCCTCAAGTGTGCTTCTTGAAAAAAAAACCCCTTGTACTACCAAAAGCACATGGACTTGAGCCTTGTTGCACCTTGCGGTTAGGCACACGCCTAAGACACGCTTTTTAAACCAAGCTGATTACAATTTTGTGAGTTTTTTCTCGCTTCTCTTACTTCACCCGTTCATTTGCACTATTGTTATTTTATTACTTAAAGTGCTATACGTAATTTCAATTGTGTCTATTCTCAAAATATTGTTTATAATTCCTAAAGCTTTATTATTAACTATTTTATATTTTCCTTATTCAACCTATGTAGTGTAATGCATGAGTTTCTAACCTAATAACATATATAAAGGAATCATCTGGTTTGATATCTATGGTAGGTATCAACACTTCAAATTTCATTCAGAAGAATTTTATCGTTCTTAGAGAAACCTTTTTGTATTAACCGATTATTAACTTAATGTACCAAGTCAAACGAAATGTAAAATCACCAGACCACCACTACCATGGGCGTGAAGTTACTAATCACTACACATCCTAAGTACGAGGGTTATTGTGTAATTAGTAAATAGTTAGTTTAGATTATATTTAAAGGAGGTTAGAAAGTTCGGGGACTAGTTGTGACAAAAAAGAAGTTTGTAACCTACAAACTTAAAGATACGATGCCTCCTGGAGACACCACACTTCTGATCGACGGCATCACAGGAAGGGACGCACCTCTTTAAGATTGATTACATCCACAAGATCAAGAGACGCAGCCGTTCATGAAGAGACACTTCTATTGGATCGCACCTTTTGGATTAGTAAAAATAGGTTTAGATCTTTCAATTGTATTCAATCCTTGTACTCATTTAGAATCACATGTACAAGATATTCAAGTTTATATTCATGTCTAGAGATCAAAGATCCATCGGGACCAACAATTGGTATCAGAACGCCAGGCTCTAGGCCCGGGAATCGCAAGACATCGATTCGTAAAGTTATTCGCGATCAGGTTTCATCTTTCTATTTTTCAATTCGCAAGTTTTTAGTTTTATGGGTTCAAGGTTATCGAACCGGGGTTAGGAATCTAGGGTTTTCTGATTCCGGGGTTTAGCGCGAATTAGATTGTTTGATTATTACACGTTTTGGGTTATACGTGGGTAGGGGTGAGCAAAAGGAAAACCCGACCCGACCCAAGAACCGATCAAACATAAAATACAGAACCGATTCACTATCCTAAATATAGGGTCGGTTCCGGTCCATAGGACCAAGTCGGGTTTCACCATGAAAAGAACCGAGAACCGACCCGACCCGATTATATATGAAAAATTGGAACCGATCTAAATACCTAGGTACTTGGGTTCGGGTCGGGTTGGGTATATTTTCGGTTCGGTTCTAGGTTATTTTCGGTATGGACCTAAACTTGCTCACCCCTAGGTTAAAGATTTGAGAGTTTGTTGAATTCAAGGGAAATGGATTTACCGGTAGAGTAGTTCCTATTGGTGGCGAGGAAATTTTAGACACAAGAAAGTAAGGGTTGTGAGAATTCTAAGTTAGCAATCTGACTAGGGTTCGTGAGTGTATCGAACCGAGTACAGGAGCGTAGAACAAGGTTATTTTTGTTTCGTTTGGAGTGCTAGGAAGAATCAGAATTTAATTCGGTAGTTATACGCGATCAGTTCAATTCGCGGGTGAAGGCCAAAAGTTTAAAAAAAATCGAGCGAGTCGATCCGGAAGAAGAAGCCGGTGAAGAAGGAATCGTTCGAGTAATTCGAAGTGTATTGTTAAGATCAAGTGATTCGAAGAAAAGCGATGATCTCTATTTAGAAAGAAACGTGTGATTTTGTCCGTGATAAACCAAAAGAGCCTAGGGTTCAATTGTGTTCAAGATTTTCAATTCATTGGGCATTCGTGATTATCTTCGCTTCAGAAAAATCGATTCAGTGCGAAGGAAGAATATCAATCAATTCTGAAAAATTGATCAGAAACCCAGAAGTCACGAAGGCAATCAAAATCAATTCAAAAGAAAATTGATTCAGATAATTTGATTTAGTCAACATCAAATCAGTATTGAAGGAGAAGGAAAATCGATTCGATATAACATCGATTTAGAACCAAAGCCACGAAGAAAGAACGCATCAAAGAATCCAAAAAAATAAATCGATTCATGTTAAATCGATTCAGAGCAAGAAGAAAATCAAATCGATTTATTCTCGGTTCAAGATACTCAGAAAAATCAATTCAGAATATGAAGTCACAAGCCACAAATCGATTTCAGAAACAAAAGTCGAGTGAAGCGATAGAAGGGTTGTGAAGAAACAAAGTGCTATGCAAAGAAACACGGTGATGTAGCGAATGCAGAAAAGGGAAAAGTGATGCAGTGAATACAGTAAACAAGAAGAGAAATTGTTGCAGTGAGTGAGAAAAAAAAGTGCAGTGAATGCAGAGAAAAATGAAGCAGTAAATGCTGGGAAATACATGCAGTGAATGCAAAATTTGATATAGTAAAGTGCAATAAAACAATCCAGTGAGTGGATTCGGAAAAAGTGAAGAATCCGTGAGGGAAGCAATAAATGATGAAGAACCCTTGTGAAACCAACTGGGGTAGCCCAGTTGGCCACCGACACCCACCTCTTCCCAGAGGTACCGGGTTCGAGTCTTGGGAGTGGCATATGTCGCCCAGGGTAAGAACTCGGCAAGGGGAATTCACCGCGGAGCTAGCTTGGTCGGGTAGCGGCTCCCGGAGTGGGATCACTCCGGCGGTTGGGAGGACCGTGCTCTATCCCCCCCCCCCCGTTGTGAGAGACAACCATGAAGAGTATATTAAATCTGTGATAGATCAAGAAGAAGGATGACGGGTTCGGAGATTGTCTGAGGGTGAACAAGATTAAATCGGTTGGTGCCGATTCACACGATACCGGAAAGAACAAGGGAAAGTGCGGCCAGCGCAGTGGAAGGAAGAGCAAGTATGCGTAGGGGAAGCCATCCACTCTTTTTTGGAAGTCGCCAATTAACAAATACCCCAAGGAGATGATTCTGAAAGATTTATTCAAGACATTATACAAGACCGGGTGAAGTTCGCGTTGAGATAACTACACAAGAAAAGGTTCGTGTGATACAAATCAAGTACGGTCAAGAGAAGCGTGAAGCAAAGTGTTCGTGCGAAGCAAGGTTCGTGAGGAGCAAGGTTCATGAATAAGAAGATACATGTGAAATGTTGGATACCGTGGAGTTTCAAGAAGGTTGAATTGATCAAAGTTTAAGATCAACAACAACTCAAGGATGTTCATGATTAGGGGGTGAATGAAGTTACTAATCACTACACATCCTAAGTACGAGGGTTATTGTGTAATTAGTAAATAGTTAGTTTAGATTATATTTAAAGGAGGTTAGAAAGTTCAGGGACTAGCTGTGACAAAACAGAAGTTTGTAACCTACAAACTTAAAGATACGATGCCTCCTGGAGACACCACACTTCTGATCGACGGCATCACAAGAAGGGACGCACCTCTTTAAGATTGATTACATCCACAAGATCAAGAGACGCAGCTGTTCATTAAATGACACATCTATTGGATCGCACCTTTTGGATTAGTATAAATAGGTTTAGATCTTTCAATTGTATTCAATCCCTGTACTCATTCAGAATCACATGTACAAGATATTCAAGTTTATATTCAAGTTTGATTCATGTCTAGAGATCAAAGATTCATCGGGACAACAGGGCGATGTCTTGGTGTTCCTGCAAAGTTCACATGCGTTTTGGGAATTTCATGTGATTCTGAAAAGAAACAGAGAATTGCCATTGGAAGGGTGGCCTCTCAGTGGGCTGTCAAGTCATTCACATAGGTCGGAAAAGTAGACAAAAAATTGCCCTTGGTAGTGGCAAATTATCAGTGAAGTCACATCATCGTGCTAACTTTCACATGCAATGTTTAAATACTTTTAAATTTGAGTTGAAGTGAGTGTGAATTTGTTATCTAACAGAGAAATTGCCCTTGGTAAAGATTGTTTCTATGTTATCCCGTACTTGTTATCTACTTAGCTAGTGCACAAAGATTAAGACCAAGAGGTCGTCCATATGGTAGGGAGGGGCGACACCCCCCTTGTGAAACAATTCCAAGAAAGTATCCACTTGTGATACATCTATTGGTTTGATACCCATTTATAAAAGAGTGAATTTCAAGGATTGTCCTTTATCTTTATACCTATTTTCAGGCGTTGTCCTTTATGTTTAAAATTGACAAGTTTTGTCCTTTATGTTTTCATATCATACACGTTTTGTCCTTTAGGCCTAACTCAGTTGGTTTTTTTCAGTTAAATTTGGTCATGTGCCTTGCACATGAGGGCATTTTTGTCAATTCAAAGGTTGCAGAAGCTTTAAGCTGTAAATCTGTCTTTGAACTTACCTTTGAATTAACAAAAATGCCCTCATGTGCAAAGCCCATGACCAAATTTAATTGAAAAACTAACTGGGTTAGGCCTAAAAAACAAAACGTGTATGATATGAAAACATAAAGGACAAAACTCGTCAATTTTGAACATAAACAACAGCGCCTGAAAATGGATATAAAGATAAAGGACAATTCTTGAAATTCACTCTTTATAAAAATATAAAAATCAAATTCAAAATGCTAACCTGACTTCTTCATCTGTACCAAAATTACGGCGTTGTGAAAGGATTAACGATCGAGATTGGTCATCATTATACATGGTGACATCCAAAAGCCTTAGTTCTAATGATGTAATAAAAGGATATCCAGAACCTGTGTTAACCAGGCAAACATGTATGTAATCTGAAGTGCTGAAGTGAATTATCTCAGAGGCCACAAATGTGGTTGGGTCTGAAATATAAACAGTTACCCAATAATCTTCTCCAATATGAAGATCAAACTGTGGGGGTTGACCTCTAGTGTTACCATAAAAGAACCTCGCCCTTATCAGATACCTGTTATTCTTCCCTGTCTGGGGTTTCAGGGTGTAGCAATTTCGTTTATTCTCGGGAAAACTTCTAAGAGTGTTGTACACGCGTTCACTATAGTTGTGAATGCGTGATAGGTCTTGAGTCACACCACCGTCTATGAAGCCATCATCTGAAACATAATTTAGGCCTGTGTCTTCTTGTGTGTAGTTTGACCGACTTCCACAATCTATGCTAATGAAGCCTGCTAAGAAATGGTTAAGAACCGCATTTGATGCGTAGACAAGCATACATATTATTTAAAAAGATAAATAAACGAAAGAAAAGAATGAGTCTAATATAGTACCAGATTGGTCATCTTGAGCATAAATCAAAGCAGCTAGATGAAGAACCAGAATGGAAAAGAAAGTTCTCAGCGCTGTTTTTTGTACAACCAGTGCCATTAATTAATTTAATTTGTGAGTGTATGCTTCTCCCTCACACACCTTCCCTTACTCCCTCTCACCCCTATATATAGGCATATAGCAACGTTTCACCTTGCTTGCCAGCTATTGGTCACCATCTGACACGTCAGTTATAAATAACAATTTTTCTTAGAACACACGGAGTGGGCGTGGATATATGTGGCATTTATGCCTTTCCACACCATACAACCACACCGTCATCGGCGTTTTCCACGGCGTTGTTGAATGGGCTTGAACATTTCCACCGGCGTTAAGTTCATTTCCTGGTTGACGTTGCGTCTGTTAATTGAATGTTAAAATTTGGCCGTTGGCCACAACGGCTAGTAAAAAAATGGCCTTTTTTTTAATTTACTCATACATATAAATACACCATCTCTTCCTGTGACACATCGGGTTTTCCCGCGCAACTATATTGTATGATACAATTATGTGGAATTATTAAACGAAAACCTATGATATAATTATCGTGTATTATGTGAAAATGTGTAATATAATTAGTATGTGCAAAAGCGTATGTATGTATGTGAACCGAAACCCCTCGGTTCCGACTCGAAACCCCTTGGTTGCGACTCGGGAATTCCCTGGTTCCGACACCCCTCCTTCCTGGACTAATGGGTCATGCATTCATGACCTGGCCCAACGTAACAAGCCCACTCGAAACCACTCAAAACCCTAGGAGGGTGCGGCATCCTAGGAAGAGTATATAAACCCTCTCATCAGCCGACATATGGAATGTTTAACAAGAAATCATTCAGCTCGAATCCCTAAAACATTCCCTCTCTCTCCTTATCCACTTTCTCTCTCTAAAAACCCTAAAGCACACAACATTTCTTTCCTTCTTCTTGATCTCGACGGCAGCCTTCAAGACATCATCAACTCGCCACTTTGGAAGCTTTATATCTTGATTTTTCTACACCTTCTCGCACTCAAACGAACCGGTTAGTGAACCACCTTCATACTTGTTAGGAATGCATGTTAAAGGATGATGTTGGTTAGTGATTCATGTGTTACACAATAACTGTTTCTGTGCAATATGTTGGTATATTGATAAAAGCTATTTGATGCTAGAATGTAGAGGTTGATATAGGATTTTGGAGTTGTTGTAGCAAAGCTTGGATTTTTATGAATAAATATGATATGCTTGTCTGATCAAGATTGTTTCTGTTTTGAGTATGAGATGAATAATGTTGAGGATTTTGATTGTTCTTAATGGATGAAACAGTATAGATAATGTTGTGTTATGAGATTTAGGAGTAGATCTGTTTAGAAGGATAGTGGCATGATGATTCATGATAAAATGGCTATAAATGTTCCTGTTTAGTGAAATGGACGAAACTGTGTTAAAAGATGTAGTGTTAAGTCTGTTTTGATGAATGATGAACCTGATGAACTGTTTGAATGTTCTAAAAATATTTGAAATTTTGTGTCTTTGATCTGGTTCAGGGTGTACGACAAAGTCAAAGATCAGTTTAGGATATAGGATAGGATATAAGACAGGATCATCCTAAAACCCTAAATCCTACCCTTTCTCAACCACTTGTCACACCCCGATTTCCACGTGTCACCGGTGGGCCCGGTGGTGGAGTATCGTGACGTGGTTGGCAACATAATAGTCAAACAACACAATAATCAATATGCACAGCGGAAGCAAATTTAAAAAAATGATACAACCGAATTTAATATTGTAATATCAAAGTCACAATATCCGGAAGTTTATCCACAGTCGGATCGAAATAAAAATAATATTAATGGTTCAACAGACTTCAGGCATCTTAAGCTTGCGAGACTTCTAATGATGCTAAGGAGAAATCCCAGCCAATTTCGCTTAGTACCTGCATTTAATCTTTTTGGGAAAATACGTCAGTTTACACTGGTAAATACGTTCAACTGACTCATTTTGGAAAATGATTAAAAATTGGTTTGGATGCACATGGCATAAACATTTTATTTAACTTGGGAGAATTATTTTATATTATAATCTTGTGAACGAATTACATGTTCCTTGTGCGTTCAGTAGCCCGGATCTTGTCCGGGTTAAAGATCAATAGACACACCACAATGTTCTTTTGTGCACTGACGGGTGTACGCCTACACCCCGCGCTTAAGTCGTGGCCATTTCGTAAAATGATGCCGAGGATATCCGGGACATGGTCATTAACCCCCCAAAGGCTTTAAGTAACAACACTGTTTAAACGAGCCGATCAAATTTATTCAATTACCCACTCAACGGTGGAGAATTTGATGCCCGATCAAGTGGTATGCTATATACCGTAACCCAAGCCCGTATAGGGAAAATAAGCTAAAAGTATTTACCTGAGCAAGTATAATTCACAATTAGCAAAATGCACGTAGCTTTTACTGGTCCTCCTAATCTGGAACGAAGGTTTTATAATAACCTATTAGAATCCTAACGGGTCTTTAATTAAGCTTAAGCTTAGACCGCCTAGTTTCAAAGATACGGTTCGTACGCACGATTAAGCGAAGACCGGATAGAATGTGATTTAGACCCGACAAGTTTGAAGACTTGTTTAATATGGGTTTATTATTCACATTCTGGATTTTGAGATAAAACCGTTAAGGTTTGACCCGTTTCGGCTAATTTATGTAAACTTGTTACATAAACCGAACCGTACGCGTAATAAGCGTGACGGGTATTCGTGAGAGCTATATACAGGTTTCCTAAGTTAATTATGCCTCAAATATGTTGTGACATCAGTAAGATGTCTTTCATTATGCCCGAAACGTGTTTAAACACAAACTAGGCCCCGTAGGGGTAGTTTGGTCATTTAAAAGTTTATAAAAGAGTTTAAGTAACAATCTGAGTTACAGGTCTGATGTAATCAGCAAAAATACATAATTTGCTAAGTTATATCAGTAGGATAAAGCATATATGTGAAATTTATCATTTTTAACCAAACTATGCCCCGTATGGGTATTTTGGTAATTTCACATAAGCCGAAAAGCTCAAAACTAAAGTCTGAGTTTATCAACCTTTGCTTACTGTTAAAATATTATAATTTGCCTAAAATAACAGTAGGTATCAACCCGGGTATGTTCAATAATATTTTGATACATACTTTGTGTTAGACGTTTTCCGGGTTCGATACTTAAATCTGATATTTTTATATTTCCAGAAGGCTTAAAATAATTTATTTATCATATGTGATCAGTAGCAAAAGGTTTGGAGTCGTTTAGATATGTAGAACTCATTTTATGGCCCGTAAGGGCAAAACCGACAATTACCGGATTAAGCCTACGACTACTAGTTATGCTCAGCCTAAAATTAATTAAAAATCTTTAAAAATCCCAAAATAATATATTACATCAGTGGGTATTAAGTTTGATACCAAAAAGTAGGCTTAACTAGGCTATACGTTAATTACGCCGTTTTATTAACATAAAGCATTCATTTTGCGATAATGAGCATAACTCTTAATCTACAATTCAAACTGATGTCAAACTTTGCATACAAGTTTATATATTAGTAATTAAAGTTTCTACTCTTTTACATTTCTAAAAATCACGTTTTAAGGTAATAAGGGCATAATGGTCAACATACGAGCAATTAACGGAAACATGCATATTAATTGGATAACTAATGAACCAAGGTGTATAATCACAGAGGGTTGTACTAACATGTAACCTAGTCCAATTAAAGCTCTGAGGCATTTCTAAAACATGCCTTAACGAGTCAGAACTGAAAGTCAAAGTGAAAGTCAAACTATGTGACTTTCGGTTCCGAACCGGGTATTTACAGGAATTTATCGGGTTGAACATGTTTAGAAATGTTCTTACACTTATTACTAAGTTATAACAATGATCAAACAGGTTGTATATGATCTATAATGTTAATTATGCATAAATGGCATTTTAAGTATCCTGTTGATTTTTTATAAACTAGTTTGACCCGACTTTTGACTTGGTTAGAATGGTAATCAGGGGGAACCCTTTTGAGGTTTTATTACCCACATAAATACCAACTTATAACTACTTTTAATTCGAGATATGACTGAGCCATTGCTTACTAATCTCGAAGTCAAACCGTAATTACGACGGTTTGACTTTTAGCTAATTAACTAAGCTAAACTCAATTAAAGAAGGATAAGCAGACTTACAATAGTCCTATGCACGAAATGTGATAAGTTGAGGCTGCTTGGGAGCTCCAGAATTGATCAGGTATGCAATTGAAGGTGTGAGGAATGAGTTGAACACTTGTGGCCTTTTATAGTGAATTCAATCACCACAAGGTGTTGACAACAAGGTCTAGCACACACCACAACCTTCCCACATGTGTCCTAGATGCTTAGGGGGTGCTTTAGGGGTCAAGAGATGTGGAAAATCGGGTAAAGGTCGCGCACAAAGGCAATGGCAGGCAAAAACACAAGTTTCTCGGAGCCGGGCACCCCTCGCGCGACGCCACCCCCCCCCCCCCCCCTCCTCGCGTCAAGCTAGGCCTCGTCTGATATGCACTTTTGATTTTTGCGATTTGATCCTTGGCTCTTCAAAATTCGATTAGGCACTTGTTTTCTTGCATTGTAAACCCTCATATTTGATCTATAAAGGCTTTAAAACATATACCCACTTTGCCAAGTCCCCGGTTAACTTTATTGTTACCCGAAACGTCCTAACTTTCAACGTTTACGCTTTAACCCTTCGCACACGAATTCGATCATAACTTTCTCATACGTTAACGAAACTTTACGAAATTTAAACCGTGTATTCTAGTGAGCATAATTAACCGTTACAAAGCTTCGGGTATGTCAAAAGGTAACTCAGAGGTATAACTTAAACATGTTGACACATTTAGCCCCTGTAGTTTGTAATCTCTCACTTTTAGATTCGTATGATCCATGATTTATTCGTTTGAAGGTATGAGCACCATGTAGGGTTAATGTACATTATACTTATTCACGGATGACATTTAGAATACGTATATTCACATACTTTCCATGATTGTCAACTTTAGTCCTTCTATAATATTTCTTTCACACGTTTAAACATTTGACACGTGTCTACACATTATAGGACGTGAATTTTCGAGGTGTTACATCCTCACCCCCTTAAAATAAATCTCGACCCGAGATTTACTGAAATAAATAAGGGTACTTTTCTTTCATCGTGGATTCAACCTCCCACGTGTATTCGGGACCTCTACGGGCATCCCATTTGACCTTTACAATAGGTACATGCTTCCTTCGAAGCTTCTTCACCTGTCGATCTTCAATCGACAAAGGTTTTTCCACATACATCAAGCTCTCATCTATATGCACATCTGTATGTGGTATAACCAGTGATTCATCAGCGAAGCACTTCTTCAGATTGCAGATGTGGAACACATTGTGAATTCCACTGAGCTCTTCTGGTAAGTTTAACTTATAGGCAACTGACCCGACACGCTCGATAACCTCGAAAGGTCCTATGTATCTCGGGCTTAGCTTGCCTTTCTTACCAAATCGCATCACTCCCTTCCAGGGTGACACTTTAAGTAGGACTTTGTCACCTACTTCGAAGTGAAAATCCTTATGCTTTGGATCAGCGTAACTTTTCTGCCTATCACGGGCAGCTTTGAGACGGTCACGAATCTGGACAATCTTGTCCGTCGTTTCGAACACGATCTCTGGTCCTGATAATTGGACATCTCCAACTTCCGCCCAACAAACGGGCGATCTACACTTTCTACCGTATAATGCCTCGAAAGGCGCAGCCTTAATGCTGGTATGGTAGCTATTGTTGTAGGAGAATTCGATTAATGGTAGGTTCTTATCCCAACTACCTCCCAAATCGATCGCACACGCACGTAGCATGTCTTCCAACGTTTGAATAGTACGCTCACTCTGACCGTCAGTCTGAGGATGGTAAGCCGTACTAAAATTCAAACGTGTGCCCAAAGATTGTTGGAAACTCTTCCAAAAATGTGACGTGTATCTAGTATCTCGATCAGAGAGCCACATGTATGCCATGTAAGGCTACAATCTTATCAACGTATAACTGGGCTAACATGTCGGAGCTATAAGTCTCCTTGATGGGTAAGAAATGTGCAGACTTAGTCAGTCTATCAACTATGACCCATATTGTATCATTGCCTTTCCTTGTCTTGGGCAACTTGGTAATAAAATCCATAGTTACCATTTCCCACTTCCATGTAGGAAGTTCAGGCTGTTGTAGCAAACCTGACAGTTTTTGATGCTCGGCTTTGACTTGCGCACATGTCAAGCATTTAGCTACATGGGTGGCTACAGACTTTTTCAAGCCTATCCACCAATAATTTGCCTTTAGATCCTGGTACATCCTATCAGCTCCAGGATGAACGGGGTATTTGGAACTATGGGCTTCCTGGAGGATGACATCTTGAAGACCTCCATAAATTGGAACCCGTATTCGTCCATTTAATCGTAGAATTCCGTCCTTGCTAAGAGTTAACTGCTCCTCAGTTACTCCTAGCTTTTCATTAGGATGGTTAGCTTCCAACCCAGCTTCCTTCTGTGCAGCTAACAACCTTTCAATCAAATTATTCTTTATCTCCATGCGTTTGGCATTGATTCGGATGGGTTTCACCCTTTCCTTTCTGCTCAAGGCGTCAGCGACTACATTCGCTTTGCCGGGATGATACTTGATTTCACAATCATAATCATTCAAGGTCTCCATCCAACGGCGTTGCCTCATGTTTAATTCTTTCTGATTAAATAGATGCTGAAGGCTCTTGTGATCAGAATAGATCACACACTTAATCCCATAAAGATAATGCCTCCACAGTTTTAGTGCGAATACAACGGCACCCAATTCCAAATCGTGGGTGGTGTAATTCTTTTCATGCACCTTTAACTGTCGTGAAGCATAGGCAATAACTTTGCCTTTCTGCATAAGCACACACCCCATGCCAGTGTGCGAGGCATCACAGTAAACCACAAACTCTTCTATTCCATCTGGCAATGTTAGTACTGGGGCGTTGCTCAGCATTTGCTTCAGAATATCAAAGGATTCTTGTTGTTTAGGGCCCCAAACAAACTTAACCTTCTTCTTAGTTAAGGAGGTTAGGGGTGCAGCAATCCTTGAAAAATTTTCAATGAAACGCCTGTAATAACCTGCCAATCCCAGGAAGCTACGAATCTCAGTAGGCGTCTTTGGTTCTTGCCAGTTCATAATTGCTTCAACCTTAGCGGGATCCACTTGGATACCACGTGTCCAAGGAATTGGACTTCTCGAAGCCAAAATTCACACTTGGAGAACTTGGCATAGAGCTTCTCCTGATGCAGGAGCTTGAGAATACAGCGAAGGTGTTTCTCATGGTCAGCTTGATTCTTCGAATAGATAAGAATGCCGTCGATGAAAACGATGACGAATTTATCTAAGTACGGCTTGCAAACGCGATTCATGAGATCCATGAACGCGGCTGGTGCATTAGTGAGCCCAAAAGGCATCACTAGGAACTCGTAATGACCATAACGAGTCCTAAATGTTGTTTTATGCACATCTTCATCTCTGACCTTTAGCTGATGGTAGCCTGACCTCAAATCAATCTTCGAGAAATAACTTCCCCCTTGAAGCTGATCGAACAAATCGTCGATCCTGGGCAAAGGATACCTATTCTTGATCGTGACCTTATTAAGCTCACGATAATCGATGCACAGACGCATCGATCCGTCCTTCTTCTTGACAAACAGGATTGGCGCTCCCCAAGGAGATGAACTAGGTTTAATGAAACCCTTAGCTAGCAGTTCATCTAGTTGTGTCCTCAATTCTTTCATCTCCGTTGGAGCCAACCTACAGGGTGCTCTGGCAACTGGTGGTGCTCCGGGGATGATATCAATCCTGAATTCCACTTGCATATCTGGTGGCAAACCAGGTAGTTCTTCTGGAAAAACTTCTGGGAATTCAGAGATGACAGGGATGTCTTCTATTTTTGGTTTAGGCTCATCAATAATCACTTGTGCCATGTAGATGACACAACCCTTCTTTAAACACTTGGAAGCCTTGAGCATAGTCACCTGCTCAGGCAGCCCATACTGGGTATCTCCCCGAATGGTAAGTGATTCACCAGACGGAGTCTTTATTACCACTTGTTTCTTGTTACAGACAATTTGGGCCTGGTTAAGAGATAACCAGTCCATACCCAGAACTATGTCAAAACCGGCCAACTTAAAGGGAAGTAGAGACAGAGGAAAAGAATGGTTCTTAATGGATATAACACACCCATCTAACACAGTTGGGGTTCTAGTGTACCATCTGCTAACTCCACCTCATAATTCACATTTAAGGTTTTGACAGGTAATTTCAGCAATTTGCAAAATTTATGATCTACAAACGACTTATCAGCGCCTGAATCGAAAAGTACTCTAGCAAAGACGTCATTTACAAGGAAAGTACCTGTAATAACGTTGTCGTCTAGAATCGCTTCCTTTGCGTCCATTCTGAAGACTCTAGCATTAGTCTTCTTGGCCTCTTCAAGCTTCTTGGTGTACTTAGGGCAGTTGGTTTTAATGTGGCCCTTTTCATTGCAACGGTAGCACGTTGCGTCTTTCAACTTCTTGCAATCCAAGGTTTTGTGATCCATGGACTTGCAAATACCACAAGCATAAGTTTTTGATTGAGTCTGTGAGTTCGACTCAAGTTTGCACTTTCCAAAGTGCTGCTTCTTGCAAATTTTTCATTTGGGCTTCTCACCAGAATTATGCCCATCTCTCCTTGACTCCAATCCCTTCTTGTGGTCACCGTTCCCACGGTGCTTCTTGTTCGACTTTCGTGAACCATCATCTTCACGCTTTCTCTTCTCAGCCTCCTTATTCCTCACCGATCTCTGCCTGACCGCATCCAGAGTGAGGGATAAGGAAATGTCAGCTACTGATCTAAAAGTAGCTGGCCGAGAAGCTTTCACGCTTGCCTTGATCTCGGGGGCTAAACCACCGATAAAACGAGCTATTCGCTTTGGTTCCGGGGTTACTAAATATGGAACCAACCGAGACATAGTGTTGAAGCTCGTTAGGTAAGCTTGACAGTCGAGGTTTGTCATCACCAAGGATAGAAAATCAGACTCTATCTTCTCCACCTCATGTTGAGGGCAGTAATTTTCCCTGATAAGGGCAACAAATTGATCCCACGACATGTTGTACAATGGGATTTTTCCGGTGGCTTGAATCAGAGATCTCCACCATGCTAAAGCTTCACCCTTAAAAGACTGCGACACAAACTTGACCACGTCTCTCTCAGCGCATCCGCTGATGTCTACAACCGTATCCATCTCATCCAGCCATGTCATACAGTCAATGGCTCCTTTCTCCCCATTAAAATCCCGGGGCTTGCACGAAACAAAGTACTTATAAGAGCAACCCTTCTCACGGGGTCCCTGATTTAGTATAACCTGCTGAGATGGAGCACTGTGGTTCGAGGAGCGTCGATCATCATCTTTCTTCGGGTCGTCCTTCTTGGACGGTGGCTTTGAAGGCTGTATAGATAGGGTCCTACTACGAGTCCCACTATACTCTTCGTACTGCCTTTCCAAAGCCTGTGTAACAGCGCCGTCTATGATCGCTTTCGATTCCGCACCCGTTAAATTAATTCGGGCGTTCTGGTTATTCTCCACTGGATGACTATTACCCTCGTCCGAGTTAGCCATACTAATTGAACTGTTGCAGAAAACAAGGACAATAGTTTATTTGGGAGTTTATTATGGAATTGTCTTTTATGGCAATTCATTAACCATGGTAACAGAGACCATATTTGGTTAATTTATAAATCATATTTATTTAGGATTTCTATTATAATTTATCCTAATTATAAAACATTAACAGTTTTATTTGTGGCACAAAAGGCCTAGTCACGTGGACATTTTTAATTTAATCTATGATTTCAGAGAATCAAAACATTAAGGTATACTGGCACAATAGGCCTAGTCACAAGGACAATTATAAATTATATGCTAGGATTTCAGAGAATCAAAGCATTTGAGGTTTGAACCTAGTTCATTACCTTTATTTGGCAGGGAGTCATAGCTACCACTGTCTTTTGGCTCATATGGAAATGAGTAGGGCCCGTAGGCACGTATTACCACGTATGGTAAAAATATGATCATCTTAATTGATGATCTTAACCCTTGATTCAGAGATCATTAAATTGGGTTAGGAATCTTCTAAAGAATCCTTATACATATACAATGACGTGTGATTTTAACGAATCACTTCTGCCATGAGTGTTAACATGTTTTCAGATGTTAACTTGAATTTGAATCTTTTGAACAGGTCTTACCATCTTGGCCCGGTCTTATAATGACCAAAAGGCTAGGTTTCAGACTTTAAGATTCTTAATTAATAATTGAATAGGCAGATTATTTCAAAAGGAATGATTTTAATTTATTTATTTCATTTGTAATTTATATATGCACATAATGGAAAACATGAAATTTATAAAACAAACATTCCATTAATTTATTATAATATTACATGTTGCCCTAAACGGGTCTTTTCAATAAACAATTACCCACGCAGGGGTCAATCAACATACTTGTCCACGCAGGGACTTTAAACAAACATAATAGTCCACGTAGGGACCTTAAACAAACAAACTAGTCCACGCAGGGACTTTAACCAAACATCATACCCTCGCAGGGGTTAACGGAAGATAGACCCACGCATGAGTCAAAACAAACACACATACATACCCACGCAGGGGCATAAACAGATACAACAATTACAGGCCCACGCAGGGGCTTAACAACAATTGGAAGGATTCAGTGATCCTTCTTGTTCTTCCCTTTGATCAAGCTTGCCAATCCTTGGAAGAAGCTCTGTCTCTCCCTACGGTCACGGTGGAAGCCTCGCTCTACTTCATCCAACCTTTGTAGGATTTCCTCCCTTTCTGGGGGAGAAAACTGTGGCGGCTGCTATTGCGTCCGAATAATAGGCCTAGGAGGTATCCGGTACCCCTGTGTTGGGTACCGTACCCTACTCCCCACGGATCCCATAGGGTCCTTGGGTGTTGTAGTTCGCCGCTACCATGTAAGGGTCGGCCTCCGCGTAACCATAGTTGTGGTGAGTCGGCGGTTCAAACGGGTTATATGCCATGGAACCCGTATATGCCGGAATTGGGTTGTCAAAACCCATCGGCGGTGGCTGTGGTACAGCTGGTTGTGAAGGTCCACCTATTTGTGGGTCCTCCTGATGTGGCGGGTAGTGGCTGCCATTGGATTGACGTGGGGAACTGAAATGGAAATCCCCTGCTCGTGACGACATACGCGCACCGGTTCTCCTTCGCCTTGGCGGTTGTGGAGGTGCCGGCTGCACTGGTGGCGGTGGAGGCGGTGGCGTGACTGCCACGAATCTGGAATCCACAGAGGGATCCTGTTTTTGCTGCGACTGCTGCTGCTGGGGCGACGAGTGGTGAGGAGGTGTATAATACCATTCGTGCCGAGTGAACATAGCTTGAAAGCTATCCGGACCAACATAGGGTGATCCGTGGAACGAAGATCCGTCGGAGATCTTGATCGGGTGGTTTGGAGTACCACTGGCTGGCTCGACGGGGTCCGTATCCTCGTCCATGTCGTCCGCATTATCTCCAGAGAAGTGATCATCTGGCCCCAGTGGGTTAAAACCCACGGGTTCTTGAATATAATTGGCCGGGTTAAACTGGCCCCTGAAAACTGGTGTTGGATCCCCGAAAGAATGATGAGACAGGGATCGCTGTAATGGTATGAAGGAAGGCTGAGGGTTGTTCGGCTCATAGTCCGGTTGTGGCCCAAAAGGGTTAGGAGGTGTTGAACTATGCGAGACCGACCGTCTAGCCGGCTCAAAAAGGTTTCTCCGGTTCTGCCGGGGATCGTCACTTTCTGTCATAGATGGAGCTCGAGCATTCGAAGGTCCTGCTTCGTTATCGTTGGGGGCGGTGACTGGCCCCTTGCCTCGTCCTCTTCTTCGGAAGAATCTTGGCGGCATTTTCAAAACCTGTCATTATAATATGAGATAACAAAACAAGAATATATGCAAAATAAAGGACAACACAAACAAAGTGGAATTTGTCCTATGTTATATGTCTAGACTCGAAAGTTTAGAATTGTGCAATTGTGTAACTGAGATTAAACACAAAAGGCTAGTGTTTAATTCACTCAGTGTTGGCTCTGATACCAACCTGTCACACCCCGATTTCCACGTGTCACCGGTGGGCCCGGTGGGGAGTATCGTGACGTGGTTGGCAACATAATAGTCAAACAACACAATAATCATATGCACAGCGGAAGCAAATTTAAAAATATGATACAACCGAATTTAATATTGTAATATCAAAGTCACAATATCCGGAAGTTTATCCACAGTCGGATCGAAATAAAAATAATATTAATGGTTCAACAGACTTCAGGCATCTTAAGCTTGCGAGACTTCTAATGATGCTAAGGAGAAATCCCAGCCAATTTCGCTTAGTACCTGCATTTAATCTTTTTGGGAAAATACGTCAGTTTACACTGGTAAATACGTTCAACTGACTCATTTTGGAAAATGATTAAAAATTGGTTTGGATGCACATGGCATAAACATTTTATTTAACTTGGGAGAATTATTTTATATTATAATCTTGTGAACGAATTACATGTTCCTTGTGCGTTCAGTAGCCCGGATCTTGTCCGGGTTAAAGATCAATAGACACACCACAATGTTCTTTTGTGCACTGACGGGTGTACGCCTACACCCCGCGCTTAAGTCGTGGCCATTTCGTAAAATGATGCCGAGGATATCCGGGACATGGTCATTAACCCCCCAAAGGCTTTAAGTAACAAGACTGTTTAAACGAGCCAGTCAAATTTATTCAATTACCCACTCAACGGTGGAGAATTTGATGCCCGATCAAGCGGTATGCTATATACCGTAACCCAAGCCCGTATAGGGAAAATAAGTTAAAAGTATTTACCTGAGCAAGTATAATTCACAATTAGCAAAATGCACGTAGCTTTTACTGGTCCTCCTAATCTGGAACGAAGGTTTTATAATAACCTATTAGAATCCTAACGGGTCTTTAATTAAGCTTAAGCTTAGACCGCCTAGTTTCAAAGATACGGTTCGTACGCACGATTAAGCGAAGACCGGATAGAATGTGATTTAGACCCGACAAGTTTGAAGACTTGTTTAATATGGGTTTATTATTCACATTCTGGATTTTGAGATAAAACCGTTAAGGTTTGACCCGTTTCGGCTAATTTATGTAAACTTGTTACATAAACCGAACCGTACGCGTAATAAACGTGACGGGTATTCGTGAGAGCTATATACAGGTTTCCTAAGTTAATTATGCCTCAAATATGTTGTGACATCAGTAAGATGTCTTTCATTATGCCCGAAACGTGTTTAAACACAAACTAGGCCCCGTAGGGGTAGTTTGATCACTTAAAAGTTTATAAAAGAGTTTAAGTAACAATCTGAGTTACAGGTCTGATGTAATCATCAAAAATACATAATTTGCTAAGTTTTATCAGTAGGATAAAGCATATATGTGAAATTTATCATTTTTAACCAAACTATGCCCCGTAGGGGTATTTTGGTAATTTCACATAAGCCTAAAAGCTCAAAACTGAAGTCTGAATTTATCAACCTTTGCTTACTGTTAAAATATTATAATTTGCCTAAAATAATAGTAGGTATCAACCCGGGTATGTTCAATAATATTTTGATACATACTTTGCGTTAGACGTTTTCCGGGTTCGATACTTAAATCTGATATTTTTATATTTCCAGAAGGCTTAAAATAATTTATTTATCATATGTGATCAGTAGCAAAAGGTTTGGAGTGGTTTAGATATGTAGAACTCATTTTATGGCCCGTAAGGGCAAAACCGATAATTACCGGATTAAGCCTACGACTACTAGTTATGCTCAGCCTAAAATTAATTAAAAATCTTTAAAAATCCCAAAATAATATATTACATCAGTGGGTATTAAGTTTGATACCAAAAAGTAGGCTTAACTAGGCTATACGCTAATTACGCCGTTTTATTAACATAAAGCCTTCATTTTGCGATAATGAGCATAACTCTTAATCTACAATTCAAACTGATGTCAAACTTTGCATACAAGTTTATATATCAGTAATTAAAGTTTCTACTCTTTTACATTTCTAAAAATCACGTTTTAAGGTAATAAGGGCATAATGGTCAACATACGAGCAATTAACGGAAACATGCATATTAATTGGATAACTAATGAACCAAGGTGTATAATCACAGAGGGTTGTACTAACATGTAACCTAGTCCAATTAAAGCTCTGAGGCATTTCTAAAACATGCCTTAACGGGTCAGAACTGAAAGTCAAAGTGAAAGTCAAACTATGTGACTTTCGGTTCCGAACCGGGTATTTACAGGAATTTGTCGGGTTGAACATGTTTAGACATGTTCTTACACTTATTACTAAGTTCTAACAATGATCAAACAGGTTGTATATGATCTATAATGTTAATTATGCATAAATGGCATTTTAAGTATCATGTTGACTTTTTATAAACTAGTTTGACCCGACTTTTGACCTGGTTAGAATGGTAATCAGGGGGAACCCTTTTGAGGTTTTATTATCCACATAAATACCAACTTATAACTACTTTTAATTCGAGATATGACTGAGCCATTGCTAACTAATCTCGAAGTCAAACCGTAATTACGACAGTTTGACTTTTAGCTAATTAACTAAGCTAAACTCAATTAAAGAAGGATAAGCAGACTTACAATAGTCCTATGCACGAAATGTGATCAGTTGAGGCTGCTTGGGAGCTCCAGAATTGATCAGGTATGCAATTGAAGGTGTGAGGAATGAGTTGAACACTTGTGGCCTTTTATAGTGAATTCAATCACCACAAGGTGTTGACAACAAGGTCTAGCACACACCACAACCTTCCCACATGTGTCCTAGATGCTTAGGGGGGTGCTTTAGGGGTCAAGAGATGTGGAAAATCGGGTAAAGGTCGCGCACAAAGGCAATGGCAGGCAAAAACCCAAATTTCTCGGAGCTGGGCACCCCTCGCGCGACGCCACCCTCCCCCCTCGCGTCGCGCTAGGCCTCGTCTGATCTGCACTTTTGATTTTTGCGATTTGATCCTTGGCTCTTCAAAATTCGATTAGGCACTTGTTTTCTTGCATTGTAAACCCTCATATTTGATCTATAAAGGCTTTAAAACATATACCCACTTTGCCAAGTCCCCGGTTAACTTTATTCTTACCCGAAACGTCCTAACTTTCAACGTTTACGCTTTAACCCTTCGCACACGAATTCGATCATAACTTTCTCATACGTTAACGAAACTTTACGAAATTTAAACCGTGTATTCTAGTGAGCATAATTAACCGTTACAAAGCTTCGGGTATGTCAAAAGGTCATTCAGAGGTATAACTTAAACATGTTGACACATTTAGCCCCTGTAGTTTGTAATCTCTCACTTTTAGCTTCGTATGATCCATGATTTATTCGTTTGAAGGTATGAGCACCATGTAGGGTTAATATACATTATATTTATTCACGGTTGACATTTAGAATACGTATATTCACATACTTTCCATGATTGTCAACTTTAGTCCTTCTATAATATTTCTTTCACACGTTTAAACATTTGACACGTGTCTACACATTATAGGACGTGAATTTTCGAGGTGTTACACCACTTCACCGGATATTCCGCTCCACCAGTTATCGAATTTTTTTTGCACAAAGAAAATTTTGGATTTCCATTCCTCCTCGTTCCTGGTGGTACGGAGTATCAGTGGATCGCTGGATGTAGAGTAAAACAAGAATCGGCAAGAACCATGGCATCTAAGCCGGTATGTTAAAGGAAGGTCATGAACGGAAAGATCAGGAATGTGGGTATTCTTGATTCGATCAAGAACAAGCAAGACTCGCCAAAGCATTGGCATCGTTTGACTAAAGTTGATCTTGGTGATACGAAAAAACTCAATGACAAAATCAGGGAAAGGAAATTGAAGCCCTAAGGTGAATGGAAAAGCATTGAAACACAGCCATTCGTTAGAAACCATGTCCGATCGGATTTCCCGATCAAACGGCCGGAACACAGTCCCTTCCAGGAAGATGCCGGAGGTTTTAAGGGCCGACAGGTGAGCGCTGTCAAATGAACATATTTCCTTCTCCGGATCTTGGAGGATATTCTGGTGGATAAATGTGGGAGGAGAATCGCTGGAGCTGGATCTTGTTTGCCTCGCCATATCTTCGCCGGAATAGTGTGCAGAAAAGAAGAGAAAAGAGATGAGAAGAGAGAGAGGATTTTTACCTTTTTCCATCTTGATGGAGATTAAATGGAGTTGAGGATAAGAAGATATAGGGAAACAATGAGTAAATATAGACTGAGTAGTTACAAGCGGTCACATCAAGTCTTATCTCTTAATTGCCTTGGTTATCGTGAAAAATGTAACCGTTAGCTCCAGGATCCTTAACGGTAACATTTTTTGAGACAATTGTTATTGGTGAAATTCTGAGCCCATATCCTGGATAGTATCTTGAATTATATCTTGATTACATAATATATGTTCGCAACCAGGATGCTGAATCAGGATATTGGTAACATCCTGATATTGTATCCTGAGGATTACTAACGAATTGTGTGCAGGAGTACGAGTACAAGTTCACAACGTTCATGGAGACCTCTTCCCCTGAAGACTCGGTCCAAGTTGTTCGAAGAAGAACGTTAAAGCCGCATTACTTGGTCTTTAACGTTCACATGGGAATATTCGTTGGCATCCCCCTATTTTAGAAGATTTTGTTTTCTTTTTGTAACTATAAATAGATGGATAAACCATATCACATAGGACATCACACTCACTACTCTTGAGCTCTCATACTTTCTCTCGCAATTCACACACTTTCTGAGAAACATTGTAACACTTAGCAACGATCTGGTCAATATCCTACACTGTATCCTGACATTTGAAGTAATAAGAAGAACAAGGCAGCTGCGATTGTCAGCTCCCGAGGTTTTGTGCCGGCGATCTAGATTGATCAAGGGCTTTCCTCGTACATCTCGTGTATCCCTTTACCTTTTTGCTCAGTGTTTGATTATAGATATAGCTCGATATCCTGAGCTATATCCTGAAAACTGCTTTTGCAAACAACCAAACCAGGATATTTTCAATACACTTTCTTAGCACACTACCTCACAAAACTAATTTAATCACTTAATTGCTTAGGTAATTTTTGACCAAAACAGTTTTAGACTTTATTAAAGTAACTCTAATTTCCCTAAATCCCTAATTCCCTATTTCCCTCATTCTTCTCAAGACTCAAGTTCATCATTTCAGGAATTCACCAAAACTAGCCCTAGTCTCTCTCTCACAGACTGAATCTCTCAAGGCCTTCTCTCGTATCATCCTTCTGACCTTCTCTCGTTCATCCCCGGCGTATCATCCTTCTGACCTCTCTCGTTCATCTCCGGCGTATCCCAAAGTTCAGTCGGTAGCCAGCGTCTCCATCTGTCCCGATTCTGTTGTCGTCGGCAGCCAGCATCTCCATCTATCCCGATTCTGTTGTTTATCTCAATGTAAGTGTTTTGTGTTTCTATTGTTCATCATTTCATGGTTATAAGAACAGATTTAAGTTTTAAGAACAGATTTAAGTGTTTCATGGATGGTTATAAGAACAGATTTAAGTGTTTCTATGTAAGAACAGATTTTAATGTACAGAATTAACTTTTAAGTGTTTATTTGTTTTTATGACAGGTTATATGTATTTCTATGTAAGAACAGATTTAAGTGTTTGTTTGTTTTTTTTTTTTTTTTTTTTTGTAACAGATTTACTTATTAGATTGAAGCTATTTTGCATTTTAGATGTTCTTAAACATTAAACATTTGGATAACATTTTGTGTTTATTTTTGTGGGACTTTTTATGTTTGTATTTTGTTAAATTGTCAAGTGTGTGTGAGACATATAACTTTGTGAATTTTGGTGAATGAATGGCTGTGTAGGAATGCAAAATAAAACTGAGTAAAAGCGAACCGAACCGAGTTCTAGCATAAGATTTCCGCTCGATTTCCTAAATACGAACCGAACCGAGCGGCTAGGTTTCAAACCGAACCGAGCGGCTCGGTTTCAAACCGAACCGAGCACGAGCATACCTCCGTTCGGTTCGGTTCGGCTCAGCTCATGAACACCCCTATTTATGATTACACATGGCCTAAGCTGTAAACACTTTTTTTTATAAATAGTTGATATATAAATTATTATTACAAAATCAATATTATTACAAAAATAATCTAAATCTTTGAATGAAACGTTTAACAGGTTCTATGCGTCGAAAACAAAATTCGGGTGACTTCAACTTGCTCAACCCATTTCAAGCGCTCCTCCCCTCTCCCACTTTGTTTTTTGTTTTTTTTTCTTTGGAGAAAGAGGAGATCCGGCAAACTTTATTAGTATAAAATAGAAAAATTACAAACAAGAGATTGGGTTTCCTAGGACAAACTTAAAAGAGGACCACCAACCCTGCCCAAAAAATGAACCTAGACATTATTAAACCAGGCTATGGGCAATACAAGCCCGAATCATAGTAAAACTGTTAAAATCCACAACCATACCAGGCCCAAAATAACCAAACAAATTCCATCTAGTTTGTTCGACCAAGTATGGATTTTGTGTTGATTATTTTTAAAACCGGCTAGCTCAAGTTTTAAACAACTCGTGTTCATCAAGGTCAAATTTCAGCTTGGTTGAGTGTCCAAACCCTATAGCTTCAAGCGGATGGTGGTCACTAAAGTTCATTCATTAAATGCTCCAGCCAATAGGCCTAAGTTAATGGGACAAAAACATACAACTTGGTCCTGACACGCTGACAAGAGTAGTTTGGGCCTACAGTCTTTAATCTGATCAAAACCATCTATAAAGTTTTGATGTATTTGAAAAAAAAATACGTACAAAAGAAATTTAAAGTCATCCAAGTATCCAACCAAAAACAACCACAACCCTCATTTTCAAACTATAACCAAGATCGAGATCAAAGATGCAAAACCTGGAGACAAGAATCATGAATAAGAAAACAGCCATGTGGAATCTCTGACCAATCAAAGTTTACAACTAGTGGTGGCAAAACCAGACCTATGCACGAACCAGGTTTACAACTTGAAACTGGTAATTTAATGCTAGTTGAAAACGTGTTCAACTTGTTCGAATTCTGTCCTAGTTTTTTTTTTTTATTATTATTATAAATAAGTAGAGAGTCAAAATGTATACAAAATTATTAAAAAATAATAATTAAAATAAAATCTTAGTAGGGTAACAACATAATTTAGTAGGTTTTATGTGTTAGATATACATATCCATATTGGGTGAATTTAGAACTGAAGTCTGAACGCTTTGACCGATTCTGTTTAAGCTAACTTTTTCAACACAATTGAAAACTAAGGCATCTAATAGTAAAGAGTAAATTGCCATTTTAGTCCCTGAGTTTTGACCAAAATTACCACTTTAGTCCAAATAGTTTTTTTCTTGCCATTTTAGTCCAAATAGTTTTGTTTTCTTGCCATTTTAGTCCAAATAGTTTTGTTTTCTGCCATTTTAGTCCCTGAGTTTTGTCATTTGTTGCCATTTTCATCCAACCCACTAACTCCATTCAAAAAAAATTATTTAACTTAGGTGAATTTTGGTCGAACCACATTTTTCTTTCTTTTTTTGCAGGTGCGATGGTATGGGGATGGTGTTGTGCCAGTTTACAGTGAAGATGATGGCGGTGGTTGTTGGTTTTACGATGATGACGGTGATGTTGGTTAATGACGTGGGTGGCGTAAAAGTGCCCGGTGGTGGTGGAAATGGTAGGTGGTGGGGTGGGTGGTGACGGTGCAGGGACTAACCTTCTATCATCGCCACCACCTGCCTGCACCGTCACCACCCACCCACCCCACCACCATCACCACCTACCAGGGACTAAAATGGCAGAAAACAAAACTATTTGGACTAAAATGGCAAGAATCAATCAATCAATCAATCAATCATACCCAGTAAAATCCCACAGATAGCAAAGCTATTTGTAGGGTCTGTGGAGGGTGGGATGTAGGCACACCTTACCTCTACCCCTAGGGATAGAGAGGCTGCTTCCAGAGAGACCCTCGGCTCCAAAACACCCAGGACACCCAGGAAAGAAATAAATAGAGCATGAGGTGTGTGTATGTGTATGAAGCTACCAATGTAGTAGTATGAGTTGCAAAATAGTGCATGGTAGAACAAAACAAATATGACAACACAAAACAGTCTATACAAATAATTACATATCTACGACCATACACTACACCTAGAAACACAACTGTACAAAACATCCTATATACATAGTTACTTATGTACGACCATACACTACACCTAAAAACACAATTGTACCCTTTCCTAGAAATCCTTAACCTTAATCCTACGTCTCCACGGGCTCCTATCATGGACTAAAATGGCAAGAAAACAAAACTATTTGGACTAAAATGGCAAGAAAAAAACTATTTGGACTAAAGTGGCAATTTTGGTCAAAACTCAGGGACTAAAATGGCAATTTACTCAATAGTAAACTTAAATTATCACAACTAGGTGTAAAGAGGCGTTCTTAGTATACTTGAAATCAGTTAAACTTAAATCAAGACGAACGTAAACCATTTCGAGCCCGAATTCAAGCCTTCAATACGATTCTTTAAATCAAGACGAGTTTAAACTCCAGCTTCTTGTCGTGCTAGGCACAGCTACACAAGCCTATGATTTGAGGAGTGCACAGTGTGCCTTACTAAGTATCATTGTGGATATACCATTTTAAGAAAAGAAAAAATACTAAATAACATATATTAATATTTAATCATAACTGGGTGAGAGATGTTTTGGGGGACATCTTGAGGAGAGCGGGGATTTCTGCCAAGAAGGAGGCCCCTGTGAATTTCCTTACAGATCCCATGGAAGGAAGATCTACATTGAGACCAGCGGATCTGCTCGTCTTTGGTTGGGCGGGAGGGAAACACGCTTGTGTGGATCTCACAGGAGTCTCCCCCTTAGCTGGTTTAAGGGAAAGCGGGTTTGTAGCAGGACAGGCTATAAAGAAAGCGGAATCTAAAAAGGTGGATAAACACGCTAAAGCATGTGCTGATAACCAACATGCATTTGTCCCCTTCGCCTTTGACACCTTTGGCTCCCTAGCTCCAGAAGCTATCCGTTTGTTAACTAGGGTCCAAAAGGTTGTTGACAGCGGTTGCTCATCAACAGGGGGGCAGAGGTTTGTCTTTAATAGGCTAGGGTTTGCTATTCAGAAAGGGGTAGCGGCGCAGCTTGTTGCTCGCTTACCTGCGATATTGATGTAACTCGGCCAGTATTTTATTATTTTTAAGCCTTTACTTTGACTTTATATAAAAAAAAATCATAACTATATATAAAAAGTTAATAGATTATTACATAAAAAAGAGCAACATTCATCATGTGTACTAGTGTGTTGAAACTAATCTTGTCATAACTCAAAAGTTGAAGAGTGCTAAATGGTTTAGTTTTATTTTAGTAGGAATATTTAGGATTTATGTTAGTGTTAATTATATTTTATTTAGTTTTCTTATTTGAGTAGGTTAGTTGTTCTCTAAGAGATTTTTTAGTATAAATAGGGGTTCTATGTTTAGGGTTTATGTACATTTAATTTTAATCAAATAGTTCTTTCTTGTTAAATTTATAGTTTGATTATATTGAAGAAGGTCTCGTGTCCATCAATTGGTATCAGGGCGGTTTATCAAATCGGAGCTTAAAGGGAAGGAAAAAGGTTATTACTATCAAGAAGGCAGGTGCAAGAGGGTTTGTCAGTCAAACGTCAGTAGTAGGTTGTAGTGATCGAGGTTGTGATCAATAACAAAAAGACTATAGCAATCAACGAGCAGTGATTGCAGACTTAATCAAAGGAGAAAACCTAGGTGTTGTGCAATGTTAGATCGGATCAACAGCAGACTTCAAAGGTGGTGAAGTAGCAAGTTTGATCAAGGTGGAAGAGAAAGGATGTTGGCGTGTTTGTGGTTGATGGTTCAAATGTCTGGACAAGTTATAGTGTGATCCCAAAGGAGTCAGAAAACATGGGGTGCAGTGTTGTGTTGGTTGCAGCAAAGTTGTTGATGCAAAGCTAATACAAGAGCCAAATATTAAGGTGGAAGAACTTCGGGTTTTACTTGGTATTCAAGAACTGAGAGGAACTTGACAAGATTAGGGGATGATTGTTGGAATTAATCTTGTCATAACTCAAAAGTTGTAGGGTGCTAAATGGTTTAATTTTTGTTTTAGTTGGAATATTTAGGATTTATATTAGTGTTAATTATAGTTTATTTAGTTTTCTTATTGGAATAGGTTACTTGTTCTTCATAAGATTTTTTAGTATAAATTGTTGTTCTATGTTTAGGGTTTATGTATCTTCAATTTTAGTCAAATAGTTCTTTTTTGTTAAATTTATTGTTTGATTATATTGAAGAAGGTCTAATTTCCAACTATAAGATAATATTGAAAATATAAATAATGTACTATGGGCTATGCCTGTTATTATTGTGTAATGTGTAATGGGAAGTAGGGCTTGATATATATTAGGTCATTACAATATACATACTTTGTATCTTTTGTATCATCTTATAGTGAAACAAATAATAATAAAGAAAATGATTCTCATATAACTATGATAAAAGTTGAGTGATAAAATCAATACAATATACTAGTTTCTTTTTACGTCGCGCGTTGCGGCGTAACCGAGCAAATGATAATGTAAAACAAACGTGTTTTAAAAATAAAGCATGTTGTTTAGAAAGACAAATCATTAGAGCGGTTTAGTTTATCATCGTACCGTCATGACACCAAATAAATATTTTATTTTGATTACAACTTCATTTTTAATAAAACTTATAACGGAATGCCAGAGAAAAAATCAAGCACAACTACGTAGTTAAGTTTTTAGAAAATGGTTATGAACGTAAATTATTAAAGAAGTATCAGATTAATCGATAAATTAATACATGTTCTAAATAAAGAATTATAAAAAATGGTAAATGAAATATATGATTTTAAAAGAAGGAAAAAAATATAGGCTATTAAAAGTAAATATAATAATAAACTATTGTATTAAATAAAGAATAATAAAAACATATATATTATTATAAAAATAAAGTTACTATTCATCATACTTCATCAACAATATATATATATATATATATATATATATATATATATTACAAATTGACTATATATATATATATGTATGTATATATATATATATATTAATTTATAATATACCAATGAATATTGTCTATTTTGTCTTTTATTTTATTTTTTTCTTTCTTCTATTTTTAGGTTTTGTTAGTTTTACCTTTAACTTTTAACATTGAGACTTATAGCCCCTCAACTTTTCAAAAACTTTGTAAAATGTCCTTTTTACTCCTTAGAGCTTTACATGCTTTCTTTTATGTACGCATCGGTTTAAATACAAATTAGTTTATGTTTCAACATTGATTTTTTTTCCCGAGTTCTGTCGGGTCAAATATACTTTGTTTTCGTTCTTATTATTATGTACATTTTCAGTTGATCACTTGGTGTTATAAATTCATGTATTTGTTTTATGTTTTCCCCGGTTTTGAATTTTGATCATCGTTCAATTAGCACGGTTTTACGCCCCGATTCGCAACGCGGGGGCTGAAGACTAGTTGACTAGCAATTATTGAAATTAAGTCCATAAATAAACACGTAAATGGTGCTAATAAGACCATCGGTAATGGTTACTGCCCTTTAAGAGACATTTTTCACCACATCAATTTCATAAATGCCGCTTCAAAAAGTGTATAATGGCTAATGTTTTTTTCATTCGTTCCTTTCCATGTTTTTTCTTCCTTATTTGGCATTATATTATAATGTCCCTCCTACTTCATGCCCTATAATACTCATTACTCATGGTCTAATACATTTACGCATTTTAAGCTATAAAAGGAAAGTGTGAAAGTTTGAAAATTTTTGGGGAACATCTTGATTGACGAAATCAATGCCTTAGATCAAGAAATTTGGGTAAGGAAAACCACCAAAGGTTGTTTGCCACTTGATCTGCCCCATTGAGACCTTTATGCTGCCTGCTCATGGGCCCGGTAACTCCAATTGTAGAAGTTATTCTTGTTTATAGTTTGGGCTCTTTCTGCCTTTTTTCCCTTATCCAGCTCTTGATATGTTCCTTATCACTCTCCTTACTTGAGAAAAAACTAGACCCCGAGTACTCAGGATAATCAGTAATCTGCTTATTCACAAACGTCATCAATCTGCTTATTGACAAACACTGACGATAAAGCATGGTTATGGCACGCCAGGTTAGGCTATTTATGTTTCAAAGCAATTAAAGATATGACCCATAAGACCTTGGTTGATGGTGTTCTTAGGATAAGCCATGCTAGTCAAATCTGTGACGCATGCTTATTATGAAAACACAATAGAACTCCATTTCCTAAACATGCTAAATACACTGGACTTGGTCTTTGGAGATGTCTGTGGTCCAATATCCCCACCTACACATGCTGGGAAGAAGTATATACTCCTACATATAGACGATTGCACACGCTACATGTGGGCGTATTTCCTCACTTCCAAGGATCAAACATTTAGAACTTAAAAGAAGTTCAAGGAAAGAGTGGAGACTGATATACAAACCAAGTTGAAGATGCTGAGAACGTAGAAGGGAGGGGAATTAACGTCAAATGAATTATGGCAATTCTGCAAAGACAACGGCATCACAAGGCAACTAACAACACCATATTCATCTAACAAAACAGAGTACTTGAAAGAAGAAACGGGACGAAGTTGTCTACTATTCAAAGTATGTTAAAGGCGATTAACATGCCGTATTATATTTTGGGAGAAGCAGGACGACATGCCATACTCCTACTAAACATGGTTCAAACAAAGGTGTTGTTGAATAAGACACCTTCTGAAGGACTAAAAAGAAAGAAGCAAATCTTGAAGATCTAAAGATATTTGGGTACACAACATACATTAAGGTAGTATCAAATCAACTTAAGAAGTTAGATGAAAGAAGCATACCCATGGTATATATTGGAATAGAAGAAGGAACAAAGGCGTACAAATTATATGATCTGGCGAATAACAAGATTTGTTTAAGTAGAGATGTAATGTTCATGGAAGGATGACCATATAATTACTTGGCTGATTACATGAATGAAGTTGGTACTAAAGATCCAAAATGGACAAATTTCGCAGTCGAAAGGGAATGATGATCTAGAGGAATTACAGGTTTCGATACCTGAGAGTCCTTATAGTTATGGGACTAATCATGAAAAAGAAGCGATACAAAGATCATTCAACTCATTGGATTCACAGGTCACACCTCCTACATACTCTTTTCAACAGAATTCTGAAGATGACTTCAGTTATGCATCAAGTTCTTCATCATAACCATTCAATCATGCGCCACAAGGATATCGAAGTCTAGATTAAGTTTATGATGAAGCACCTGAAATTGAACTACGACCGCATGAGTTAGTATTGGTAGAGGAAGAACCCATGAATCACAAGGAAGCATCTATAGATTGCTTGATGCAATGAAGGTTGAGTTTGCCTCAATAAATAAGAACAACACTTGGAAGCTGAAAACAGTGCCCCACGATCACAAGGCAATAGGTCTAAAATGGGCGTTCAAGACCAAGAAGGATCCAAGTGGAAATGTGGTGGAATACAAGGCTAGACTCGTGGCGAAAGGGTACGTGCAGCAACACAAGATAAACTTTGAAGAAGTATTTGCACAAGTCGCACGTATTGAAATAATTCGTTTAATATTAGCTTTAGCAACATATCAAGGTTGGGAGGTACATCATTTCTATGTCAACTATGCATTTCTACACGAAGATCTAGAGGAAGAGATTTATGTCTCACAGCCGAAGGATTCATGTAGCTGGGAAACGAAGGAAAGGTTTATAAGTTCCCAAAGGCATTGTATGGATTGAGGTAAGCATCAAGAGAATGGAACATGATGTGCAATAAAATGCTGAAGTCACTTAACTTCAAGAAGTGCACGCTAGAATAAGTTGTCTTTACAAAGAGAAGTAAGACTTCTACACTACTAGTTGGACTATATGTTGATGGCTTGATAGTCATGGGAACTTTAAAGGCAAAGATGGTTCACTTCATATACCAAATTGTAAAACCTCACTAAATCATGTCAAATATAATGATGACACGTGTCATAAACCCTAACCATGTAAAGAGTTAACTATGAAGGACTAAACTTGACAAACAGTGCAAAGATGTGTGTAGAAGGACTAAAAGTGTCAACGTGCCAAACTTGTGCCTCTGATTGACCTCACATGATGTTCGTATACTTTAATGAATAAATTGTCGGACACAAGAAGTCGTTTGTGCTTAAAAATTTAAAAGTTTACAAAACACAGGGGTTAAAAGTGTCAACATGTTAATTCTTACCTCTAAATAACCTTTTAACGATCCCGTGAGGGCTTTGTAATGTTTTATTATATTCTCACGGGGAAAATCCCACTCTATAACTTATCGTGGGTGCAATTTGTGGCACTAATCAAAGAAAACTTTTGTCCTCAGCATGAGGTAGAGAAGATTGAAACAGACTTCCTGAGTCTGGTTATGAAGAATTTGGATTGCCAAGCTTATGTCACGAGTTTCAACACTATGTCAAGACTTATTCCCAATTTGGTTACACCAGAACCTAAACGCATAGCGCGCTTAATTGGAGGCCTGGCCTTGGAAATAAAAGGAAATGTTAAAGCTTCCAAGCCATGTAGGAAGTTCAGGCTGTTGTAGCAAACCTGACAGTTTTTGATGCTCGGCTTTGACTTGCGCACATGTCAAGCATTTAGCTACATGGGTGGCTACAGACTTTTTCAAGCCTATCCACCAATAATTTGCCTTTAGATCCTGGTACATCCTATCAGCTCCAGGATGAACGGGGTATTTGGAACTATGGGCTTCCTGGAGGATGACATCTTGAAGACCTCCATAAATTGGAACCCGTATTCGTCCATTTAATCGTAGAATTCCGTCCTTGCTAAGAGTTAACTGCTCCTCAGTTACTCCTAGCTTTTCATTAGGATGGTTAGCTTCCAACACAGCTTCCTGCTGTGCAGCTAACAACCTTTCAATCAAATTATTCTTTATCTCCATGCGTTTGGCATTGATTCGGATGGGTTTCACCCTTTCCTTTCTGCTCAAGGCGTCAGCGACTACATTCGCTTTGCCGGGATGATACTTGATTTCACAATCATAATCATTCAAGGTCTCCATCCAACGGCGTTGCCTCATGTTTAATTCTTTCTGATTAAATAGATGCTGGAGGCTCTTGTGATCAGAATAGATCACACACTTAATCCCATAAAGATAATGCCTCCACAGTTTTAGTGCGAATACAACGGCACCCAATTCCAAATCGTGGGTGGTGTAATTCTTTTCATGCACCTTTAACTGTCGTGAAGCATAGGCAATAACTTTGCCTTTCTGCATAAGCACACACCCCATGCCAGTGTGCGAGGCATCACAGTAAACCACAAACTCTTCTATTCCATCTGGCAATGTTAGTACTGGGGCGTTGCTCAGCTTTTGCTTCAGAATATCAAAGGATTCTTGCTGTTTAGGGCCCCAAACAAACTTAACCTTCTTCTTAGTTAAGGAGGTTAGGGTGGCAGCAATCCTTGAAAAATTTTCAATGAAACGCCTGTAATAACCTGCCAATCCCAGGAAGCTACGAATCTCAGTAGGCGTCTTTGGTTCTTGCCAGTTCATAATTGCTTCAAACTTAGCGGGATCCACTTGGATACCACGTGTCCAAGGAATTGGACTTCTCGAAGCCAAAATTCACACTTGGAGAACTTGGCATAGAGCTTCTCCTGATGCAGGAGCTTGAGAATACAGCGAAGGTGTTTCTCATGGTCAGCTTGATTCTTCGAATAGATAAGAATGCCGTCGATGAAAACGATGACGAATTTATCTAAGTACGGCTTGCAAACGCGATTCATGAGATCCATGAACGCGGCCGGTGCATTAGTGAGCCCAAAAGGCATCACTAGGAACTCGTAATGACCATAACGAGTCCTAAATGTTGTTTTATGCACATCTTCATCTCTGACCTTTAGCTGATGGTAGCCTGACCTCAAATCAATCTTCGAGAAATAACTTGCCCCTTGAAGCTGATCGAACAAATCGTCGATCCTGGGCAAAGGATACCTATTCTTGATCGTGACCTTATTAAGCTCACGATAATCGATGCACAGACGCATCGATCCGTCCTTCTTCTTGACAAACAGGATTGGCGCTCCCCAAGGAGACGAACTAGGTTTAATGAAACCCTTAGCTAGCAGTTCATCTAGTTGTGTCCTCAATTCTTTCATCTCCGTTGGAGCCAACCTATAGGGTGCTCTGGCAACTGGTGCTGCTCCGGGGATGATATCAATCCTGAATTCCACTTGCATATCTGGTGGCAAACCAGGTAGTTCTTCTGGAAAAACTTCTGGGAATTCAGAGATGACAGGGATGTCTTCTATTTTTGGTTTAGGCTCATCAATAATCACTTGTGCCATGTAGATGACACAACCCTTCTTTAAACACTTGGAAGCCTTGAGCATAGTCACCTGCTCAGGCAGCCCATAATGGGTATCTCCCCGAATGGTAAGTGATTCACCAGACGGAGTCTTTATTACCACTTGTTTCTTGTTACAGACAATTTGGGCCTGGTTAAGAGATAACCAGTCCATACCCAGAACTATGTCAAAACCGGCCAACTTAAAGGGAAGTAGAGACAGAGGAAAAGAATGGTTCTTAATGGATATAACACACCCATCTAACACAGTTGAGACGGGTTCTAGTGTACCATCTGCTAACTCCACCTCATAATTCACATTTAAGGTTTTGACAGGCAATTTCAGCAATTTGCAAAATTTATGATCTACAAACGACTTATCAGCGCCTGAATCGAAAAGTACTCTAGCAAAGACGTCATTTACAAGGAAAGTACCTGTAATAACGTTGTCGTCTAGAATCGCTTCCTTTGCGTCCATTCTGAAGACTCTAGCATTAGTCTTCTTGGCCTCTTCAAGCTTCTTGGTGTACTTAGGGCAGTTGGTTTTAATGTGGCCCTTTTCATTGCAACGGTAGCACGTTGCGTCTTTCAACTTCTTGCAATCCAAGGTTTTGTGATCCATGGACTTGCAAATACCACAAGCATAAGTTTTTGATTGAGTCTGTGAGTTCGACTCAAGTTTGCACTTTCCAAAGTGCTGCTTCTTGCAAATTTTTCATTTGGGCTTCTCACCAGAATTATGCCCATCTCTCCTTGACTCCAATCCCTTCTTGTGGTCACCGTTCCCACGGTGCTTCTTGTTCGACTTTCGTGAACCATCATCTTCACGCTTTCTCTTCTCAGCCTCCTTATTCCTCACCGATCTCTGCCTGACCGCATCCAGAGTGAGGGATAAGGAAATGTCAGCTACTGATCTAAAAGTAGTTGGCCGAGAAGCTTTCACGCTTGCCTTGATCTCGGGGGCTAAACCACCGATAAAACGAGCTATTCGCTTTGGTTCCGGGGTTACTAAATATGGAACCAACCGAGACATAGTGTTGAAGCTCGTTAGGTAAGCTTGACAGTCGAGGTTTGTCATCACCAAGGATAGAAAATCAGACTCTATCTTCTCCACCTCATGTTGAGGGCAGTAATTTTCCCTGATAAGGGCAACAAATTGATCCCACGACATGTTGTACAATGGGATTTTTCCGGTGGCTTGAATCAGAGATCTCCACCATGCTAAAGCTTCACCCTTAAAAGACTGCGACACAAACTTGACCACGTCTCTCTCAGCGCATCCGCTGATGTCTACAACCGTATCCATCTCATCCAGCCATGTCATACAGTCAATGGCTCCTTTCTCCCCATTAAAATCCCGGGGCTTGCACGAAACAAAGTACTTATAAGAGCAACCCTTCTCACGGGGTCCCTGATTTAGTATAACCTGCTGAGATGGAGCACTGTGGTTCGAGGAGCGTCGATCATCATCTTTCTTCGGGTCGTCCTTCTTGGACGGTGGCTTTGAAGGCTGTATAGATAGGGTCCTACTACGAGTCCCACTATACTCTTCGTACTGCCTTTCCAAAGCCTGTGTAACAGCGCCGTCTATGATCGCTTTCGATTCCGCACCCGTTAAATTAATTCGGGCGTTCTGGTTATTCTCCACTGGATGACTATTACCCTCGTCCGAGTTAGCCATACTAATTGAACTGTTGCAGAAAACAAGGACAATAGTTTATTTGGGAGTTTATTATGGAATTGTCTTTTATGGCAATTCATTAACCATGGTAACAGAGACCATATTTGGTTAATTTATAAATCATATTTATTTAGGATTTCTATTATAATTTATCCTAATTATAAAACATTAACAGTTTTATTTGTGGCACAAAAGGCCTAGTCACGTGGACATTTTTAATTTAATCTATGATTTCAGAGAATCAAAACATTAAGGTATACTGGCACAATAGGCCTAGTCACAAGGACAATTATAAATTATATGCTAGGATTTCAGAGAATCAAAGCATTTGAGGTTTGAACCTAGTTCATTACCTTTATTTGGCAGGGAGTCATAGCTACCACTGTCTTTTGGCTCATATGGAAATGAGTAGGGCCCGTAGGCACGTATTACCACGTATGGTAAAAATATGATCATCTTAATTGATGATCTTAACCCTTGATTCAGAGATCATTAAATTGGGTTAGGAATCTTCTAAAGAATCCTTATACATATACAATGACGTGTGATTTTAACGAATCACTTCTGCCATGAGTGTTAACATGTTTTCAGATGTTAACTTGAATTTGAATCTTTTGAACAGGTCTTACCATCTTGGCCCGGTCTTATAATGACCAAAAGGCTAGGTTTCAGACTTTAAGATTCTTAATTAATAATTGAATAGGCAGATTATTTCAAAAGGAATGATTTTAATTTATTTATTTCATTTGTAATTTATATATGCACATAATGGAAAACATGAAATTTATAAAACAAACATTCCATTAATTTATTGTAATATTACATGTTGCCCTAAACGGGTCTTTTCAATAAACAATTACCCACGCAGGGGTCAATCAACATACTTGTCCACGCAGGGACTTTAAACAAACATAATAGTCCACGTAGGGACCTTAAACAAACAAACTAGTCCACGCAGGGACTTTAACCAAACATCATACCCTCGCAGGGGTTAACGGAAGATAGACCCACGCATGAGTCAAAACAAACACACATACATACCCACGCAGGGGCATAAACAGATACAACAATTACAGGCCCACGCAGGGGCTTAACAACAATTGGAAGGATTCAGTGATCCTTCTTGTTCTTCCCTTTGATCAAGCTTGCCAATCCTTGGAAGAAGCTCTGTCTCTCCCTACGGTCACGGTGGAAGCCTCGCTCTACTTCATCCAACCTTTGTAGGATTTCCTCCCTTTCTGGGGGAGAAAACTGTGGCGGCTGCTATTGCGTCCGAATAATAGGCCTAGGAGGTATCCGGTACCCCTGTGTTGGGTACCGTACCCTACTCCCCACGGATCCCATAGGGTCCTTGGGTGTTGTAGTTCACCGCTACCATGTAAGGGTCGGCCTCCGCGAAACCATATTTGTGGTGAGTCGGCGGTTCAAACGGGTTATACGCCATGGAACCCGTATATGCCGGAATTGGGTTGTCAAAACCCATCGGCGGTGGCTGTGGTACAGCTGGTTGTGAAGGTCCACCTATTTGTGGGTCCTCCTGATGTGGCGGGTAGTGGCTGCCATTGGATTGACGTGGGGAACTGAAATGGAAATCCCCTGCTCGTGACGACATACGCGCACCGGTTCTCCTTCGCCTTGGCGGTTGTGGAGGTGTCGGCTGCACTGGTGGCGGTGGAGGCGGTGGCGTGACTGCCACGAATCTGGAATCCACAGAGGGATCCTGTTTTTGCTGCGACTGCTGCTGCTGGGGCGACGAGTGGTGAGGAGGTGTATAATACCATTTGTGCCGAGTGAACATAGCTTGAAAGCTATCCGGACCAACATAGGGTGATCCGTGGAACGAAGATCCGTCGGAGATCTCGATCGGGTGGTTTGGAGTACCACTGGCTGGCTCGACGGGGTCCGTATCCTCGTCCATGTCGTCCGCATTATCTCCAGAGAAGTGATCATCTGGCCCCAGTGGGTTAAAACCCACGGGTTCTTGAATATAATTGGCCGGGTTAAACCGGCCCCTGAAAACTGGTGTTGGATCCCCGAAAGAATGATGAGACAGGGATCGCTGTAATGGTATGAAGGAAGGCTGAGGGTTGTTCGGCTCGTAGTCCGGTTGTGGCCCAAAAGGGTTAGGAGGTGTTGAACTATGCGAGACCGACCGTCTAGCCGGCTCAAAAAGGTTTCTCCGGTTCTGCCGGGGATCGTCACTTTCTGTCATAGATGGAGCTCGAGCATTCGAAGGTCCTGCTTCGTTATCGTTGGGGGCGGTGACTGGCCCCTTGCCTCGTCCTCTCCTTCGGAAGAATCTTGGCGGCATTTTCAAAACCTGTCATTATAATATGAGATAACAAAACAAGAATATATGCAAAATAAAGGACAACACAAACAAAGTGGAATTTGTCCTATGTTATATGTCTAGACTCGAAAGTTTAGAATTGTGCAATTGTGTAACTGAGATTAAACACAAAAGGCTAGTGTTTAATTCACTCAGTGTTGGCTCTGATACCAACCTGTCACACCCCGATTTCCACGTGTCACCGGTGGGCCCGGTGGGGGAGTATCGTGACGTGGTTGGCAACATAATAGTCAAACAACACAATAATCATATGCACAGCGGAAGCAAATTTAAAAATATGATACAACCGAATTTAATATTGTAATATCAAAGTCACAATATCCGGAAGTTTATCCACAGTCGGATCGAAATAAAAATAATATTAATGGTTCAATAGACTTCAGGCATCTTAAGCTTGCGAGACTTCTAATGATGCTAAGGAGAAATCCCAGCCAATTTCGCTTAGTACCTGCATTTAATCTTTTTGGGAAAATACGTCAGTTTACACTGGTAAATACGTTCAACTGACTCATTTTGGAAAATGATTAAAAATTGGTTTGGATGCACATGGCATAAACATTTTATTTAACTTGGGAGAATTATTTTATATTATAATCTTGTGAACGAATTACATGTTCCTTGTGCGTTCAGTAGCCCGGATCTTGTCCGGGTTAAAGATCAATAGACACACCACAATGTTCTTTTGTGCACTGACGGGTGTACGCCTACACCCCGCGCTTAAGTCGTGGCCATTTCGTAAAATGATGCCGAGGATATCCGGGACATGGTCATTAACCCCCCAAAGGCTTTAAGTAACAAGACTGTTTAAACGAGCCGGTCAAATTTATTCAATTACCCACTCAACGGTGGAGAATTTGATGCCCGATCAAGCGGTATGCTATATACCGTAACCCAAGCCCGTATAGGGAAAATAAGTTAAAAGTATTTACCTGAGCAAGTATAATTCACAATTAGCAAAATGCACGTAGCTTTTACTGGTCCTCCTAATCTGGAACGAAGGTTTTATAATAACCTATTAGAATCCTAACGGGTCTTTAATTAAGCTTAAGCTTAGACCGCCTAGTTTCAAAGATACGGTTCGTACGCACGATTAAGCGAAGACCGGATAGAATGTGATTTAGACCCGACAAGTTTGAAGACTTGTTTAATATGGGTTTATTATTCACATTCTGGATTTTGAGATAAAACCGTTAAGGTTTGACCCGTTTCGGCTAATTTATGTAAACTTGTTACATAAACCGAACCGTACGCGTAATAAGCGTGACGGGTATTCGTGAGAGCTATATACAGGTTTCCTAAGTTAATTATGCCTCAAATATGTTGTGACATCAGTAAGATGTCTTTCATTATGCCCGAAACGTGTTTAAACACAAACTAGGCCCCGTAGGGGTAGTTTGATCACTTAAAAGTTTATAAAAGAGTTTAAGTAACAATCTGAGTTACAGGTTTGATGTAATCAGCAAAAATACATAATTTGCTAAGTTTTATCAGTAGGATAAAGCATATATGTGAAATTTATCATTTTTAACCAAACTATGCCCCGTAGGGGTATTTTGGTAATTTCACATAAGCCGAAAAGCTCAAAACTGAAGTCTGAATTTATCAACCTTTGCTTACTGTTAAAATATTATAATTTGCCTAAAATAATAGTAGGTATCAACCCGGGTATGTTCAATAATATTTTGATACATACTTTGCGTTAGACGTTTTCCGGGTTCGATACTTAAATCTGATATTTTTATATTTCCAGAAGGCTTAAAATAATTTATTTATCATATGTGATCAGTAGCAAAAGGTTTGGAGTCGTTTAGATATGTAGAACTCATTTTATGGCCCGTAAGGGCAAAACCGACAATTACCGGATTAAGCCTACGACTACTAGTTATGCTCAGCCTAAAATTAATTAAAAATCTTTAAAAATCCCAAAATAATATATTACATCAGTGGGTATTAAGTTTGATACCAAAAAGTAGGCTTAACTAGGCTATACGCTAATTACGCCGTTTTATTAACATAAAGCCTTCATTTTGCGATAATGAGCATAACTCTTAATCTACAATTCAAACTGATGTCAAACTTTGCATACAAGTTTATATATCAGTAATTAAAGTTTCTACTCTTTTACATTTCTAAAAATCACGTTTTAAGGTAATAAGGGCATAATGGTCAACATACGAGCAATTAACGGAAACATGCATATTAATTGGATAACTAATGAACCAAGGTGTATAATCACAGAGGGTTGTACTAACATGTAACCTAGTCCAATTAAAGCTCTGAGGCATTTCTAAAACATGCCTTAACGGGTCAGAACTGAAAGTCAAAGTGAAAGTCAAACTATGTGACTTTCGGTTCCGAACCGGGTATTTACAGGAATTTGTCGGGTTGAACATGTTTAGACATGTTCTTACACTTATTACTAAGTTATAACAATGATCAAACAGGTTGTATATGATCTATAATGTTAATTATGCATAAATGGCATTTTAAGTATCATGTTGACTTTTTATAAACTAGTTTGACCCGACTTTTGACCTGGTTAGAATGGTAATCAGGGGGAACCCTTTTGAGGTTTTATTATCCACATAAATACCAACTTATAACTACTTTTAATTCGAGATATGACTGAGCCATTGCTGACTAATCTCGAAGTCAAACTGTAATTACGACAGTTTGACTTTTAGCTAATTAACTAAGCTAAACTCAATTAAAGAAGGATAAGCAGACTTACAATAGTCCTATGCACGAAATGTGATCAGTTGAGGCTGCTTGAGAGCTCCAGAATTGATCAGGTATGCAATTGAAGGTGTGAGGAATGAGTTGAACACTTGTGGCCTTTTATAGTGAATTCAATCACCACAAGGTGTTGACAACAAGGTCTAGCACACACCACAACCTTCTCACATGTGTCCTAGATGCTTAGGGGGTGCTTTAGGGGTCAAGAGATGTGGAAAATCGGGTAAAGGTCGCGCACAAAGGCAATGGCAGGCAAAAACCCAAATTTCTCGGAGCTGGGCACCCCTCGCGCGACGCCACCCCCCCCCCCCCCTCGCGTCACGCTAGGCCTCGTCTGATCTGCACTTTTGATTTTTGCGATTTGATCCTTGGCTCTTCAAAATTCGATTAGGCACTTGTTTTCTTGCATTGTAAACCCTCATATTTGATCTATAAAGGCTTTAAAACATATACCCACTTTGCCAAGTCCCCGGTTAACTTTATTCTTACCCGAAACGTCCTAACTTTCAACGTTTACGCTTTAACCCTTCGCACACGAATTCGATCATAACTTTCTCATACGTTAACGAAACTTTACGAAATTTAAACCGTGTATTCTAGTGAGCATAATTAACCGTTACAAAGCTTCGGGTATGTCAAAAGGTCATTCAGAGGTATAACTTAAACATGTTGACACATTTAGCCCCTGTAGTTTGTAATCTCTCACTTTTAGCTTCGTATGATCCATGATTTATTCGTTTGAAGGTATGAGCACCATGTAGGGTTAATATACATTATATTTATTCACGGTTGACATTTAGAATACGTATATTCACATACTTTCCATGATTGTCAACTTTAGTCCTTCTATAATATTTCTTTCACACGTTTAAACATTTGACACGTGTCTACACATTATAGGACGTGAATTTTCGAGGTGTTACACCACTTCACCGGATATTCCGCTCCACCAGGGATCGAATTTTTTTTGCACAAAGAAAATTTTGGATTTCCATTCCTCCTCGTTCCTGGTGGTACGGAGTATCAGTGGATCGCTGGATGTAGAGTAAAACAAGAATCGGCAAGAACCATGGCATCTAAGCCAGTATGTTAAAGGAAGGTCATGAACGGAAAGATCAGGAATGTGGGTATTCTTGATTCGATCAAGAACAAGCAAGACTCGCCAAAGCATTGGCATCGTTTGACTAAAGTTGATCTTGGTGATACGAAAAAACTCAATGACAAAATCAGGGAAAGGAAATTGAAGCCCTAAGGTGAATGGAAAAGCATTGAAACACAGCCATTCGTTAGAAACCATGTCCGATCGGATTTCCCGATCAAACGGCCGGAACACAGTCCCTTCCAGGAAGATGCCGGAGGTTTTAAGGGCCGACAGGTGAGCGCTGTCAAATGAACATATTTCCTTCTCCGGATCTTGGAGGATATTCTGGTGGATAAATGTGGGAGGAGAATCGCCGGAGCTGGATCTTGTTTGCCTCGCCATATCTTCGCCGGAATAGTGTGCAGAAAAGAAGAGAAAAGAGATGAGAAGAGAGAGAGGATTTTTACCTTTTTCCTTCTTGATGGAGATTAAATGGAGTTGAGGATAAGAAGATATAGGGAAACAATGAGTAAATATAGACTGAGTAGTTACAAGCGGTCACATCAAGTCTTATCTCTTAATTGCCTTGGTTATCGTGAAAAATGTAACCGTTAGCTCCAGGATCCTTAACGGTAACATTTTTTGAGACAATTGTTATTGGTGAAATTCTGAGCCCATATCCTGGATAGTATCTTGAATTATATCTTGATTACATAATATATGTTCACAACCAGGATGCTGAATCAGGATATTGGTAACATCCTGATATTGTATCCTGAGGATTACTAACGAATTGTGTGCAGGAGTACGAGTACAAGTTCACAACGTTCATGGAGACCTCTTCCCCTGAAGACTCGGTCCAAGTTGTTCGAAGAAGAACGTTAAAGCCGCATTACTTGGTCTTTAACGTTCACATGGGAATATTCGTTGGCATCCCCCTATTTTAGAAGATTTTGTTTTCTTTTTGTAACTATAAATAGATGGATAAACCATATCACATAGGACATCACACTCACTACTCTCGAGCTCTCATACTTTCTCTCGCAATTCACACACTTTCTGAGAAACATTGTAACACTTAGCAACGATCTGGTCAATATCCTACAGTGTATCCTGACATTTGAAGTAATAAGAAGAACAAGGCAGCTGCGATTGTCAGCTCCCGAGGTTTTGTGCCGGCGATCTAGATTGATCAAGGGCTTTCCTCGTACATCTCGTGTATCCCTTTACCTTTTTGCTCAGTGTTTGATTATAGATATAGCTCGATATCCTGAGCTATATCCTGAAAACTGCTTTTGCAAACAACCAAACCAGGATATTTTCGATACACTTTCTTAGCACACTACCTCACAAAACTAATTTAATCACTTAATTGCTTAGGTAATTTTTGACCAAAACAGTTTTAGACTTTATTAAAGTAACTCTAATTTCCCTAAATCCCTAATTCCCTATTTCCCTCATTCTTCTCAAGACTCAAGTTCATCATTTCAGGAATTCACCAAAACTAGCCCTAGTCTCTCTCTCACAGACTGAATCTCTCAAGGCCTTCTCTCGTATCATCCTTCTGACCTTCTCTCATTCATCCCCGGCGTATCATCCTTCTGACCTCTCTCGTTCATCTCCGGCGTATCCCAAAGTTCAGTCGGCAGCCAGCGTCTCCATCTGTCCCGATTCTGTTGTCGTCGGCAGCCAGCATCTCCATCTATCCCGATTCTGTTGTTTATCTCAATGTAAGTGTTTTGTGTTTCTATTGTTCATCATTTCATGGTTATAAGAACAGATTTAAGTTTTAAGAACAGATTTAAGTGTTTCATGGATGGTTATAAGAACAGATTTAAGTGTTTCTATGTAAGAACAGATTTTAATGTACAGAATTAACTTTTAAGTGTTTATTTGTTTTTATGACAGGTTATATGTATTTCTATGTAAGAACAGATTTAAGTGTTTGTTTGTTTTTTTTTTTTTTTTTTTTGTAACAGATTTACTTATTAGATTGAAGCTATTTTGCATTTTAGATGTTCTTAAACATTAAACATTTGGATAACATTTTGTGTTTATTTTTGTGGGACTTTTTATGTTTGTATTTTGTTAAATTGTCAAGTGTGTGTGAGACATATAACTTTGTGAATTTTGGTGAATGAATGGCTGTGTAGGAATGCAAAATAAAACTGAGTAAAAGCGAACCGAACCGAGTTCTAGCATAAGATTTCCGCTCGATTTCCTAAATACGAACCGAACCGAGCGGCTAGGTTTCAAACCGAACCGAGCGGCTCGGTTTCAAACCGAACCGAGCACGAGCATACCTCCGTTCGGTTCGGTTCGGCTCAGCTCATGAACACCCCTATTTATGATTACACATGGCCTAAGCTGTAAACACTTTTTTTTATAAATAGTTGATATATAAATTATTATTACAAAATCAATATTATTACAAAAATAATCTAAATCTTTGAATGAAACGTTTAACAGGTTCTATGCGTCGAAAACAAAATTCGGGTGACTTCAACTTGCTCAACCCATTTCAAGCGCTCCTCCCCTCTCCCACTTTGTTTTTTGTTTTTTTTTCTTTGGAGAAAGAGGAGATCCGGCAAACTTTATTAGTATAAAATAGAAAAATTACAAACAAGAGATTGGGTTTCCTAGGACAAACTTAAAAGAGGACCACCAACCCTGCCCAAAAAATGAACCTAGACATTATTAAACCAGGCTATGGGCAATACAAGCCCGAATCATAGTAAAACTGTTAAAATCCACAACCATACCAGGCCCAAAATAACCAAACAAATTCCATCTAGTTTGTTCGACCAAGTATGGATTTTGTGTTGATTATTTTTAAAACCGGCTAGCTCAAGTTTTAAACAACTCGTGTTCATCAAGGTCAAATTTCAGCTTGGTTGAGTGTCCAAACCCTATAGCTTCAAGCGGATGGTGGTCACTAAAGTTCATTCATTAAATGCTCCAGCCAATAGGCCTAAGTTAATGGGACAAAAACATACAACTTGGTCCTGACACGCTGACAAGAGTAGTTTGGGCCTACAGTCTTTAATCTGATCAAAACCATCTATAAAGTTTTGATGTATTTGAAAAAAAAATACGTACAAAAGAAATTTAAAGTCATCCAAGTATCCAACCAAAAACAACCACAACCCTCATTTTCAAACTATAACCAAGATCGAGATCAAAGATGCAAAACCTGGAGACAAGAATCATGAATAAGAAAACAGCCATGTGGAATCTCTGACCAATCAAAGTTTACAACTAGTGGTGGCAAAACCAGACCTATGCACGAACCAGGTTTACAACTTGAAACTGGTAATTTAATGCTAGTTGAAAACGTGTTCAACTTGTTCGAATTCTGTCCTAGTTTTTTTTTTTTATTATTATTATAAATAAGTAGAGAGTCAAAATGTATACAAAATTATTAAAAAATAATAATTAAAATAAAATCTTAGTAGGGTAACAACATAATTTAGTAGGTTTTATGTGTTAGATATACATATCCATATTGGGTGAATTTAGAACTGAAGTCTGAACGCTTTGACCGATTCTGTTTAAGCTAACTTTTTCAACACAATTGAAAACTAAGGCATCTAATAGTAAAGAGTAAATTGCCATTTTAGTCCCTGAGTTTTGACCAAAATTACCACTTTAGTCCAAATAGTTTTTTTCTTGCCATTTTAGTCCAAATAGTTTTGTTTTCTTGCCATTTTAGTCCAAATAGTTTTGTTTTCTGCCATTTTAGTCCCTGAGTTTTGTCATTTGTTGCCATTTTCATCCAACCCACTAACTCCATTCAAAAAAAATTATTTAACTTAGGTGAATTTTGGTCGAACCACATTTTTCTTTCTTTTTTTGCAGGTGCGATGGTATGGGGATGGTGTTGTGCCAGTTTACAGTGAAGATGATGGCGGTGGTTGTTGGTTTTACGATGATGACGGTGATGTTGGTTAATGACGTGGGTGGCGTAAAAGTGCCCGGTGGTGGTGGAAATGGTAGGTGGTGGGGTGGGTGGTGACGGTGCAGGGACTAACCTTCTATCATCGCCACCACCTGCCTGCACCGTCACCACCCACCCACCCCACCACCATCACCACCTACCAGGGACTAAAATGGCAGAAAACAAAACTATTTGGACTAAAATGGCAAGAATCAATCAATCAATCAATCAATCATACCCAGTAAAATCCCACAGATAGCAAAGCTATTTGTAGGGTCTGTGGAGGGTGGGATGTAGGCACACCTTACCTCTACCCCTAGGGATAGAGAGGCTGCTTCCAGAGAGACCCTCGGCTCCAAAACACCCAGGACACCCAGGAAAGAAATAAATAGAGCATGAGGTGTGTGTATGTGTATGAAGCTACCAATGTAGTAGTATGAGTTGCAAAATAGTGCATGGTAGAACAAAACAAATATGACAACACAAAACAGTCTATACAAATAATTACATATCTACGACCATACACTACACCTAGAAACACAACTGTACAAAACATCCTATATACATAGTTACTTATGTACGACCATACACTACACCTAAAAACACAATTGTACCCTTTCCTAGAAATCCTTAACCTTAATCCTACGTCTCCACGGGCTCCTATCATGGACTAAAATGGCAAGAAAACAAAACTATTTGGACTAAAATGGCAAGAAAAAAACTATTTGGACTAAAGTGGCAATTTTGGTCAAAACTCAGGGACTAAAATGGCAATTTACTCAATAGTAAACTTAAATTATCACAACTAGGTGTAAAGAGGCGTTCTTAGTATACTTGAAATCAGTTAAACTTAAATCAAGACGAACGTAAACCATTTCGAGCCCGAATTCAAGCCTTCAATACGATTCTTTAAATCAAGACGAGTTTAAACTCCAGCTTCTTGTCGTGCTAGGCACAGCTACACAAGCCTATGATTTGAGGAGTGCACAGTGTGCCTTACTAAGTATCATTGTGGATATACCATTTTAAGAAAAGAAAAAATACTAAATAACATATATTAATATTTAATCATAACTGGGTGAGAGATGTTTTGGGGGACATCTTGAGGAGAGCGGGGATTTCTGCCAAGAAGGAGGCCCCTGTGAATTTCCTTACAGATCCCATGGAAGGAAGATCTACATTGAGACCAGCGGATCTGCTCGTCTTTGGTTGGGCGGGAGGGAAACACGCTTGTGTGGATCTCACAGGAGTCTCCCCCTTAGCTGGTTTAAGGGAAAGCGGGTTTGTAGCAGGACAGGCTATAAAGAAAGCGGAATCTAAAAAGGTGGATAAACACGCTAAAGCATGTGCTGATAACCAACATGCATTTGTCCCCTTCGCCTTTGACACCTTTGGCTCCCTAGCTCCAGAAGCTATCCGTTTGTTAACTAGGGTCCAAAAGGTTGTTGACAGCAGTTGCTCATCAACAGGGGGGCAGAGGTTTGTCTTTAATAGGCTAGGGTTTGCTATTCAGAAAGGGGTAGCGGCGCAGCTTGTTGCTCGCTTACCTGCGATATTGATGTAACTCGGCCAGTATTTTATTATTTTTAAGCCTTTACTTTGACTTTATATAAAAAAAAAAATCATAACTATATATAAAAAGTTAATAGATTATTACATAAAAAAGAGCAACATTCATCATGTGTACTAGTGTGTTGAAACTAATCTTGTCATAACTCAAAAGTTGAAGAGTGCTAAATGGTTTAGTTTTATTTTAGTAGGAATATTTAGGATTTATGTTAGTGTTAATTATATTTTATTTAGTTTTCTTATTTGAGTAGGTTAGTTGTTCTCTAAGAGATTTTTTAGTATAAATAGGGGTTCTATGTTTAGGGTTTATGTACATTTAATTTTAATCAAATAGTTCTTTCTTGTTAAATTTATAGTTTGATTATATTGAAGAAGGTCTCGTGTCTATCAATTGGTATCAGGGCGGTTTATCAAATCGGAGTTTAAAGGGAAGGAAAAAGGTTATTACTATCAAGAAGGCAGGTGCAAGAGGGTTTGTCAATCAAACGTCAGTAGTAGGTTGTAGTGATCGAGGTTGTGATCAATAACAAAAAGACTATAGCAATCAACGAGCAGTGATTGCAGACTTAATCAAAGGAGAAAACCTAGGTGTTGTGCAATGTTAGATCGGATCAACAGCAGACTTCAAAGGTGGTGAAGTAGCAAGTTTGATCAAGGTGGAAGAGAAAGGATGTTGGCGTGTTTGTGGTTGATGGTTCAAATGTCTGGACAAGTTATAGGTGTGATCCCAAAGGAGTCAGAAAACATGGGGTGCAGTGTTGTGTTGGTTGCAGCAAAGTTGTTGATGCAAAGCTAATACAAGAGCCAAATATTAAGGTGGAAGAACTTCGGGTTTTACTTGGTATTCAAGAACTGAGAGGAACTTGACAAGATTAGGGGATGATTGTTGGAATTAATCTTGTCATAACTCAAAAGTTGTAGGGTGCTAAATGGTTTAATTTTTGTTTTAGTTGGAATATTTAGGATTTATATTAGTGTTAATTATAGTTTATTTAGTTTTCTTATTGGAATAGGTTACTTGTTCTTCATAAGATTTTTTAGTATAAATTGTTGTTCTATGTTTAGGGTTTATGTATCTTCAATTTTAGTCAAATAGTTCTTTTTTGTTAAATTTATTGTTTGATTATATTGAAGAAGGTCTAATTTCCAACTATAAGATAATATTGAAAATATAAATAATGTACTATGGGCTATGCCTGTTATTATTGTGTAATGTGTAATGGGAAGTAGGGCTTGATATATATTAGGTCATTACAATATACATACTTTGTATCTTTTGTATCATCTTATAGTGAAACAAATAATAATAAAGAAAATGATTCTCATATAACTATGATAAAAGTTGAGTGATAAAATCAATACAATATACTAGTTTCTTTTTACGTCGCGCGTTGCGGCGTAACCGAGCAAATGATAATGTAAAACAAACGTGTTTTAAAAATAAAGCATGTTGTTTAGAAAAACAAATCATTAGAGCGGTTTAGTTTATCATCGTACCGTCATGACACCAAATAAATATTTTATTTTGATTACAACTTCATTTTTAATAAAACTTATAACGGAATGCCAGAGAAAAAATCAAGCACAACTACGTAGTTAAGTTTTTAGAAAATGCTTATGAACGTAAATTATTAAAGAAGTATCAGATTAATCGATAAATTAATACATGTTCTAAATAAAGAATTATAAAAAATGGTAAATGAAATATATGATTTTAAAAGAAGGAAAAAAATATAGGCTATTAAAAGTAAATATAATAATAAACTATTGTATTAAATAAAGAATAATAAAAACATATATATTATTATAAAAATAAAGTTACTATTCATCATACTTCATCAACAATATATATATATATATATATATATATATATATATATTACAAATTGACTATATATATATATATGTATGTATATATATATATATTAATTTATAATATACCAATGAATATTGTCTATTTTGTCTTTTATTTTATTTTTTTCTTTCTTCTATTTTTAGGTTTTGTTAGTTTTACCTTTAACTTTTAACATTGAGACTTATAGCCCCTCAACTTTTCAAAAACTTTGTAAAATGTCCTTTTTACTCCTTAGAGCTTTACATGCTTTCTTTTATGTACGCATCGGTTTAAATACAAATTAGTTTATGTTTCAACATTGATTTTTTTTCCCGAGTTCTATCGGGTCAAATATACTTTGTTTTCGTTCTTATTATTATGTACATTTTCAGTTGATCACTTGGTGTTATAAATTCATGTATTTGTTTTATGTTTTCCCCGGTTTTGAATTTTGATCATCGTTCAATTAGCACGGTTTTACGCCCCGACTCGCAACGCGGGGGCTGAAGACTAGTTGACTAGCAATTATTGAAATTAAGTCCATAAATAAACACGTAAATGGTGCTAATAAGACCATCGGTAATGGTTACTGCCCTTTAAGAGACATTTTTCACCACATCAATTTCATAAATGCCGCTTCAAAAAGTGTATAATGGCTAATGTTTTTTTCATTCTTTCCTTTCCATGTTTTTTCTTCCTTATTTGGCATTATATTATAATGTCCCTCCTACTTCATGCCCTATAATACTCATTACTCATGGTCTAATACATTTACGCATTTTAAGCTATAAAAGGAAAGTGTGAAAGTTTGAAAATTTTTGGGGAACATCTTGATTGACGAAATCAATGCCTTAGATCAAGAAATTTGGGTAAGGAAAACCACCAAAGGTTGTTTGCCACTTGATCTGCCCCATTGAGACCTTTATGCTGCCTGCTCATGGGCCCGGTAACTCCAATTGTAGAAGTTATTCTTGTTTATAGTTTGGGCTCTTTCTGCCTTTTTTCCCTTATCCAGCTCTTGATATGTTCCTTATCACTCTCCTTACTTGAGAAAAAACTAGACCCCGAGTACTCAGGATAATCAGTAATCTGCTTATTCACAAACGTCATCAATCTGCTTATTGACAAACACTGACGATAAAGCATGGTTATGGCACGCCAGGTTAGGCTATTTATGTTTCAAAGCAATTAAAGATATGACCCATAAGACCTTGGTTGATGGTGTTCTTAGGATAAGCCATGCTAGTCAAATCTGTGACGCATGCTTATTATGAAAACACAATAGAACTCCATTTCCTAAACATGCTAAATACACTGGACTTGGTCTTTGGAGATGTCTGTGGTCCAATATCCCCACCTACACATGCTGGGAAGAAGTATATACTCCTACATATAGACGATTGCACACGCTACATGTGGGCGTATTTCCTCACTTCCAAGGATCAAACATTTAGAACTTAAAAGAAGTTCAAGGAAAGAGTGGAGACTGATATACAAACCAAGTTGAAGATGCTGAGAACGTAGAAGGGAGGGGAATTAACGTCAAATGAATTATGGCAATTCTGCAAAGACAACGGCATCACAAGGCAACTAACAACACCATATTCATCTAACAAAACAGAGTACTTGAAAGAAGAAACGGGACGAAGTTGTCTACTATTCAAAGTATGTTAAAGGCGATTAACATGCCGTATTATATTTTGGGAGAAGCAGTACGACATGCCATACTCCTACTAAACATGGTTCAAACAAAGGTGTTGTTGAATAAGACACCTTATGAAGGACCAAAAAGAAAGAAGCAAATCTTGAAGATCTAAAGATATTTGGGTACACAACATACATTAAGGTAGTATCAAATCAACTTAAGAAGTTAGATGAAAGAAGCATACCCATGGTATATATTGGAATAGAAGAAGGAACAAAGGCGTACAAATTATATGATCTGGCGAATAACAAGATTTGTTTAAGTAGAGATGTAATGTTCATGGAAGGATGACCATATAATTACTTGGCTGATTACATGAATGAAGTTGGTACTAAAGATCCAAAATGGACAAATTTCGCAGTCGAAAGGGAATGATGATCTAGAGGAATTACAGGTTTCGATACCTGAGAGTCCTTATAGTTATGGGACTAATCATGAAAAAGAAGCGATACAAAGATCATTCAACTCATTGGATTCACAGGTCACACCTCCTACATACTCTTTTCAACAGAATTCTGAAGATGACTTCAGTTATGCATCAAGTTCTTCATCATAACCATTCAATCATGCGCCACTAGGATATCGAAGTCTAGATTAAGTTTATGATGAAGCACCTGAAATTGAACTACGACCGCATGAGTTAGTATTGGTAGAGGAAGAACCCATGAATCACAAGGAAGCATCTATAGATTGCTTGATGCAATGAAGGTTGAGTTTGCCTCAATAAATAAGAACAACACTTGGAAGCTGAAAACAGTGCCCCACGATCACAAGGCAATAGGTCTAAAATGGGCGTTCAAGACCAAGAAGGATCCAAGTGGAAATGTGGTGGAATACAAGGCTAGACTCGTGGCGAAAGGGTACGTGCAGCAACACAAGATAAACTTTGAAGAAGTATTTGCACAAGTCGCACGTATTGAAACAATTCGTTTAATATTAGCTTTAGCAACATATCAAGGTTGGGAGGTACATCATTTCTATGTCAACTATGCATTTCTACACGAAGATCTAGAGGAAGAGATTTATGTCTCACAGCCGAAGGATTCATGTAGCTGGGAAACGAAGGAAAGGTTTATAAGTTCCCAAAGGCATTGTATGGATTAAGGTAAGCATCGAGAGAATGGAACATGATGTGCAATAAAACGCTGAAGTCACTTAACTTCAAGAAGTGCACGCTAGAATAAGTTGTCTTTACAAAGAGAAGTAAGACTTCTACACTACTAGTTGGACTATATGTTGATGGCTTGATAGTCATGGGAACTTTAAAGGCAAAGATGGTTCACTTCATATACCAAATTGTAAAACCTCGCTAAATCATGTCAAATATAATGATGACACGTGTCATAAATCCTAACCATGTAAAGAGTTAACTATGAAGGACTAAACTTGACAAACAGTGCAAAGATGTATGTAGAAGGACTAAAAGTGTCAACATGCCAAACTTGTGCCTCTGATTGACCTCACATGATGTTCGTATACTTTAATGAATAAATTGTCGGACACAAGAAGTCGTTTGTGCTTAAAAATTTAAAAGTTTACAAAACACAGGGGTTAAAAGTGTCAACATGTTAATTCTTACCTCTAAATAACCTTTTAACGATCCCGTGAGGGCTTTGTAATGTTTTATTATATTCTCACGGGGAAAATCCCACTCTATAACTTATCGTGGGTGCAATTTGTGGCACTAATCAAAGAAAACTTTTGTCCTCAGCATGAGGTAGAGAAGATTGAAACAGACTTCCTGAGTCTGGTTATGAAGAATTTGGATTGCCAAGCTTATGTCACGAGTTTCAACACTATGTCAAGACTTATTCCCAATTTGGTTACACCAGAACCTAAACGCATAGCGCGCTTAATTGGAGGCCTGGCCTTGGAAATAAAAGGAAATGTTAAAGCTTCCAGGCCAACCACTTATAGGTCCGTGGTGGATTTGTCCTTATCCCTCACTCTTGATGCAATAAGGAATAAGTCTGTTAAGGCTTCTGATGAGGGAAAGAGAAAGAGGGAAGACGAGAGCTCGCATCGCTCCGATAAGAAGAAGAAAGGTAATTTTGAGCATAAGAAAGGTTCTGAGTTTAGGAAAAACTCAAGTAAGTCGGGTGACAGACCCGTATATAAGAATTGCAGGAAGCGGCATTTCGGTAAGTGCACAATTGACCCACAGGCTAAACCCTGTGGGATTTGTAAGACAAAGGGTCACAAAACTTTAGAATGCAAGGAATTGAAGAACGCGACTTGCTATGGGTGTAACGAGAAGGGACACATCAAGACCAACTATCCCAAGAATGTGAAAAAGCCTAAAGAGGCCAAAAATACCAACGCATGAGTGTTCCAGATGAATGCAAGGGAGGCAGTGAAGAACGATAATGTTATAACAGGTACTTTCCTCATAAACGATATTTATGCTAGAGTGTTATTTAATTCAGGTGCAGACAAGTCTTTCATAGACGATAAATTTTGTAAACTATTAAATCTGCCTATAAAAACTCTAAACATCAAATATGAGGTAGAATTGGCCGATGGTACCCTAGAAACTGCCTCAACAATTCTAGATGGATGTTTTATATCCATTAGGAACCACTCTTTTCGGTTGTCTTTGTTACCGATGAAATTGGCAGGTTTTGATGTAGTTATAGGTATGGATTGATTATCTATGAACCAAGCCCAAATTGCTTGTGCCAAGAAGCAAGTTATCATTAAGACCCCATCAGGAGAGTCAATTATTGTTCAAGGAGATACACATCATGGACTGTCTGATCAAGTAGCTATGCTTAAGGCATCCAAAGGTATGAAGAACGGTTGTGTCATTTACATGGCACAAATGACTGTAGACACGCCAAAGCCCCAAATTGAAGATATCCCTGTTATTTCGGAATTCACTGACATTTTCTCTGAAGAGTTACCTGGTTTACCTCCTGACAGGCAAGTGGAATTCAGAATTGATATTATACCTGGAGCAGTTATCATTAAGACCCCATCAGGAGAGTCAATTATTGTTCAAGGAGATACACATCATGGACTGTCTGATCAAGTAGCTATGCTTAAGGCATCCAAAGGTATGAAGAACGGTTGTGTCATTTACATGGCACAAATGACTGTAGACACGCCAAAGCCCCAAATTGAAGATATCCCTGTTATTTCGGAATTCACTGACATTTTCTCTGAAGAGTTACCTGGTTTACCTCCTGACAGGCAAGTGGAATTCAGAATTGATATTATACCTGGAGCAGCACCAGCCGCCCGGGCTCCTTATCGTTTGGCACCGACTGAAATGAAAGAATTAAGGACTCAGTTGGATGAATTATTGGAGAAAGGTTTATTCAACCAAGTTCGTCTCCTTGGGGAGCGCCAACTCTATTTGCGAAGAAGAAAGATGGGTCAATGCGTTTATGCATTGATTATCGTGAACTGAACAAGGTTACAATCAAGAACAGATATCCATTGCCCAGGATCGATGATCTGTTCGATCAGCTGCAAGGGGCAACTTTCTTCTCGAAGATCGATCTAAGGTCAGGATACCATCAGTTAAAGGTCAGGACGGAAGATGTACACAAGACTGCATTCAGGACAAGATATGGTCACTATGAGTTCTTAGTGATGCCTTTTGGGCTTACTAACGCGCCTGCAGCATTCATGGATCTCATGAATCGAGTCTGCAAACCATATCTGGACAAGTTTGTCATTGTTTTTATTGATGACATACTCATCTACTCCAAGAACCAAGCTGATCATAAGGAACACCTCCAATGTCTTCTCAGACTTCTGCAGCAGGAAAACCTTTATGCAAAATTCTCCAAATGTGAATTTTGGCTTCGAGAAGTTCAATTCTTTGGGCACGTAATGAGCGAGCGTGGTATCCTGGTGGATCCCGCTAAGATAGAGGCAATTATGAATTGGGAGGCACCCAAAACACCTACAGAGATTCGCAACTTCTTGGGTTTGGCAGGTTACTACAGGCGTTTCATCCAAAAATTTTCAAGGATAGCTGCACCTTTGACGTCATTAACCCGCAAAAATGTGAAGTTCGACTGGGATCCAAAACAACAAGAATCCTTCGAGACCCTTAAACAGAAATTAAGCAATGCTCCTGTTTTGATGTTACCTGAAGGGATAGATGAGTTTGTTGTTTATTGCGACGCATCGCACACTGGTATGGGTTGTGTGCTTATGCAAAAAGGTAAAGTGATTGCCTACGCTTCACGACAATTAAAAGTACACGAAAAGAACTACACCACCCATGACTTGGAGTTGGGTGTTGTTGTTTTTGCATTAAAGTTGTGGAGGCATTACTTATATGGAACCAAGTGTGTGATTTACTCTGATCACAAAAGCCTCCAACACCTGTTCAACCAGAAAGATCTCAATATGAGACAGTGACGCTGGATGGAAACATTAAACGATTATGACTGTGAAATACGCTACCATCCTGGCAAAGAAAATGTAGTCGCATATGCTTTAAGCAGGAGGGAAAGGGTTAAACCAATAAGGATCAATGCCAAAAGCATTGAACTAAAGAACAATTTAATCGAGAAATTGTTATTAGCTCAGAAAGAAGCATTAATAGAAGATATTTTTTCCGAAGAAAGATTAGGTGTAATTGCTGATCAGTTGACACCTGGAAACGATGGAATCCTCAGATTTAATGGCCGAATATGGGTTCCAATTCGTGGAGGACTTTGAGATGTCATCCTCCAAGAGGCACCTAATTCCAAGTATTCAGTTCATCCAGGGAATGATAAAATGTACCAGGATTTGAAGACACACAACTGGTGGATGGGTTTGAAGAAATCCATAGCCGCACATGTAGCTAGATGTCTGACATGCTCACAAGTTAAAGCTGAGCATCAAAAGCCGTCAGGTTTGCTGCAACAACCTGAACTCCCTACTTGGAAATGGGAGATGATAACTATGGACTTCATAACCAAGTTGCCAAAGACGAGACACGGGAATGATACAATATGGGTTATAGTCGACAGGCTGACTAAGTCAGCTCATTTCTTGCCCATTAAGGAAACGCACAGCTCCGATAAATTAGCCCAGCTGTACGTGGATGAGATTGTATCTCTCCACAAAGTGCCAGTATCAATCATATCTGACAGGGATACTAGATATACATCACACTTCTGGAAAAGTTTCCAGCTATCCCTAGGTACTCGTTTAAATTTAAGTACTACTTATCATCCTCAGACGGATGGACAGAGTGAGCGTACTATTCAAACGCTGGAAGACATGCTCCGAGCTTGTGTTATCGACTTAGGTGGAAGCTGGGATGATCACCTTCCTTTGATTGAATTTTCATACAACAACAGTTATCATTCGAGCATCCAAGCCGCGCCTTTTGAGGCTTTGTATGGAAGGAAGTGTAGAACGCCTGTGTGTTGGGCGGAAGTTGGGGAAACCCAACTCTCAGGACCAGAAATGGTTATGGAAACAACAGAAAAAAAAATTCAAATCCGTGACCGTTTGAAAGCTGCCAGGGATAGGCAGAAGAGCTACGCTGATAAGAGGCGCAAACCTCTAAAATTTGAAGTAGGTGATAAGGTACTACTTAAAGTGTCACCCTAGAAAGGTGTGATGAGATTTGGTAAAAAGGGAAGCTGAGCCCAAGATATATTGGACCATTCGAGATCATCGAATGTGTCGGGAGCGTGGGCTACAAGCTAGATCTACCTGAAAAACTTAGCGGAATACACAATGTGTTCCACATCTGCAATTTGAAGAAATGTCTAGCTGATGAATTGCTAGTAATGTCACATAAGGACGTACAGATTGATGAAAGTTTAAAGTTTGTTGAAAAACCCTTATCAATTGAAGATCGACAGGTCAAAAAGCTTCAAAGGAAGCATGTGCCAATTGTAAAAGTAAAATGGGATGCCCGCAGAGGCCCAGAATATACGTGGGAAGTGGAATCCACGATGCGTCAAAAGTACCCCTATTTGTTTCAGTAAATCTCAAGGTTGAGGTTTCTTTTTAGGGGGTGAGGATGTAACACCTCACAAAATCATGTCCAATATAATGATGACACGTGTCATAAACCCTAATCATGTAAAGAGTTAACTATGAAGGACTAAAGTTGACAAACAAGGCAAAGATGTATGTAGAAGGACTAAAAGCATCAACATGCCAAACTTGTGCCTCTGATTGACCTCACATGATGTTTGTATACTTTAATGAATAAATTGTCAGACACAAGAAGCCGTTTGTGCTTAAAATTTTAAAAGTTTACAAAACACAGGGGTTAAAAGTGTCAACATGTTAATTCTTACCTCTAAATAACCTCTTAACGATCCCGAGGCTTTGTAATGTTTTATTATATTCTCACGAATGTCGGATAATGATTTCGTGAAGTTTTGGTTCAATTATAGGGTTTAATTCGCAATTTCCAAGAATAAGGGTTAAAAGTGTAAATGTGATAATTCAACTATCGAAGAACCAGTTTGCCGAATTTGAAACTTAACTATACATGGTTTTACTCCCAAGAACATTAAAACCTGAATATATGGGCACCTCATGCTGAAAATGTCAGATATTCGAGTTATATAAGTACAGGGACCAAACTTTCAAAAAACAAAACAATTTTTGAAACCGCACTCCCCTGCGTGTCGCACAGGAATCCCCTGCACTTGGCGCGTGTCGTGGGCGGGACTGATTTCCAGCCAGAACTGGCAGCTGCCCAGCATGCAACCTGTAAATCTTTTTTGATTATCTGCAATACTGAAACAAATTCAGCAACTTGCTAATGGTTTTTAAATACCACTTAGACACTTGTAATCATCTAGAAACATCAGATTACACCTGCCATGATCTTGTGAGATGGAATTCGCTATAAATAGAGCTCATTTGAAGCCATCAAGACTTGCTCATTCAAGAATTTCTCAAACATCTCTCTCAAGCTTGTTCTCTGGTGCATCCTAGTCTTAAAGGAAGCCCTCATAAGTTCAAATTTCGTGCTAAGGACCCTTGTAAGTGTTCTTGGCTCCTGTAGTTCAGTTTTACCTAGTGTAAGGACCGAAAGTCAAAGTTAGCGTAATTCTGCTTTGACTTGTAGATTAATCTTAAATGGTCCAGCCATGGTTCTAAACGAAAGTGGCTATGTGTTGGTAATTAAGTAGGTGATAAACCCTCAAAAGGGCACATCCTAATTATCACGTTATCTCAGTCAATTGTCGGGTCAATGCAACTAGTTAAAAAGTCAAAACAGTCAATTTTTAAAATAATAATTAAAACTGATAATGTAGAAGTTATGAATCATGTTTTGTCACCTAAATAACTTGGTAAATGATAATAGAACATGTCTAAGCATGTTCAACCCGACAATTCTGAGTTTAGGCTCGGTTCACAACCGAAAGTCGCAAAAGTTGACTTTTGCTTTGACTTTCAGTTCTGACCCGAATTAGCTTAGTATTTTTATGCCTTAGGGTTCCTTTGTGACCATATTATATGTTAGTATAACCCTTTGAGTTTCTACTACATGGTCCTTTAGAAATCAGAGTTCATTTATATGTTTTTGTTATTTGCTTAAAATTTGACTATTATGCCCTTATAATGTAAAACCGAGATTTTTGGATATATGAGTATACAAATACCTTTGTTAATGATATATAAGCATGTCAATTAAATTTGACATCACATTCTGGTCTCAAACTAAAGTTATGCAAGATATCGTAAATTGAAACTTTTTATTAATTAAACTACACGTTTTAGCATAAATCATGTTTAAGCCCAAATTTTGGCACCAAACTCATTACCTACTGTTTTGATATTATTTTTAGGGATTTTTGGAATGTTGGGTCAGATTATAAACTGACCATATCATAGAGTTCTTGTATAATTCAATAAATGACGAAAATACCCTTTTTGTTAATAAAATGAGATTACATATGATTAACACGCCAAACCTTTTCCTACTGATTTTATATGAAAAATAAGATATTTTAAACATGCAAGACTGACCAAAATCTCAGAATTTTATAAACATCTCAAATATCGGCAATTATCGACTTTTACGATAATTAGATGCATAGTATGGTCTAAAACCATATTTAACATCTAAAACTTGTTACCTGCTGAGTTTATAAATAAATTTTAATATTTTTACAGTAAGTACAAGTCATGAACTCAGACTTCCAAATTTATCCTTAAAAACATATGTGAAATGACCAAAATGCCCCTACGGTGCATAGTTTGGCCATAAATGGTAAACAACACATATGTATGATATCTTACTGATTTAACATCATAAAATAAATGTTTTTACATAAGGTTTTAGACCAGAACCTCAGTTTACTATTAAACCTCTTTTATAAACTTTAAAATGACCAAAATACCCTTACGGGGCTTAAATTTGTTTTAAATTATTTTTGGGCATAATTGTTGATATCCTACTAATATCATAACATATTTAAAGCATAATAACTTATGGAACTTGTACATGACTCATCCGGCTACCCGTTATGCATATACGCGTTTGGTACGGTTTATGTAACTAGTTTGCATAAATTAACCGAAACGAGTCAAACCTTATTGTTTTAACTTCAAAATCCAGAATGTATTTAGTTTACCCATTTTATACAAGTCTCCATACTTGTCGGGACTAAATCACATTCCAATCCGGTCACCGCTTAGTCTAGCATTTCGTGCCGTAAACCTTTCTTTAAACTCACCGGTCTAAGTTTTCTACTTAAATAAGACCCGTTAGTAATCTCATAGGTTAATATAACCTTCGTTCAAGATTAAGAGCCCCAGTAAAAGATACTTTCACTTATTTGAGTAGATTGTACGGCTGAGAAAACTAAACTTTCATTTTAAGCTCAGGCAAATACTTTTAACTTATTTTCCCTTATACGGGCTTGGGATCCGGTAAATTATTACCGCTTGGTCGGGTGTAGAAACCTTTTAATCGGATATGGTTAAATTGCATAATCCCGTTTTAATCAGTATTTTTTGATAACAAATAACATTGGGGGTTAACGACCATGTCCTGGATATCCTTGGCTCGTTTAAAAAGCGTAAATGGCCACGACTTAAGCACGGGGTATAGGCATACACATGTCCGTTGCGTATGTAAAAGATATACTCATTTGTTGGGGTGACCCGCCATGAGTTTATATTTGTGGTGTGTTGTTTAATCTTGTTCGGTTTATTTATATCGTCCCTAAATGTTGGACAAACATGTAAATCTGATACAAGATTGTTATTAATATAATTGTCCCAAGTTATAAAAACATTTGTGCCTTGTGCATTTAAATCCATTTTCATAAATGCTTTCAAAAGATTCGGTTAATTGTATTTACCAGTGTAATCTGACGTATTTTTCAAAAAGACTAAGTGACAGGTACTGTACGTAATTGGCTGAGAGCTCTGGGCGTTAGTTAAAGAACCTTGCAAGTTATTGATGCTTATAGTCTGTTGAACAATATTTTATATTATGTTTTAGATCCGCCTGTGGATCCTCTTACAACCGTCTGTATAAATTTATTTCATACTTTATATTTCGGTTTGTAATAGTATTTTCCTCCGAGACTTCCGTTGTGCATTAAGCTGTATATAATTGACTATGACGATATCAACTACGTCACGATACTCCCCGTCGGGCCCACCGATAATATGTGGAATTATCGGGGTGTGACACAAATGGATGAGAAGCTTGAAATGAGTGATCTAGGATTGATGGATTACTATTCTCATAATAAATGTTACTTAAGCGAGAGGTGAAATTGCAAAAAAGCATACAGGGTACATAAACAAGATATTGATGAACGTTGATATGATAAACAAAAAACGAAACGAAAATTCATATGGAACCGGGAACAAAGTTAAAAAATACTGAAGAAAGAGATTCGGTAGATACAACACATTATAGAAGCCTGATTGGTTGGCTCAGGTTCTTACTAAATACAAGACCAGATCTTAGTTCCTCAGTTGGATTGCTTAGTAGATTCATGCAAGAACCAAAAGAGCATCACTTGAATGCGATAAAGAAAGTGTTACACTACATCAAACGAACCAATGAGCATGGTATTATCTACAAGAAGCAGGGAAGTTGCTAGATCACAGGTTATAGCTACAACACTTAAGGTGTTAACACAGACCAAGGCAATGGTAATACTGGTCTAGTATTCTATTTTGGAGAATCTCCTATAACTTGGTGCACACAAAAGTACCAAACAGTAGCATTGGAATCTTGTGAGTCTGAATTCATGGCAGCCACAACGGCAGCATACCAAGCACTATGGTTGAAGAGGCTACTTGATGAATAAGAGGATGGGGGAAGAAAGGATAAGACTGTGGGTAGATAACATTTCCGCTATAGCATTCATGAAGTATTTCGTATTTCATGGGAGGAGCAAGCACATAGACACAGACAATCATTTCATCAAGGAATGCATGGTGAATGAACACATTAGTGTGGAGTACATTAGTGGTGAACTTCAACAAGTTTGAAGATATTGGTGATAAAGGGGGAGAATGATGATATAATCCCTCACATCTAAGTACAAGGGTCTTGTTGTAATTAGTAGATAGTATGTTTATTATGTAATTAGAAGTGATGTCATAATATAAGGATTAGTTGTGTCAAACCAAAGATGATAACCAACATTTTTATAGATACGACACATCGAATGGATTTTTCGATCAAGATAACGCCAAAACACATGGCCACATCGATTGGAAGCATGGGCACATCAATTCACCAAGGGTCGCAATGGTTGAAATATGTTTATTGGTTTAGTATAAATAGGTTACATATTTCAATTGTAAACATTAGATTCAAGCAATTCAATTAAAAGTTCTTGTTATTTTTATTCACGTTTCTTGTTATCAATATCAATATCAATTGCAAAGATCAGGGCTAACAGAAAAGCCGTTGTTGGTTGTTCATTTAGTCACCACCCTCATGATTTTCAAGACCATTGCAGTCACCTACAATTGTGGTACGCAGTTCTTTAGTTGTCGTGAATGTTTTGTCAAACTTGGAAATGAGATCATCCACTACTCTCCACAGCCTTCAACCATCACCATATTCACCATTATTGTTGGGTTGTTTAACTCTTTCATCATTGGCCCCCAGGATACTAACAAGCTCTAATAAAAGTTGACATAAAGAATAAGCAAATAATAATTAAGAGAATGATTTTCAAATAACTTTGATAATACAATATGTGCCCTTTTATATGGAGTTCACTAAATTTGGCAGGTTTGCCAAGTTTTTGAAATTACAAATTGACTGCAAATTATTGAAATCATAACCATAAATAAACTTGTAGGTTATGCTAATCAGAGATTTACGGATTTTAAGTTATCAAAGGAAAGTGCGCAAGTTTGCAAAATTTGGGGGAAAATCTTGATTGACGAAAACAAGCCTTAGATCAAGGAATTTGGGTCTGCCAACTGGGTTGAACCGCCAAAGGTGTTTGCCACTTGATTTGTCTTGTTGAAACATTTCTGTTACCTGCTCGTGGGCCATGTAACTCAAATCGTAGCCCAAGTTATGTCGGTTTAAAGTTTAAGTCATTTCTGTCATGCTTTCCCTTATTTAGCTTGTCCATGTAAGTTAAATAAACTTAAAATGGACCAGTGACTGAAATTGCAAAGTTTGGAAACTTTTTATCGAATTCTCCCATTGTCGCGGCCCGCGTAGACTCCTTATGAGTGTTACGCGGCCGGGGTAAGAGTGCCCGCAACAGAAAACCAGCACAGCTGCAGGTTCATCCAGTTCCACCACCTTTGCATGCTTGTTTTCGATTCTAGGGGCTTGTTTGATGGTTTCCTCTGCCACCACAACACCTGTAAACATCTGGGAGCCTCCCTAAACAGGTGTAATGATCTTGGCAACTTCAAATCCCTTATAAATAGCCCACATTTTTTATCACTTACAACTTGCAATTGAGTTTTCATTCAACGCTCACTCTCTGAAGACCCTTGGAGCTCTAGGAAGCTTTCCTCAGTTCAATACTCGTGCTAAGGACTATAGTAAGTGTTCTTAGCTTCCTAAGTTCAAGTTTTATTAGCTTAATGACCAAAAGTCAAAGTTATCGCAATTAAGCTTTGACTTTCTGATTAATCACAAACGGTCCAGCCATTATTCGAATTGAAAGTAGCTATGAGTTGGTAATTATGTAGGTAATAAACCCTTAAAAGGGCACCTCACTTTTACTTGGTCAATTGTCAGGTCAAACTATATAATAAAAAGTCAAACAGGTCAGTTTTTACAAATTAATTCATAAATGATAATGCAGAGGTTATGGAACATGTTTTAACACTTAAATGACTTGGTAAATAATATAAGAACATCTCTAGGCATGTTCAACCCGACAATTCTGAGTTTAGGCTTGGTTCGGAACCGAAAGTCGCAAAAGTAGACTTTTGCTTTAACTTTCAGTTCTGACCCGATTTAACTTAGTTTAGATAAGCCTTAGGGTTCCTTTAGGACCATATTATAGGTTAGTATAACCCTTTGAGGTTATACAACTTGGTTCCATAGAAATCCTAGTTCATTGCATGTTTCCGTTAAATGCTTAAAACTTGACCATTATGCCCTTTTGATATTAAAACGAGATTTTTGAAAATGTGAGAGGACAAAAACCTTTATTACTGATATTTAAGTATGTCCTAAAAATTTGACATGAGTTTTTGGTCTAAAATAGAAGTTATGCACGATATCGTAAAATGAAAGCTTTTTATTAATTAAATGGCAATTTTGGCATAAATCATATTTAAACTCAACTTTTGACACCAAACTTTCCACCTACTGTTAAGGTATAATATTTAGAGATTTTTCGAAATTTTTTATAAATTTTAAACTGACCATAACAGAGGGTTCTTGCATAGGCTCGGTAATTAACGATAATACCCTTTTTGCAAATAAAATGAGTTTTACATATCCTTTACATATCAAACCTTTTTCTACTGATTTTATACAATAAATAAATCATTTTAAAAAATAGAGGTTGATCAAAGTCTCAGATTTCCTTAATTAAACTGAATATCGTCAAATACCGACTTTTATGCGATTTAGGCGCATAGTATGATTTAAAACCATATTTAGCACCTAAGACTTGTTACCTACTGATGTTATGAATAAATTTTTATACTTAAACAGTAAGTAAAAGTTTTGAACTCAGATTTACAAATTTGACCCTTATAGCATATGTGAAATGACCAAAATGCCCCTACGGTGCATAATTTGGTCATAAGTGATAAATTTGACATATATATAATATCTTACTGATATAACTTATTAAAATAAATATTTTTACTGATTATTTTAGACCAGAACCTCAGATTACTATTTAACCTCTTTTATAAACCTTAAAATGACCAAAATACCCTTACGGGGCTTAATTTGGTTTTAAATTCATTTTGGGCATAATGAAAGGTATCCTACTGATATCATAACATATTTTAAGCATATTAACTTGTGAAACCTGTACATGACTCATTTGGTTACGGTTTATGTAACTAGTTTGCGTAAATTAACCGAAACGGGTCAAACCTTATCATTTTTACTTCAAAATCCAGAATGTGTTTAGTTTACCCATATTATACAAGTCTTCATACTTGTCGGGTCTAAATCACATTCTAATCCGGTCTTCGCTTAATCTTGCGTTTTGAACCGTAAGCCTTTCATTAAAACTAACCGGTATAAGTTTAAACTTAAGTAAGACCCGCTAGGAATCTAATAGGTTATTAAAACCTTCGTTCCAGATCTTGGAGCCCAGTAAAAGCTATTTGCACTTGCTGATTTTTATACGGCTGAGATTAAAATTATATTTTGCGCAGGTAAATACTTTTAACTTATTTTCCGTTATACGGGCTTGGGATACGGTATTATAATAATAACGCTTGGTCAGGGATGTAGTTATTTAAATCGGATTGTGATTAATACATTTACATAACCCTTTTTAATCTGTTTTGTTTGATGCAATGCCTATGGGGGGTTAATGACCATGTCCTGGATATCCTCGGCTCATTTATTAGAAATGGCCACGGCTTAAGCACGGGGTGTAGGCATACACCTGACAGTTGCGTATGTATAAACGGTATCTCACTCTCCTGTGGGCTTATACTTATGGCATGTCTATTAATCTAATCCGGCTCTTCTAACCGGGTCCCGAATGGACGACAAACATGTAAAACAGTATACAAGATTATTTTTAAGTAATTGTCCCAAGTTATAAAAGAATATTTGTGTCTTGTGCATTTAAATCAATTTTCTTAAATGTTTTCAAAAGAGTCAGTTAACTGTATTTGCCAGTGTAAACTGACGTATTTTCAAAAAGGTTAAGTGCAGGTACTAAGCGTAATGGGCTGGAACTCCTGAGTGATTAAATAAAGAGTCTTGCAAGCTTTTATCACTTTAAGTCTGTTGAACATTACTTCTTTTGTTTTGATCCGCATGTGGATCCACTTCAATCCGTTGTGTAATATTTTATGTTACTTTCAACTCGGTTTGTATAAATTACTTTTAGACTTCCGTTGTGCATTTAAACCGTGATTAATTGTCTATGATGATATCAACTACATCACGATACTCCCTACCGGGCCCACCGGTAATACGTGGAAATGCCGGGGTGTGACAAGAGTCCCTGATCAGATCCGAGTGATAACGCAACTCAACCCCGAGCCTTGCACCAACAGACATAGTGCTCTCGATTTCTTTATCGATACGGTTGCATCCAGTCGCTCCATTTTCCCTAGTCTCCCCTCCGGTCGCCCTGGATCTATTTGAATCCTCCACCCTGCTAGCTGAGCACCCCTCCGAATTAATCCTAACATTAAGGTCGAACCCCCGTCCACTTTTTCCTCAACCGAAAACCTCTCCTCGTGCACAACCTGAGTTATGTCAGTGAACCCGATAAAGCCAAACCCAGGTACCGAGTCCTCAAACAGAAATATGGACCTTTTCTTTGGCCTGGGATCTGAAGGAGACTCGCCTTCTTTCTGGGCTTGGGCTCATCTGGGCCTAATACCCAGTTTAACTTTCCGGCGGGCCCGATTATTACCCACTTTAGCACAAAAGGGAAAATCCGGTTAGGAGGGACCACCTGACTTGCTACCTGCCTCGAGCCCCACAGAGTCCCACCCCAATGGCTTATCCACCACTTCCTTAGGCAGCTCCTCGAAAACCTGATTCACAACAGTGCCGCCAACTTCTCTCTCTTCATGCATGGGAGCCCATGCATCATGGGAAAACAAAACGTCAACAGCCGGCGATGTTTCATCTCCCTCTAAACCTACCTCCTTCTGAATCCCCTCAGGAGGGAATTGCCCATCTAGCGGCTTACCGACGATTGGAGAAGACATTAACGGCAACGCTGATGACAGGAGAACCCAAACAGTCCGGATTCCAAACTTCCTGCTCCTCCTCAACTCTGATTCTGAAGCACCTATTCTTCCATTTCAACGATACAACTTCTTCAATCCTCAGGCCTTCACCTGCCAGAACCCCCACCCTAACCATGGATAGGTTCTGATCCTCCTCGAAAGACTTGGGGATGTGGAGGACCTTCCCAAATAACTCACCAACTAGACCCAACACATCAGGGGCTAAAAGATGTAACGGAGTACCAGATAACCTAAGCCAGGCCACCCTCTCCAGGGCCAACGCTTGGCCACTCCAGACCTCCAATTTGGAAAACCAGGGACCCCATAACTCCTTAGACTCCAAGAACTCTTTAGCCGAACCCTCATCGCAGAAAGATACGAGAATGGAAAACCCTCCCAAATACTGTTATTCTCCACCGCAAACCTTAGCGTCCCTGAGATTGAAACGATAGTTCCTCTCCTCTGATCCAGATTGATTGGACTTGTGCGGCATGACCTCAGGTTGAACAGAAAACCTGTTATTCTCCACCGCAAACCTTGCAACATTGATCTTTAATTTGAAATCCCCCATCTTCACACCCCCGAGCAGCTTCTCCAACTCTTTAACATCCTTAACCTCTTTAAAGCTAGCGAAACCAAATCTACTTCCACCTTTATCTTTCTTCTTTGCCACGTAAGTTCCAGAGATGGTCCCGAAACCCTCCAAACATCGCCTGAGTTCCCACAGGGTACAGCCTTCAGGAAGATTGGATACAAAGAACTTAACAAAACCCTGCCTACCCACGTCCATATCCACATTCTAGCCACCCACTCCAGAGGAAACGTTCTATAAAAGGTTAACGAGATCCGTAACGATCTAGCTAAGCTATACAAGATAGCCGCGTTCGATAACAGACTCGCTAAGCAATCAAGAACGAAACACCGAGAGTGACTGGAAACTACCGATAAGAAGAAACGAACACCAGCCCCAGGGGCGAATGGAATTGACAACTGATCTGAATAGGGAGAGGGGTAAACTCAAGACGCACGGCCAAGAAACCCTGCCCACTATACCGAAGAGAGCCTCCTCGTCGAGCACTCCTTAAACGTTTAATATGGTTATACTTTTTAACATATTAAAGGTTATGGTCTAAACTGACGTAGCTGAATAAACTAATAAAGGTTTTGGTCTACATATACATCTTACACTACAAGATTCTTGTAGACATTATCTATACTATATAAAATATAACACATATAAGGAGGATAAGAAGGTATTTAACATATTTTAAAGCTTTAAGTGCATGCAAGTTTAAAAGCATATGGTACAATCTTTTAAAGCTAAATATTCATACACATGTAAATCACCTGCCAATGTCGGCTAGTCCACCTGGTAGAGGCACATGACTCTTAAGGAGAAGTCTCAGGTTCAAGTTCAAACATGGGCACATGTGTAGTTTAGATCACTTGCAAGTTTCCCTGCGATTTTTAAAATGGGCATAACTTTTTCATAAGTTTTTATTACCAAAAAAATATCATAAAAACGAGGATTTTATTCTCTTAATTTGAGTACGATATTGTTATAATTTTTTTAATTACAATTAAAATATAATATAATATGTTACGTGATTATATACTGTTACGTTATTACCTGCATTACCACAACCTGTATCCATTTGTTCTATTCGCTATCACATACATCATGTGGGCATCCTTCTAGTTTAGTTAATATAGAACAAGGTGAAAGTTGTAATCAAAGTTGGTTTAAATCTCGATTTAGTTTAAATCTAGATTTCATCTTGATAAAGGTGTAATTTAGATTTATTGGTGTAATTAGTAGGAGTGAGATTCGTCATTAAAAAAATTAAAAACCCATAATTTAAAGGGGGTAGGTTAAACATACCCCCTCTTATTACTTTTTATACCCCTTACCATAAAATAACATTAAAACTTGTAATATTTACCCCCTACACAAATAATCACTTTAAAAAAATATTCTTTTGTTACAAAACAAATTCAAAAGTGTAAAAAAAATTGCAGACGTTTTTTTTTTAATATTTAATATTTAATTTTCATTTAAATCATATTTTTAAAAATTTTTCATATATTGTCTCTAAAGACACTTTCTCAAATAGTATTTTGATTATGGTTTTTTATTGAACATCTTTACAAATAAATAATAACATTTTTTTTCTTATAAAAAAAAAAAAATTGAACTTTCTTTTTGAAAAAAGTCTATATTATGTTTTTTCCTCGTCTAGTTTGTATTTTAAAGGTCTTACTTTTATATTTTTTTTAAAACTTTAGATGTGTTTATTAAATAATTAACAATTTTTATTTATTAAAAAAGTATTTTTTTTTAAATAACGTTCATAGCCCTAGCACATATTAATCATTCAAACCATCTATGTAAGTGAACAAATAAACAATAGGTACTAAAATTATTTTATCAAACTATAAATTAACAATCTATATAAATTCAAATTTAATTAATGTAAATAGTATGTTATAAACAAGTTAAAACCACTTTAAAACTTGGATCGAAGTAAACACTTTTCTAAAGCAAAACAAATTGATAGGGGTTGATTCACAAATATGTTTCTCTTCTTCATTTAAAAAATATATTAAACTGGTTGATTTCGAAAATATATGTGGATTCTTTTGTAATCAAAAGTAGGTCATTCGAAACCAAAAGTCATGTAAAAGCATAAACTTAATTACGAATAATCATCGGTTTTCGACCACGCATCAGATACCCACTTTAAGTCGTTCCAAAATAAAAAAAAACATTTTAAAATATTAAAAATAATAAATATAAGACATTTAAAATACAAACTAGACAAGGAAAAAAATATAATGTAGACTTTTTCAAAAATAAAATTCAAAACTTTTTTATTATTGTTTTTATATGAAAAACGTTATTAGTAATTTGTAAAGACGTTCAATAAAAGAAAACATAATCAAAATACTATTTGAGAAAGTGTAAAAAATATCTGAAACTTTTTTTGAAAAAATATGGTTTTTTAAATAAACATAAAAAAATAAACAACTTAAAAAAACGTCTATAATATATTTTTACACTTTTGAATTTGTTTTGTAACAAAAAAGAATCCTTTTAAAAAAATATGACTTAATTAGGGGGTAAATATGACAAGTTTAAATGTGATTTTATAGAAAGGGGGTATAAAAAGTAACAAGAGGGGGTACATTTAGTAGTCCCCATTTAAAGTTGCTCAACAATTAATTCAAGATTTAAAACTTTTGACTTTCCATATGGGGCTCTATATCGCACAATTGGCTTCTTTTGATGTATGTATCGATCCAACACACGAATTAGCAAAGCTAAATATAATGTATAACTTTCAAAACTAAAACTTTTGCAAAACGTTGTTTTAATGCCACTGAAGTGCGTGGGAGTGTGTAAATTTTGATATATATTTTAAGCACTTTTTATTCATGGATCAAGATTTAAATTTATAAAACACGATACAATACTACTACTTTACACACGTTAAGGCAAGTGCACCCATCGTGGACATAGTATAGTGATGGTAACATACCGAGGTAGTCCAAAGACAAAGAGCTTTTAATACCGGCTTATCGTTAACGTCTAATCTAAACAAATTTTGATAAAAGTTTTCAAAGTTTTAAAAGATAAACTAGAAGTAAAAAATGTAAATGAAAGGAAAAACAAATAGACAAGAAGGAATCACTTGGTTCCAACTCCTCTTTTATGTATCATTTGATGATTTCCGCACTTTGGCTTTTTAAGAGATTATCTTAGTTATAGTAGTAGGCCCTCTTGTGAAGGCGACGTTACCCTCGGCCATATTGGTCTGAGTCAGCAGAGATACAGTCCCGCAAGGCCGGATCATTGAAAGATAATTAAATAAGTTATTAATGCGAAAAGTGGTAGACTCCTCTTGTGAAGGCGACGTTACCCTCAGCCATATTGGTCTGAGTCAGTAGGGATACAGACCCGCAAGGCCAGATAAAGTTTTAATAGTAATTAATTTATAGTGGATTACAAGCCGTTCTTACTTCCCCCGATTTGATGTTATCTGCCTCAAGGGAAGTCCTAATAAACTTGAATCAGGTCCTTGCAGGATCTATACATTGAACGAGCTAAGAACTTTACCCGACCACCCTTCTAACCCCCTTCCAGTCAGTTAACGCGCTTTATATAGACTGTAAAGACACGAATGGGTGAATCAACAAAACATTAAGAAATGGTTAAATAAAGTTCACCTTCAAGATAAAAGAAACTAGTTATTAAAGTCACTAATACATACCCAATTAAAAAGTTGCCAAATATTGGAAATCAAAAGTAATACATAAAAGATTTGTCTTCACCAAGTGATGTAAGAGATTTAGTCAAGCATTGCCTTTGATTGACAAGAACTCTTACGATCGATCTTGGATCTCGAGACTACTACACACTCTAAAAGATGAAAGATGAAAGATGGATGATGGTGGTGGGAGTTGGTGTTGTAGTGGTGGTGGACTGATGGCAAGTGTGAAAGAAGTGGATTTCCAAGGGATGCCTTTCTCTTGAACCAAGTACCTCTATTTATATTTAAAAACAGAGGTCAGGCATAGCCTCGTGCCCACCTGGCACGGCCCCGTGGTCTTCTCTTTCCCACCCTTCATTAACTGCAGGTGTTAGGTCTTTGTACCAACACGCCCCATGGTGACAGAGCACGGCCTCGTGATGAGTGTACTTGCTGTACTATCACATATTCTGCGAATCCAAGAGCTGACCACGACCCATGTTGAGTTGGCACGGCCCCATGTTGGTTTGTCTTTTGCTGTTGTCCTTTTCTGCAGGGAATCTTGACTGGGCACGGGGCCCCCATGCCTAAGCTTTTGTCTTTGTTATTTTTGTTGTTTTGGATGTGGATGGGGGTTCAGCAGGTCGTGTTAATCCTTCTTCTTTGTATTTTGTTGATTTATGTCGTTAATTTGTACCTTTTATTCGTTTAAACTCTTTTAATCCTGTAAATTAAAAGTAAACAAACACATGCTTTTTCCAACATTAGTAGCTGAAAAATGGTCCATTTTATGCCTTGTTTAATGTAATTTATATATTGCATTTTGCGCACATCAGCCACCGTATACTAAACATTGTTTTAAAAAAAAAATTGTATATGGCATAGCCAGTTAATCGGGGGGTTTTCCACTAAGTGGTTTCCTCATGGGGATGTCTCAGATTTGATTCCTCTAAATACAAATTATGTAAATTTGGGAGAGCACCTCAGGGATTGAACTTAGGATGAGAGGTTTAAACAGCATATGCTAGCCCTTTAGAGGAAGTTGTAAATCCAGTTAATCTCTCATTCAAACAAACTTGAAAACTTTTGTAAAAAGTTGTTTTAACGCCACCGTATACCAAATGCACCGTAACTGGTACTTCGAAAATGGATTTGTTTTGGGTCCTAATATTAACATATGGTAAAAACTTATTTACACATGGTGTATACGGGCCGTATACTGTTATACGGCCCGTATAGAATTTTAAAAACTAACAAAGTCTGTGCCAGCAGATTTGTCAGTTTTTTTTAATTCCATACGGGCCGTATAACAGTATACGGCCCGTATACACCATGTGTAAATAATTTTCCTGGTCGTATACAATGTATACGAACCTGTATACGGGCAGTATACTGTTATACGGCCCGTATTCTTCGAAAATTAGATTTTTCTCAAAGTATTTAAGAGATTTAAGGTGTCAATCACACGAGACATTTTACAGTCGTGAGGTGGTCAAACCTTTCTAAAAGTAGAAAAAAATAAAACATTAACAAGTAACAAAGATTGAAGAACAAAAACCCGCTTCGTTTGACTGTAATAAAACGGAAGCTAACAACGCGGGGTTACGAGCATGGTGTTATTCTTTATTTAATATTTACAGAATAAAAGGAAGGGTGAGGCATTTGATGAGAGTTGTAAGGAGAAGCCGCGTCGTCTCGAAAGCACTGAACAACCGAAATAGCAACGTCGGTTTCATCAGCCTGTACCGAAGAAACCAAATTCGCAACAATGAGTCTGAGTCCATTGTTGTTCGTGAATGTTTCAAATTATCATAGAAGACGTGTCGGGTTCTTCTGCTAGTCGTCGAGCTCACAATGCTCACACAGGGTGATAAACAACGCTGATATGAACACAAACCAACTCCTTCATCTTGAGTCGTCGGGAAAACTTTTCCTCATAGGAGGGTGAGTAGTATGAGTCTGAGTCCATTGTGGTTCGTGAATGTTTGGAATCATCATAGAAGACGTGTAGGGTTCTTCTGCTAGTTATTCAGAATGTTTCGAATCATCATTAAAATTAACAATGCGGTCTTGATTGAAGACGTAATTGCAAGACTGTTTGCCGGGCTTCCAATGCTCACACAGGGTGAAAAACAACCCTTGATGTTGAAACCGGTTTTACCTCATGAAAAGGAAAGAAACAATTTTTTTTAGAGAAGCGTTGGGATTTAAGGGTTTCTGAGTCAAAGTTAAAATTCAGATTCAGATTCAGAAAGCAGATGATTTGTACTTGGTTTATTCTCTTTAATCTATTAGAACGATCCTTGTTTTGTCACGTACATGCGTTTAATTCCCAACATACTTGTTTTGTCACGTACATGCGTTTAATTCCTAACATACTATGAATGCACACAACGAATTTGACAACTGTGACAGATTATTAAAAGTATAAATCACCTCCAATCATTTCCTGGTCAAATCACACACTATAAAGTTTAAACTTATCGTGTGTTGCAGTTTGGAAAGATGACCGAATAGAGAGAGATCTGAATAATAAACTGTGGAGAACTTGTTTGCGTACATTAGGAACAAGAAGTCCAACAATACGTTAAAATACGTTAATGAACATTCAGTTGTGTACACAATTTGATGGAATTTGTGGATCAACAGAAATAACTGAAATAACTCGCCATTCTCTTGCACCTGTTGAGCAAGAATTGGGTCTGTCTCATGATAGAAGATACATATCGTCCGTTCAAGTTGAGCTTCCTGATGCAATTTGTTGGAATTTGTGGATTTCGGTTGGTTCGGATCTCGAAAGTACTAAACAACTGAAATAACAGCTTCAGTTGTGTACGCAAATTCACCACCGGTTTCTACAGCAGAAGCACATACACAGGGAGAATGTTCTCGAAATTGAAGGAAAAGAAAAAATTGTTGCTGATGTTTTTCACTATCAGGATTTTGTTGGTTTGTTTCCAGGCATGGTTTAGAATGTTTGATGTATTCTTGGTTCAATACCAACTCTTCTGAAAGACAAGAATACAACGTTCATGTATCATAAGGAATGACCGATCTAAGGCAGAGATCTACATCTATATCTTTTGTTCACTGACAAACTATGTGACATGTGTCTGGTCCATAGCTACACGTTAGGGTTTAGAATGTTTGAACTATTCGGATTTTGTTTGTTTTTCGGGTTCTATAACTACAATCCTTCCAACATTATTGAAAATTTACGTAAACACTATACCAATGCAAGTAATTGCACAGTTTAGATTACTTTTCATACACACAATAAGTAAACTGTATTTCGTTTTAATGAGGTTTTATATACACAACAACTTATTTTGCTTTATTTTTTTGTCTTTTTACGTAATGAATGAATTGTAGTTTGTTGGAATTTGTGGATCAACAGAAATAATTGAAATAACTCGCCATTCTCTTGCACCTTCAACTATGTTGGTTCGGTTTAGTTATTTTCCGATTGTTTCAGTTATGATTCAATAAATAATATATGATTGAGAAGCACTAAAACGGTTGCGGTTGTCTAATTCCAGATCGTCTTTAGTAGTGTTTGTTTGAGAAACTGATTAAGATAAACAACGGTTCTCCAATTCCAGAGTAAGCAAATACACATTCCGAAGTAAGCAAATACACATTCCGAAGTAAGCAAATACACATTCCGAATAACTTCACAAAGATTTGTTGAAAACCCAACATCAACAAATGATTGGTTTAATACCAACTGCTCGAAATCTCTTTCGTTTTTTGGATCGCTCTAATAGATTAAAGAGAATAAACCAATTTTTACCATTTTTTACCATAAGAATACGGGCCATATACAATGACACGGCCCGCATACGCAAAGTTAAAAAAAATTACCGGATCGTATACAATGTATACGATTAGTGTATACGGGCCGTATAATATTATACGGATCATATCCTATGGGTAAAAAATGATTGTATCAAACTCTTTCCCTCTCATTTTCTCTCTCTGACACAATTTGATGGAATTTGTGGATCAATAGAAATAACTGAAATAACTCGCCATTCTCTTGCACCTGTATATGTTGATTGTGGATTTAAATTGCAAGATACATGGATGGAATTGGGTCCGTCGCATGATAGAAGATACATATCGTCCGTTCAACTTGAGCTTTCCTGATGCAATTTGTTGGAATTTGTGGATTTCGGTTGGTTCAGATCTCGGAAGTACTGAACAACAGAAATAACAGCTTCGGTTTCATCAACCGGCTTTGAAAACTGGGCGGAATCTACGAAGAAACTGTTGGAATTTATGGATTTCGGTTGGTTCAGAAACTTAACAAGAGAAGCAACTAAAGTTGAGAAAGAATTGGGTCTGTCGCATGATAGAAGATACATATCGTCCGTTCAAGTTGAGCTTCCTGATACAATTTGTTGGAATTTGTGGATTTCGGTTGGTTCAGAAACTTAACAAGCCGTCGCATGATAAAAGATACATATCGTCGTTCAAGTTGAGCTTCCTGATACATATCATCCGTTCAAGTTGAGCTTCCCGATACATATCTTCTTGAGTATTTTTTCTAACTTTATGCTTGCATCCACCACAGTAAATATTAACTGAACTCAATTGGTCAAATCACACACTATAAAGTGTAAACTTATCGTGTGTTGTAGTTTGGAAAGATGACCGAATAGAGATCTGAATCAGGCGTTGTTCTTGTTGTTGCATCGGGAACGAAGGAGGAGACTCAACTGTCGTTGCACTGTTCTCTTTGTGGTCGACGTATACCAACGGTTCTTCGAAAAAAAAACATTATTTGTTCATCATTGTTCTTGAAGATGAAGATGAAGAAACGAGGGGTCTATTCTCTTTAATCTATTAGAGCGATCCTTGTTTTGAGAACCTGATTTCTGATTTAAACAATGCATGACATGTCTGTTAGTGGTTTCTGTAACCAATTGGGAACCACATATTTGCTTCAAGATTTATGTATGATGTCCAAGTTTGATCACATTTGACTTTTTTCTTCGTTTTTTTGATCGTTCTAATAGATTAAAGAGAATAAACCATTTTTTACCCTAAGAATACGGGTCGTATACTATTATACGGCACGTATACACCATGTGAAAAAAATTACCAGATCATTTTTTACCCTGTTAATACGGGTCGTATACTATTATACGGCCGTATACAGCATGTAAAATTTTTTTTACCCTATCGTATACAATGTATACGATGATTATATACGGGTCGTATAATATTATACGGCCCGTATACTATGGGTAAAAATTAGTAAAAAATGGTTTATTCTCTTTAATCTATTAGAACGATCCTTGTTTTGAGAACCCTCATTCTGATTCAATAAATAATATCTAATTGAGAAGCACTAAAACGGTTGCGGTTGTCCGATTCCAGACCAGTAATGTAAGGAGAAGCATTGAGATAACGGACATCCATCGAATACATCTTTCAAACTTTCAAAATTCAAATCAAACTAACACAAAGTATATCGATATGGTTGGTGTAAAAGCTCACATTTTACTACGTTGACCATGTTTTTTGACAAATCATCTGCTTCCTGAGTCTGAATCTGAAAGTTAACTAGACCCCTCAAGTTGTCATTCATAACAACTAAGCGTCTAGAGAAGAGTATGTTGATATAGGAGAGTTGATGCAATTTTCCAAGCATTTTATCGTGTGTTGTAATTTTAATGAAGCAATGAAGATTGAATATGCAAACCACATCCGTTTTGTATACGGAAACAGTGGCTATGTGAAATTCAAACCCGACACGTCTTCTGTGATGATTCGAAACATTCTGAATAACTAGCAGAAGAACCCGACACGCTTCTGCTAGTTACTCTTTTCTTCGATTTCAACAAATCTTTCAAGTCCATTCACCTATTTCAACCTACCAAAACACCGTAAATCCCTTCTTTTAATCTATAAAAAACATCCTTCTTTTAATCTATTAGAACGAGACAACTTTCCTTATCACCCGAACTGGTGATTTCTTATCCATACTATTTTTCATAGTCATATTCCCACTCACAAGTTGTTGATCTTTGGGTGGTGATTTACTCTAGAACAAACCATGCCCACCTTGACCATTGAGCTACGCTGAGAATCCACAACGCTTATGGCCAGATTCTTTCCTTCAATCTTGGCAAAATCATTGCCTACTTGTTTTATTATTTTCGTCTACATGTGTTTTGAAACAGTACGTTTTGCATCGGAACCTGCTTGAATTGCAGAAAGCAAAGGATAACGAAGATGAACATTGTTTGAGAACCTGATTCAGATACACAACGGTCTCTTTGCTTCGTCCACTAAAACTATTTGTGTATGCATTCTTTTGGTAGTTAACAACGCTAATTAGAAAAAAAATCTGTAAAATTAATCATATGGATTGCTATAACAGGATGGATGTGACACACACAGATAGATAAGCTATCACAGTTGTCAAGACTGTTTGTCGGGGTTTTCAATGCTCACACAGGGTCATAAACAACGCTGATACGAAGACATGTGTTTCGAAATAGGCTTTGTTCTTGGTTTAATGAAGTTACACGTAACATCTAGTTATATTCGGATTTAAACAATACACGCCTCAACTGAGATAATGGACATCCATCAAGCTCAAAAAGAAAACTTGTGTTTCCCATAGTCACAAAAGATTGCAGTTTGTATTTCGTATAGCCACCGTTTCCGTAGTAAAAAACGGTTGCGGTTTGTATTTCGCATAGCTACCGTTTCCGTAGTAAAAATCGGTTGCGGTTTGCACATTTAATCTTCAATACTTCATTAAAATACCACTAGTAGAAGAACCCGACACGTCTTCATGTTACGGAGAATGTTCCAGAAATTGAAGGAAAAGGAAAAGATTTGTTGAAATCGAATTTGATAACTATGACAGTTTTTAAAAGTAGCAATCACCTCCAATCATTTCCTGGTCAAATCACACAATATAAAGTTTAAAGTTATCATGTGTTGTAGTTTGGAAAGATGACCAAATAGAGATCTAAATAACAAACTATGGAGAACTTGTTTGTGTCGGGTTTTTTCTACTATTTATTCAGAATCGATAAATAACCAACACGAAGATCTCTGCGATCGCTAAGGTTTCCATCAACGGACTGATCGGTAACGTTACTCTACCTGTGCTCCGATTTAAGCGGCGTGTTCCGATCAACGTTTATCGACATTGTTAAAGGTGATGAAGAGTTTAGAAACCCTAGAATGATTGTGTTTTTACGGGAAAAAACGTGATACTTGAAAAAACACCATTATATACGGCCCATATATAGTTATACGGCCCGTATACATGTGGTAACATCAAAAACCCCACAAAAATAAATCCATTGAGTCGTATCCGTTTTACAAATCGTATACACATATATACGGCTCGTATAACTATATACGGGCCGTATATAATAAAATTAAAAAAAACATTCCCTGCGCATTTTCCTATTCAAAAACATTTTATACGAGTCGTATAATTGTATACGGCCCGCATACAATAGGGGGTGTGAAAATAAGATATAGGATACGTGGGAATAAGGGGAGCTTTGTTTTTCTCAAAGACCGTATATGGAACCGTACGTACAACAAGCAATGTACCATGCATGAAATTCCGTTCTTTTTTTTGTCACAAATCATCAAATTTCCTCATATTATATTATTAGCTAATTATATTGTGGTGACTTTATGTGTTTACTCTTTTCACCATTTACACACACCCTAAAAAAACGTATTCTTAAAATCTATATATTACCTATTCATAGGATTTTAACCTGCATCACTATCACTTTAGGGGAGAAAAATTTAGTGTCAATAGATCTTGAGACAATTCATTGACTAATGGTGAGTTTATGCAAGTTGTAAACTTGTCACATTAAAAAGGTTAAACTCGCTAATTCAAAACCATCACAAAAAGACAATAATGTGCATGGTATTAAATAAGGGCCAACTCACTATGTGAAGTCTACTAACACAATAATTAAATAAGGACCAACTCACCATGTGAAGTCTATTAACACAATAAATATGGTAGGTTCTAAAAACAGCACTCAGCAGTAAAAAGATGTGGACGGGCAACACTACATTTGGAATGGGTCTTCAGATCTAGTAAACGGACAAAGGTTGCAAGGTTGAAGATAGATGCAAGCGTATGGATCAGATTGTGACATTTGAATGGAGGTGGAAACATCAGTTGGGGTTAGGGGATCTGAATAATGATTTTAACAATTTGCTTGAGATGTTGAATGGGTACCAATTCCATAACGGCCAAGATAAATGGGTTTGGAATATAAATAGAGCTGAAGTATTCTCGGTTGCGGCAGTTAAAAAGGAGCTGGTGACAGCAGATTCGAACCAAATAACCAGTGTGTTAGATTGGAATCATTGGGCTCCCACTAAGCTGAATGTGTTTGCTTGGAGAATGATGCTCGATAGGCTCCCAACGGCGGATAATCTGGTGAAAAGAAGTATTGTTTCAGAAAATTCAGCTTGCAAATTGTGTGGTGAGAGGGCCGAGACTGCTGAGCATCTTTTCACGTCGTGTTACATGGCAGATTTGATGTGGCATCGGGTGAGTGTTTGGTGTAAACTCCCTCCCATTTTCGTTTTTTCAACCAAGGATATTCTAGACTTTCATAAACAAGTGAGAGGTTCGGACTGGAGAAGGAAAGCAATTAATGTGATCATGATGGTGGTGACTTGGTGTTTATGGAAAGCGAGAAACAAAGCTATATTTGAAGAAGAGACAGTGAAGGCGGAGAAGATTTTTGGAGAAATTAAATCGTTAAGCTACTTGTGGGTTAGTAATCGTTCGGGTATTCGTAGTTTAGATTGGGCGAAATGGTCCGTTTTTGATTTGTAAGGCTGTGTTTGTTGTTTCGGCCCAGTCCTAGCGGCTTGCTAGGGGGCTTTTTGAATGAAATTTGCTGTTCAAAAAAAGATCTAGTAAACGGACGTTGACTAGAAATGTCAAAGTCTACGCCGACTATGACGCATGAAAACACATTTTATTTATTTATTTTTGAGTGAATTTTAAGCATTGTTCTTTATCTTTATACTTATTTTCAGACGTTGTCCTTTATGTTCAAAATTGACGAGTTTTGTACTTTATGTTTTCAAATCATACACGTTTTGCCCTTTAGCTCTAACCAAGTTAGATTTTTCTGTCAAATATGGTCATGTGCAATGCACATAAGGGTAAAATTGTCTTTTCACCCTATTCTTTAAAAATACATACAAAAGAAAAATATATATATATCAAAACAAAAACTCATCTTCTTCCCCAAATCAATCCCATTTCAAAACCCTAATTTTCTTCAACAACCTGCAACAATCTGATTTGGACATGGTATTCATTAAATATCATCAAAGACTAGTTCAATCAAGAAAATCTTGAATATATTTTGTGACTTCTTTTTGTTGGCTGTCACAGGAATTACCGACATCGAGATTCATTTTCTGCAAATCAAGTCCACCGCCATCGGAGTTTATATCGATCCGCTGATCCTGACTTATTTGCAAAAATGGAAGGGTAAATCAGGAACCGAGTTGGCTGAAGATGATGACTTCTTTGATTGTATTATTTCAGGTAAATATGGACTTAAACATATAGACTATAACCGACATATAAGACTTTTTATAAGATTTCCATCAAATATAAGAATATTGTTTTTTTTTTCTGGTGATTATGAATCTATATAGCACCTGTTGATAAATACTTGTGGCGATTCTCTTCAATAACCTGTAAAAAACCCAGAATCAACAGGAAGTATCCAAGTCAGATTGTTGTAGGTTGTTGAAGAGAAATTAGAGTTTTGAAATGGGATTGATTTGGGGAAGAAGAAGGTTTTTGTTATGATATATAATATTTTTTTCTTTTATATGTATTTTTAAAGAATAGGATGTAAAGACAATTTTACTCTCATGTGCATTGCACATGATCAGATTTGACAGAAAAATCTAACTGGGTTAGGGCTAAAGGACAAAACATGTATGATTTGAAAACATAATGTACAAAACTCATCAATTTTGAACATAAAGGACATCGTCTAAAAATAGGTATAAAGATAAAGGACAATCCTTGAAATTCACTCTTTCTTTTTTTAAATAAAACTTCATTAGAAACCCACCTCCTACCCAAACGGGCAAAATGCCAAACAAAACAACACCCCCGACCCAAACGGGCAAAGGGACAAATTACAACATATACTGGGATATTTACACCACTCTTTCCAACTAATATATTTACATGATGATCTATTTTTATCCACCTAAATCCTCTCGAGTTAATCTCTACCAAAACATCTTGAGAACTTCTCCTGATCTGATTGAACACCAATTCGTTCCTACCTTTCCAAATACACTAACACGCAATAATAACCAGCCCAAGAATAATGTTGTTTCGCTTTCTTACCAGTCTAAAGAGAATTCTGAATATCCATTAAATCTTTGAATTCGAAAGCGTATATCGGGGGGATGTTGCACCAAACACTGACGGCCTCCACACCCGAATAGTGACCGAGCAAGCCGTGAATAAATGATCCACAGATTCCTCGTATTCGTCACAGAAAGGGCGCATAACCATAGTAATATCCACATTCCTTCTTCTCAAATTTACTCTAGTAGCAAGCCTGTGCAAGTTAACTCTCCAAGCCATAATATTACATTTGATGGGAACCCATTTGCACCAGTCGAAGTTAGGGAGTTAGCTACTTCCTCTATCAGCATTCAGCAATTATCAGCTTTTTCACAGATTTAACAGAGAAACCTTCCTGACTATCATTGTTCCTCCTCCATGAATCTGTATCATTGGACAATCTCACCATACTGATAACATCTTGACATTCCTGCCATTCTTTAAGCTCTGTATCGGTTTCTGGTTGTCTAGCCCAATTCCATGAAATACAGCCATTTACATGTCCCGTGTCAATTCAATCCTCAACCCTGCAAGATTTGCACGCATCCAAAACAAACAAATGTGGCCATATTTCCATAAAAGGCAGATCGCCCACCCAGGCGTCTATCCAAAAACGGATATCATGCATGTTCCCAACCTTTCCCATAATCATCCGATTTAAAGCCTTCCCCTTTAATTTTATTTTAGAAATCAATTTAACGATTTTATTCCAGCAACCAACATTCTTACCATTAAGCATAAGGAAACTTTTTTCAATGTTTTTACTATGACAAGCTTCCACCACTTTCCTACATATATTTTGGTTTTCGACCCTATGTCTCAAACCCAACTTATAAAGGAGAGCCTCATTAACTTCTTTTAATCTGTTAATACCGAAACCCCCTTTTTCTTGGGCCAAGTAACCTAGTCCTACGCCACTCAATACATTTTGTTATTTACACTGGAGCCCGCCCAAAAAAACTTTCTCATTTTAGTTTCAAGATTCTTAATTATACCAATCGGGGCTTTATACAAAGAAAAGTAATAAATAGGTAGAATCTCCAGCATAGAGTTGACCAGAGTAAGTCTCCCTCCTATTGACATAATTTTAGCTTTCCAAATCGATAGTCTTTTATCGAAAATCTCAAGAATAGGGTCCCAGTTGCTAATTCTATTCATATTGGCCCCTACCGTGATACCTAAATAGGAAAGCGGGATCTTATCCGTGTTACACCCAATCACCTTAGCTATATCCTTGATATCACGATTCTCCACACTCAGCCCATAAAGATTAGATTTGTGTAAATTAATTTTTATCAAGAAACCAAGTAAAAAATTCTCAGACATCTAGCCACATTCGACACATTATCCCAATCATATTCCCCCAAAATGAGAGCGTCATCAGCATAGAAAAGATGGGAAATGACCGGACCATTATTAGGGGTTTGAATACCTTTGAAAATCCCTCCCTTCCCTTCTTTGCAAAAAGATGCTAGACAGGGCTTCCTTAACCAAAAGGAATAGAAACGGAGATAACAGGACCCCCTGTCTGATCCCAAAAGTGCATAAAGCAAAAAGGGATCGAGTATACACACAGCGATGAAAGTATGGATTGAAGGGAGCCCTAGAGCGGTTAGACTGAACAGTTAACGATAGCATAAGCGAAGAGTGGTGCGTGAAACGATGAAAGAGATGCCCAAGTATCGAATAGTAATCCGATCGGATGGCAAACCGATCGGATGGCCAGTCGATCGGATGTCAATCTGTTCGGATGGTCATCCGATCGGATCGCCATTCGATTGGATTGACACCTTGCTTGGTAAGGATGTGTTTGTGTATGATGGTTTGTCATTTGAAGTTTTCGTTGTAGCATTTTGAAAATAGAGAAGTATCTCTGCCCTTCAGGTCGGTCGATCAGACGGCGGTTCGACCGGGCGGTGATCCGATTGGCGAGGCTTCTCAGTTGAGAACAAGTTCACAGCAGGACGGTCACTCGATCGGATAGTCTTCCGATCAGGTGGCAATCCGTTAGTTACTGATGATCTTTGAAAATTGAAAATGAATGTTTAAGTGTGGAACCATGTGCAAGCCGATCGGACGGCTGTTCGATCGGACGGCTGTTCGATCGGACGACAATCCGATCGGACGGCAATCCGTCCCAACGATCTGATCGTCTTTGACACCTGATTGTTTTGAAAGTTTTGCAGTTTCGATCGAGACGTTATGATGAATTGCTTAAACAACAGGAACCCCATCTCGTCCCAAGTGACCCGACCGAACAGGAATCACCCTAGTCCGATTCGTTCGCGGTTCGAGACGGTTGTTCATGTTCAAACCCGAAATCAGTTGTCTCTTGGATAGAATTCAGATCTGGAACTAACTCATCACTAAGAAGGAGTAGAAGATCAGAACGAGCTCCGATTCTATCGGTTTTGAGTGCATTGAGTGTAAAAGAGTTGAAAGAAAATTGGAAAACCTTCTTTCAATCCTTTTAATCATGAATATGTGTAGATCTATGTGAAAGCATTGTTTAATCTCGTGGAAATCCTTCAGATCTAAGTTGTTCTTGGTGGAATGAAGCCAAACTTTGAAGTTCATAAGAATTCCATGATGACATCACCCTAGAACACCTCAAATCCGGTGATTTCACGGTTAAAAGTTGAGATTCAAAGGTGAAAATGATGAAGAAGTGTGTGTAGATCATAGAAGTACAAGATTTAAGTTGGAAACTTACAAGAATCGAGAGAAATGAGTGCTTGAGTGCGGCTGGTCGAACAAGGAGCTGTCACATCACAAATGATGTGACAGGTGGGTATTTATAGGGTTTCCCAAAAAGGAAAGTAGTGGAGTGTCGGACCGATCGGGTGGCAGCCCGATCGGGTGACAGCCCGATCGGATGGCCACTCGATCGGTTGGCCACTTCGATCCTGGTGTTTGGCGACGAATTTTGTCGTTTCGATTCGCGTGTTGAGCGTTGCGATGCGATTTGAGTGAGCAATGAGATAGTATTACCTGATAGTTAACCAAATAACATAACTACTATATCTAACATACAATCACTATAAATAACTTGCGTTTAGCGTTTGCGATTTGATTGCGATGCGATAGATTGCGATTAATACCTCAACATAAACATAACATGCACAAGTAACACATAAGTGGCACACACACGTAAAACAATATCCAGAACGCATAATTCGAGTTGCGATGCGGTAGCGATAAGTTGATTAAACATGCGATTACACCTCGATTATTAATAGAGACTCCACATAATACAACTAAAGCAAATAAATAATAGATTCGATCGCAAGTTAAAGAAGTCAAAACAGTAGTTGAGCAAGGAGTAACAGATCACAATTAGCAATCTTTTCTTCCTTTGACTTCAATCTTGACTTTGACTTTGACTTGCGCTTTGACTTCCCAAAAGAAGGTTGTTACAGCCTTCCCTACTTTAGGAAGTTTTGTCCCGAAATTTAAGAAGTAGGCGTAACGAACAGTTGCGGGTACTTCGCCTTCATGTCGCTTTCGAGTTCCCAGTTGAACTCTACACCGCGTTTTCCTTCACAGCGAATCTTCACAATGGGAATGCGTGAGCGTCTGAGTACCTTGGTTTCTCGTCCCACGATCTCGACAGGCTTTTCCACGAAGTGTAATGTTTCGTCCACTTGTAAATACCTTAAGAGGGACGTGTAATTCCTGGTTGGCCAACCACTTTCTAAGGTTCGAAACGTGGAAAGTTGGATGGACGTTACTCAGTTCCTCTGGTAGTTCGAGTCTATAGGCCACTTTTCCAATCCTTTCCATAATTTTAAAGGGTCCAACATATCGAGGTGCGAGCTTTCCTTTCTTGCCGAATCTGATCACCCCCTTCCAAGGTGCAACCTTTAGGAGTACGTGATCGCCAACGTCAAATTCAAGGGGCTTGCGGTGTCTATCGGCGTAACTTTTATGTTGGCTCCTAGCTTTCAGCAGATTGTCTCGAATTTGGAGGATTTTGTCAGCCGTTTCTTGTAATAGCTCGGGACCGGTAATTTGCGCGTCTCCGATCTCGTGCCACACAATGGGCGATCGACATTTCCTTCCATATAATGCCTCAAATGGTGCCATTTGTATACTAGAATGATAACTGTTATTGTACGAGAATTCGACCAAAGGTAAGTGCGCGTCCCAGTTACCACCGAAATCTATGACACATGAGCGGAGCATGTTTTCAAGGGTGTGAATCGTTCTCTCAGTCTGACCGTCGGTTTGGGGATGGAAAGCGGTACTTAGATTAAGAGTAGTACCGAGAGCAGATTGAAACGTTTCCCAAAGACGCTAGGTAAACCGAGCATCGCGGTTAGAGATGATGTCACGAGGCGTCCCGTGTCGACAAATAATCTCCTTGGTGTAGATCCGGGCTAATTTTTCTACCTTAAAGTCTTCTCATATCGGTAGGAAGTGAGCTGACTTAGTTAAACGGTCAACCACAACCTAAATGCTATCATAACCTGATTGAGTACGCGGGAGTTTTGTTATGAAGTTCATAGCTATACTCTCCCATTTCCACATCGGGATCTCGGGTTGAACGAGTAAGCCAGAGGGTCTCTGATGCTCAGCCTTAACCTTGGAACAGGTCAGGCACTTCAAAACATAGATAGCGATATCCTTCTTCATCCCCGGCCACCAGTACTTGTAGGGCATGTCCTGGTACATTTTGTCGGCACCGGGATGAACAGAATACCGAGATTTGTGGGCTTCATCCATCAGAAGTTGTTGTAGGTTGGTACGCTTGGGAATCCAGATTTGGTCCAAATAATAAAAGATACCATTCGATTTATTCTCGAGTTAGGCGCCATCGTGTAGAATCCTTTCCTTCTTCAAAGTTCGTTCAGTAAAACAAGCTGTTGCGCGTCACGGATGAGAGCTTCAAGATGAAACTGGGCTTGGGAATTACGAACACTAAGCAAATAGCTTCGTCGACTGAGAGCATCGGCAACGACGTTTGCTTTGCCTGGATGGTAGCGGATCTCACAGTCGTAATCGTTGAGCAGTTCTACCCACCGGTGTTGACGCATATTCAGTTCCTTTTGGTCAAAGATATGTTGTAGGCTCCTATGATCGGTGAAGATCGTACACTTGGTACCATAAAGGTAGTGTCGCCAAATCTTTAACGCAAAAACAACTGCGCCAAGCTCGAGGTCGTGTGTGGTGTAGTTCTTTTCGTGGATCTTAAGCTATCGAGAAGCGTACGCGATAACCTTATCCTGCTGTATGAGAACATAACCAAGACCAAAGTTCAAGGCATCATAGTAAACTACGAAGTTGTCGTTTCCGTCGGGCAGTGAGGGCAGTGAGAGCACGGAAGCATTGCAGAGCATAGTTTTGAGAGTTTGAAAGGCTTCCTCTTGTTTAGTTCCCCAAACAAAAGGTTTATCCTTATGGGTAAGAGAGGTTAACGGCACGGCGATCTTAGAGAAACCTTCGATAAAACGGCGATAATAGCCTGCCGGTCCTAGAAAAGAGCGGACTTCAGAAGGATTCTTGGGTATAACCCAACTCTTAACTGCTTCGATCTTCGCGGGATCGACGTGGATACCTTGACTATTGACAATGTGACCCAAGAATTGGATCTCCTCTAGCCAAAATTCGCACTTGGAGAACTTAGCATGGAAACAGTTTCCTTGGAGTAACTCAAGAACCAAACGTAGATGCTGTGAGTGTTCGGCTTTTGACTTGGAATAGATAAGGATATCGTTGATGAATATGATTACGAAGCGGTCAAGGAAGGGTTTGCACACTCGATTCATCAGATCCATGAAAACGGCTGGAGCGTTGGTCAAACCAAAAGGCATGACCACAAACTCATAATGACAATAGCGGGTTCGAAAAGCGGTTTTGGGAATATCCTCCTCTTGAATGCGTAGTTGGTGATAGCCTGAGCGTAGATCGATTTTAGAAAAACATGTAGCACCTTGTAGCTGATCAAACAAATCATCGATTCGAGGCAAGGGATAGCGATTCTTGATTGTCAACTTATTCAACTCCCTATAGTCGATGCACATCCGGAACGATCCATCCTTCTTTTTGACAAAAAGGACAGGCACACCCCATGGAGAGGAGCTAGGGCGAATAAAGCCTTTATCAAGAAGTTCCTGGAGCTGACTCGAGAGTTCGCACATTTCGGAAGGAGCGAGACGATACGGCGCTTTAGCAACAGGATTTTCTCCAGGAATGAGGTCAATTCGGAAATCGATATCACGAGCGGGTGGTAAGCCGGGTAAATCATCGGGACAAACGTTGGGAAATTCGCAAACAACGGGGACCTCATTCATTCCAGAACTACCTTTCTTTTCCTTCTCCGCTACTACAATGTGACCCAAGAAGGCTTGGTATTCCTTGCGGAGATACTTGCCAGCCTGGACACATGACATAAGTTGGAGTTTCTTCGACGCGACTTCACCGTAGACACACAATTGATCACCATTAGGGAGCGAGAATCGAATCATCTTATCGAAGCAAACAACTTCAGCATGGTTTTCACGAAGAAAGTACATGCCTATTATGACGTCAAAACTACCAAGCTTCATTGGAATAAGATCGATAGGGAAGACGTGATTGTTGAGTTCAAGCGTACAATCACGAAGAACAGAATTGACGGCGACAGTTCTTCCGATGGCAACTTCAAATCGAACGTCGATGGGAGATGAGTGCGCTTACGATTTAGGAGCTTTTCGAATTCAAGCGATACAAAACAGTTATCTGCTCCAGTATCAAACAAACACGAAGCATATATACCATTCACAAGAAACGTACCATTCACCACATTGTTATCGGCTTGAGCTTGGCGGACATTGATGTTGAAAGTGCGTCCGCGGGGTGCTGGTTGTTGCTGAGGCTGCTGCTGTTGTGGCTCTTGCTTGACCACTTAGTTCGGGCACATGTTGGCGAAGTGGTTGGGGTCACCACACGCATAGAAAGCTCTAGCATTGACCGCGGGTGCATGAGCCGCTTGATGGCCTTGAGGTGCAGTAAGTAGATCTTGTTGAGCAGGAGCTTGACCTTGGGTTGGAGCTGGGGCTTGACGTGGACCTGTACTGCAGTTGGCGGTGAAATGGCCGTACATGTTGCAATGCACATAGTATCTATAGGCGATTCACACTGGGTTGTGATAAGTACAAGTAGGGCAAACCGGATGAGGTCCAGTATACGCACGCTTTGCCGGTGGTGCGTTGATAACCGGCGCCGCTACTTAGCGGGGTTGATGTTGCTGAGGAGCTGATATTGATTGGAGAGGGGCAGCATTGGTTACAGCGCAGTTCTTGTTGCTGGAACTGCTGTTGTTCTTTCTCTTGCGTCTCGAGAGCTTGGATGACTGAGGAACGGTGGCGGTTGCAGCAGTGGTAGCTTGATGCAGACTCTTGGGATCTTTATCCCAGACACCAGACTTGACTCGCTTGTCGTTGATCTCAGCAGCGAGCAAGTAGGTTTCTTCAGTCGTTGTCGTCTTTGCAGCTTGAACGAAATCAGCCACGCAATCCGGAAGAGCACGGATATATTTCTTGATGGTGACTTCGGGCGTCTTGACTTGATCCGGACAGATTATACTCAATTGCTTGAAGTGCGCAGTCAAACCAGCGTTGTCACCATCTCTCTGCTTAATATGCCAAAATTCGTCCTCTAGCTTTTGGCGTTCATGGGGAGGGCAGAACTCTTGCATCATCACGTCCTTCAACTCATCCCATGATAGCCCGTAAGCTGCATCATTTCCGTGTTTGTTTCTCTCGACCGTCCACCGGTCTAAAGCGCGGGACTGGAAGACGCCAGTTACGTTGAGAGTACGGAGATCATCAGGACAGCCACTCTGGCGCAGGGTGTGTAACATTCCTATTTTTATATAAGAATTATAGGTTTGGTTAAATTATTAACCACTAGTAACTAGTAACTAGTTTATTTTTAATATAAATATTCAACCCAAATAGTTTTAAACACTATTTTATATAGTTGGTTGAAATATTATATTAATTAATTGGCCTGTATATAGGTGACCTTTCTAAATAAAGTAAAAGTATATAAAAACTTATATTATTAGAAGGGTAGATTACGGGTAAGTTGAATGTTAGAAATATAAAGTGCCTAGACGGGCCTAGGAACCGTATAATAATTAAATTATAAAAATACATTGTATTTTGAACCTACTCTATTTTTAATGAAACTTGGTTCAAAATGTAGATATAAATATTCTCGTTCGAATGACATATTTATTGTTTTATAAAACATCATATTTTATAAGTTATAAGCACCAAATAAGTAAAGCATTTGAATTAATTATAATATATATAATAATAAACTAATAATAAATAAATTAAAATTTAAAATCTAGAAAGTGGAAGTAAGAGTTGGATACGGCACTGAAAGGCTTCAAGAAGTGGCTTATTTTATTAATTAAATCAAATTAAGAAATATTGTTTTATGTAATTGGGTTTATCCCTTATTAAAGCTACCTTTGTAAAACATGGGTTTATCCCATCTATTTAATAAATAAAATCCGGTGTTTTCTAAACTCTGATATTTTTCCTAACTCACGATCCTGATGAAATTTCCGCTGCAATATTTTTTAAAATAAATCACCGGTACCACTTGGCTGTTCGCGGCTCCCGATTCTATCCAGGGTGGGTCGGGGGTCGTGACAGAATGTGGTATCAGAGCCACTGATTTAAGCCTATAGGTGTTGTGATAATAATACCTAAGCCTATATAAAAGAGTTAGGAAATTACTATTAACTGGTAGCACACATGATAGTATTTAGATTTGAACTTAAGAAAAGATGTCTTAGTATAAGCTTCAAGATAAGCTAAGTACTTGTGTAAATAAAGTATAATGGGTTTGGTATGTCATAAGAATAGTAATTAGAATATTGCAAGATATGATAAATAAGCAATAACACTTAATTACTATTAATTCTTGCTTATTGATATTACTTGGTCTAGAATAAAGATATGTTATGGAAATACAAGTTTCCTTGATTCTGGAGGCACTTTTAATCTTGAAAATATACAATTTATGGGAAATAGATAATTTTCTCCGGCAAGACTGGGTATGGTGTAGCAGACTCTCCAGCTTGTCCGGATATACTGAGGTTACCTCTCCGGCGCGAACCGGATAAGACGGGGTAAATAATATGTCAAACAAGTGACAAGATTTCCCTAAATAGTATCATTACCTGATATCTTATTTATTTTTGGAAATAGGAATCTGTTAAATACATTGACCTTATAGAGGGTATGTATATTACAGCATGTGAAATATATTATTATATAGATATGTATATCTATAAGGAATTCCAAAAGTCAATCACAAACATATGTGTCAATAACAAAATTTAAATTTCTTTATCAGGAATCTCTTGCATATATCTATAATTCCGATATCAAACATTATTTCGTTTGATCATCTTCCTCAAAACTTGTGTGAAAATATAAACAATGAAAACCCTTTAAGTTGGTACGCCATCAGAAGTATAAGAATTTTCAATACGCAAGAACGAAGCAAGTAAAGTTGTGCTAGTGCACAAGAAAACACATGAAACTTAAAATTTTACGACCATAGACAACAAAGTATATCACACACGACTTTCAAGGCAAGGCCTTTTTGAAAATATAATTGGGCATGACGACACCAACGCGAATTCCGTCAGTGGAAGAATTACTAATCAAAAAGCAACACTTGGCCGCGTGATCCTACAAACGACACGAATCTTGCTGAGGTACGTTAAAACAAGATTTCACAACAATCGGTACATAGGTTAATCAGAATCATAATTATTGGCGCTACAAAAGGAGTCACATACCTTTGCAAATCCCCTATTTCATTTTATTCAACATTCCCTGGTAATGTCACTTAACAAAGGTTATCACACCAAATTTCCAGATAAAAATTTTAAATTCCTTTTGTTAAAATTCTGACCTCTGTGAATAGACTTTTGCATTGCTACTCCTCCTAATGATCATCATACCATGAGGATTTCTTTCATATTAGCAAATATTGATCTATTTCATTTCTTGGTAAATCCACACGTTACACATGCACTGTTTGTTGCACATGGGGTTCGTTTGATTTATGAAGACCACTGGAGGGCTTCATTCCAATTTGTTGTTTTATCCAAACTCAAATATCATTTCGCTATACTTGATTTTTCAATTATACAATTGTTTTTTTTTTTTGAAATTTTATAAAATATACAGGTTTGATTTTGGTAATTAGTATGTTTGAACCAATATTTATAACCACATGTATTTATACCTTAATAATACAAAGAATATTATAACTACAACATTCTTATAGTTACGTAACTATGTTACAAAGTTTGACATATTTTATAACTTTTAAGGTCACATTAAAATATCGTATAAAACAAATAGATTTGACATATTTATGAAATTCATATAAGAGTATGATATACATATGAATAGTGATCTATTTAAGGATTTCCTTGGAAAAAAAAACATTATATAAATTTAATTGATTATATATGGAAACTTACATAAGTAATTACCTAATTTACAATATAGTATTACTATATTCTTGTTAAAACCATTGAGGTGAAGAATTTATATTTTTATATATATGTATAAAATTATGTTTGAGGTATACTCTCATTTAAATTTATATTTAGTTATTTATTATTGGTAATTAATATTAGTTTTATTATTAGTAATAATAGTAGTAGTGTTAGTTTTTTTTTTGAACGGCAAATTAGGATCACTGACGGACCACTGGAGTATCATCGTGCCACCAGCGGAACCACCCGATCATATCCATCTCCACTAGGCATAATGCCTATACACCAATTCAGGAGGAAACCCAATAAATATGGGAAAACCCCCCTTGTGGGAATCGAACCCAGGACCTATTGGTCCCAAAGCCTTATCCCACCCCCAAGGTGCCACTAGGCTATAAAACCAAGGGCAGTGTTAGTATTATTTTTAGATACTAGGGTTATTGTCAGGGGCAGGTATTGGATAGCATAGCCTTAGTTAGGCATAGACTGATCACCCATGCTTAAACAAGGCAACACTAACCAATATCCAACCATGATAATGACTAGTTAATGTATATAAATTAAGTCAACATACTTATTTAGTAAATTTTAGTTGTATGTAAAAATATTTTATATATAAAGAAATATATATATATATACTTTGTACTGTAAGGAGAAGACATATTTTCATAAAACAATACAAGAATTAGAGGGACGAATAAAATTATCTAAATAACTGTCTAAGTATTCATGGACAAGGCATTTTATAATTATAAGTAATTGTTCATCTTGTTTAATATTTCACAACTATTAAATACTTATAGAAGTATTATGTATCAAAGAGTTATGCAGATCAGAGACGTAAACCCCTAGAAATTTTATTAAAAGCTTTCAGTTAATTACATGGTGAATTTATTCGATCACCATAATTATTGAACTATTTCAATCATTACGATACCTTGCGATATCGGTATAAACTTATAGCTTGGGCTAATCACAATCATTCGAATCATTTAAAAAAAATCGTCTTAATGCAATTATGTATTAAGACAATAATACATTAACTCTATTGTCTTTTCGTGTATCCTTGCAATTCACTCATCTCAGCACATTGATTTTCTCATATCATAATTCAATATTTGACAAATCATTTTCATGCTGAACCTGTCGATTCTAAGTTTTCTAAGTTTTCCTCAGTTGCCAATCAAAATAAGCTTTCTTTTGATAAAGAATTTTATTGATTCTAAAAATCCTTCACATTCATTTTAAATATCTATTGATCATATATCTTTTGGCTTGAACCTAGTCACCTTGGAAATTATATCATTTCATCTCATTCGTCTGTCATCGATTTCTGGAACTAATTCAGTTGAACCATTGAATCCTACTTATTGTACAACTCGTATTCACAAAATTTGATATTTTAATTATGTGTCATCTACCTTAATATTGTTTTTATTTGACTAAAATATGACATAAGTCTAAAAGAAATATCGTAACCAAAATCTCGAGGACGAGATTTAAAACAAGGTGGGGAGGATGTAACATTCCTATTTTTATATAAGAATTATAGGTTTGGTTAAATTATTAACCACTAGTAACTAGTAACTAGTTTATTTTTAATATAAATATTCAACCCAAATAGTTTTAAACACTATTTTATATAGTTGGTTGAAATATTATATTCATTAATTGGCCTGTATATAGGTGACATTTCTAAATAAAGTAAAAGTATATAAAAACTTATATTATTAGAAGGGTAGATTACGGGTAAGTTGAATGTTAGAAATATAAAGTACATAGACAGGCCTAGGAACCGTATAATAATTAAATTATAAAAATACATTGTATTTTGAACCTACTCTATTTTTAATGAAACTTGGTTCAAAATGTAGATATAAATATTCTCGTTCGAATGACATATTTATTATTTTATGAAACGTCATATTTTATAAGTTATAAGCACCAAATAAGTAAAGCATTTGAATTAATTATAATATATATAATAATAAACTAATAATAAATAAATTAAAATTTAAAATCTAGAAAGTGGAAGTGTCAGACATAATTTCGAAATTATGAAAGCCACCACTATGTGTCCAACATGAATTCATGCAATTTCCTATATATTGATACGTGTCTCTAAAAGAATGAAATAATAATATAAAACTAAAATATGAATGAACTCATATGGATAAGAAGAAACAGAGGCTTAACCTCCACGCCAACCTTCACATACATTTAGTATAAATATTGCCTATCATTTCAAATTCAGAATTGTTCAAACTCTTTTCTTTTCCTTTTGCTTTGCTGTGTCTGTCGCCCCCTTTCTTTTCATATAATCCCATAATAATAATAATAATAATAATAATAATAATAATAATAATAATAATAATAAAGCCTTGTTTCGTTTTAAGTGTTTTAACTCCCGATCACCGCTACCCTTTCCGATTGATCTGAGCCCCATAATGCATGTCAAGGCTCTGCCTGACTAAGTTCATTGGGGTTCTGTCTCGTGACATAGGGATAAGGTTGAATTAGGGGTACTATACTTAACATGAGTACATTATATATTTTAATAGCTCGGAAGTTATACCCAAGATTTATACCAGGAGATTTTCTAGATGAACCCTAAAGTTACTAAGCGAGTCTATTTTCTTTTCTCACCGTTTTATTCCCTTTTTTTTCCCAAACCATAACAACTCTCACCAAAACCATTATTTCTTATTATATTTTGTACAAAAAGAAACCCAAATTAAAACCCCCAAGTGATTCTGTATAAACCCTAAAATTTTCATAACAATCAGAATCAGGATCAGGGCCCCTAAAACTCAGGGGGGATATTCCCTATTGACGATTATCCTAATAACTTGCTATCGAAATTGAAATTTTAAAATCCGTCGACTCAGCTGAGCTACAAACACACGTGGCAACCCTATGATGAGATGTGACCCGTCGCGTCACACGACGCCCCCAACTTGACCCCTCGGGTCACGCGAGGGGGTCAAATTTTCAGTATAAATAGAGGGGTGTGGGACTTGCATTTTGGCGTTGGAACGACGATAAAACTCAATTCGTACATTGAGTTATAGTCTGATTACTACCAAACACTCACAACACTAAACACTGCCACAAAACAGGGTAATAACTCGATCGCTGCTACGATTCAATATCCGATCGATTGAAACTATCCGACATGATGTTTAAATGCTATACTTTGTCATTAGTCGTGAATCCGACAGGATGTTTGAGTGCCACCCAAACTCGGGGTAGACTCTGTCATTCGTTGCGAATCCGATGGATGTTTAAGTATTGCACTTTGTCATTCGTTGTGAAGGTTTTAATCTCGTGAGTTATCGTAAATGCTGTATTAGTTACTTACCTAGTTCGTGTGCACTAGGTTACAAGACTAATCAATAGGCTAAGCTCTGCCCGTATAAATCTGCATGCTTATAATGTGAGTCATTCTCTTTTTATCAAATTTGATTTCAAAATCATGTTTACTTTCAAAGTTATAATTACAGGGATTAAGTCTTTGTAGTCATCAAATTACAGCCGGTATGTGGGGTTTTGTATACATTACTTGATAAACTTCACCATTGGACAACGAGTTAGCCAAGGGGTGATACGACCATAGTCACAGACACCATTGGACTCAGAGGTTACCAATGGATGGTCGAGTGACAAATACTGTGGGTAGTTGGTTGATATATGGAAACATTGTAATCGCTCTTAATACTGTAGATTATAACAAATGCGTCGTTTTAAGCAAATTGAATGAACTCACCAGTATTTCCTGCTGACAAAACCTTTTTAAAACGCGTTTCATGTAATTACAGTAGATTGGAGTAAGAGTTGGATACGGCACTGAAAGGCTTCAAGAAGTGGCTTATTTTATTAATTAAATCAAATTAAGAAATATTGTTTTATGTAATTAGGTTTATCCCTTATTAAAGCTACCTTTGTAAAACATGGGTTTATCCCATCTATTTAATAAATAAAATCCGGTGTTTTCTAAACTCTGATATTTTTCCTAACTCACGGTCCTGATGAAATTTCCGCTGCAATATTTTTTAAAATAAATCACCGGTACCACTTGGCTGTTCGCGGCTCCCGATTCCATCCAGGGTGGGTCGGGGGTCGTGACAGGGTGACCTCGATAGAATCGAACCATTGGAACATGGCCGTAGGACCATCTTCACCAGTAAACTCTTTCGGTCCGCAGGCTTCGAACTGTTTGAAGCTAAAAGCAGCTTTGGGAGTATCGGTCCTGGACTCTTCAAAAGACTTGCTTGCATTTTCGTTTAGCTCACTCACGATTTAGGGGATGACTTTGACGATTTGGCTTGCGATGAGAGAAGCGAGTCTCTTGTCAGCGTGCTTTCGTCTAGCTGCTCGGGAGTGTAGGGATCCAGATGATGACATTGTCTGCAACAGACATCGTCACAGGACTCAAACTCAATTTCGATTAATCTTCGTATAGTCTAATGATTTACCATAAAGCTCAGGAACACGTACATAGAATCACAAAAGCACATCGGCACATAAGCACATAATCACGTAGAACACCGAAGCACGTAAGCACATAAGGCATAGAAACACATAAGGCAGTCAGAACACAGAACCTTTCTATATGTTGCACGTATTCTCTATCCTTCACAGCACGTATAACGATTAAGTATAGCGATTGCGATTATCGAGTACATGGTGAGTAGCATAGCGAGTAGTATAGCACGCGATTGCCCATAACAGTAACGATTTGCTAGCGTATTGAGGTAGATGTGCAGTGCGAGTGGTGCGTGTTGATCAAAGTGAACAACGAAAAGTGAATGAATCACCAAAACCGAAACACGTAATCACATAAAACACGTAAAATCCACATAAAATCGTTCATAAAAGCAATAAATCACCAAGTTAGCTGCTGCGGATTCCAGAATCGAAACACATAAAATCGAAGATAGATTGTCTGAGTGTGATAGACGAAGACTACCCAAAGTGATTCGACTATTCACAAGGACTTTGTGTACACACTTTTGCTTTCCGAACTATGCTCTCGCCTCAATCCAGGCAAGGTCGAGTCTTGCCTAATTCCCTATAGTTATGGCTCTGATACCAATCTGTCACACCCCAACCGATGACGGAAACATCGGGGCATTATTAGGGGTTTGAATACCTTTGAAAATCCCTCCCTGCCCTTCTTTGCAAAAAAATGCTAGACAGGGCTTCCTTAACCAAAAGGAATAGAAACGGAGATAACAGGACCCCCTGTCTGATCCCTTTAGAACAACTGAATTCAAATGTAGGAGACCCATTCACTAAGACCGCCGATCTAGCCGAGGATAAAACCCATTCAACCCATTTACACCACATAATAGGTGTCACACCCCAACTGATAACGGAAACATCAGGGCATGGCACTGAGCGAAACAGATTGTTCAAGAGAAATTCCATAACAACTACATTACCGGATAGTTTAAATTATGTCCCATACCATAACTCATCAAGTAAATTAAGTTACTACAGACCACGATATCTCAAAAACAAGTAACATGTTTCGACAACTCAAATTTAAATAAATTGTTCGTTTGTTTCTAGACTCTTCCTAACTCGATTCCACATAGCAAGCATCCTAGCAGGTAGCATCCTAAACACCTGTCACATACGTTAAAATAAAGCTCAATACACATAGTGTAAAGGTGAGCATACAAGTTTGATAGTAGCATAATAGAGTTCAAAATCGTTTACGCATAACCAGCATGTACAACGTATAATGTGAAGCATGTAAGTTATCGACAAAGATCCTATCAATACCAATGACTGCGATTTGACTGCGAGTAGCGAGTGCGCATCACACGTTCACCACTGCGAACGCGTGAAGTAATTGTCCTTAACAACCCCTGAGTGAACAGGTGCTGAGTCTAAACTATAGTACTATCGTTGCTAAGGCAGGTAGACAACAATCAATGTGTAAACATAGCAAACAGGCATTCATCGAGTCACGTATAACATGCATTAAAGGTCAGCGTATAAATAGTGTTTGCGTTGTGTGATCGATGTGATTTAGAATAAGTAACGTATGTAACACCCAAAAGTTAAAGCAAAAAGGGATTGAGTATACTCACAGCGATGAAAGTATGGATTGAAGGGAGCGCTAGAGCGGTTAGCCTGAACAGTTAACGATAGCATAAGCGAAGAGTGGTGTGTAAAACGATGAAAGAGATGCCTAAGTATCGGATGGCCATTCAATCGGATGGCCATTCGATTGGATTGACACCTTGCTTGGTAAGGATGTGTTTGTGTATGATGGTTTGTCCTTTGAAGTTTTCATTGTAGCATTTTGAAAATAGAGAAGTATCTCTGCCCTTCAGGCCGGTCGATCGAATGACGGTTAGACCGGGCGGCGATCCGATTGGCGAGGCTTCTCAGTTGAGAACAAGTTCACAGCATGACGGTCACTAAATCGGATAGTCTTCCGATCGGGTGGCAATCCGTTAGTTACTGACGATCTTTGAAAATTGAAAATGAATGTTTAAGTGTGGAACCATGTGCAAGCAGATCGGACGGCCCATCCGATCGGACGGCAATCCGTCCCAACGATCTGATCGTCTTTGACACTTGATTGTTTTTAAAGTTTTGCAGTTTCGATCGAGACGTTATGATGACTTTCTTAAACAACAGAAACCCCATCTCGTCCCAAGTGACCCGACCGAACAGGAATCACCCTAGTCTGATCCGTTCGCGGTTCGAGATGGTTGTTCATGTTCAAACCCGAAATCAGTTGTCTCTTGGATAGAATTCAGATCTGGAACTAATTCATCACTAAGAAGGAGTAGAAGATCAGAACGAGCTCCGATTCTATCGGTTTTGAGTGCATTGAGTGTAAAAGAGTTGAAAGAAAATTGGAAAACCTTCTTTCAATCCTTTTAATCATGAATATGTGTAGATCTTTGTGAAAGCATTGTTTAATCTTGTGGAAATCCTTCAGATCTAAGTTGTTCTTGGTGGAATGAAGCCAAACTTTGAAGTTCATAAGAATTCCATGATGACATCACCCTAGAACACCTCAAATCCGGTGATTTCACGGTTAAAAGTTGAGATTCAAACGTGAAAATGATGAAGAAGTGTGTGTAGATCATAGAAGTACAAGATTTAGGTTGGAAACTTACAAGAATCGAGAGAAATGAGTGCTTGAGTGCGGCTGGTCGAACAAGGAGCTGTCACATCACAAATGATGTGACATGTGGGTATTTATAGGGTTTCCCAAAAAGGAAAGTATTGGAGTGTCGGACCAATCGGGTGGCAATCCGATCGGGTGGCAGCCCGATCGGGTGACAGCTCGATCGGATGACAATCCGATCGGATGGTAATCCGATCGGATGGCCACTCGATCGGTTGGCCACTTCGATCCTGGTGTTTGGTGCGACGAGTTTTGTCGTTTCGATTCGCGTGTTGAGCGTTGCGATGCGATTTGAGTGAGCGATGAGATAGTATTACCCGATAGTTAACCAAATAACATAACTACTATATCTAACATACAATCACTATAAATAACTTGTGTTTAGCGTTTGTGATTCGATTGCGATGCGATAGATTGCGATTGTGATTGCGATTAATACCTCAACATAAACATAACATGCACAAGTAACACATAAGTGGCACACACACGTAAAACAATATCCAGAATGCATAATTCGAGTTGCAATGCGGTAGCGATAAGTTGATTAAACATGCGATTAAATAGCGATTACACCTCGATTATTAATAGATACTCCACATAATACAACTAAAGCAAATAAATAATAGATTCGTTCGCAAGTCGAAGAAGTCAAAACAGTAGTTGAGCAAGGAGTAACAGATCGCAATTAGCAATCTTTTCTTCCTTTAACTTCAATCTTGACTTTAACTTTGACTTGCGCTTTGACTTCCCAAAAGCGGGTTGTTACAATAGGAAACCCCATTTGTCCCAGGATATCCAGAAGGAAACTCCAACAAACATGACAATTTTTAAAATTAAAGAGCTATCAAGAATGTACCTGCCTTTTCAAAATCAATTTTTAATAGAAATTCCTTTATTTTATCTTTTTTAATCCAAGTTATGAGTTCATTTAACATTAAAGGGCTATCAAGAATGTACCCGCCTTTAAGAAAAGCCGTTTGATTTTTCCGAGATGATGGATCCTATAACTTTTTTAGACGATTAGCCAAAACCATAGAAATATTTATCATGATGTACCCCTTATATGATTGATTTTGTTACAATTTCCCACTCTTGTATGTTGTCGATGTCCATGGCTAGCCTACAACTCACACAATCAAAAGTAGGGATCCGGAGCCCATATGATCGAGCCGGTGTGTGTCCAAGTTGGTGAATTTGGTTGGTGGTTGTGATGAAAATGGCACTAGGAATGAATATTGGAACAAGAAATACAAATTAAGGACAAGCAATATGTTACGTCATTGCTTTTAATACAGTTTTGCCTTTAGGCAATTAATAAAATTATATCCAAAATTATTTTAAAATATATTGCAGACTAGGGCTGTCCAAAAAGCTCGTGTTTTGTAGCTCGTTCTGATTTAGCTCAGAAAAAGTTCGCTCGATATGACTCGGTTTGAAAGTGAGCCGAGCCGGCTCGACTCGGTTAGAAAGTGAGCCTAGCTCGGCTCGGCTGGTTACAAGCCAAATTGGCTCGGTTTGGCTCGCTTGATAGCTCGGCTCGGCTTAGCTCGAATTATTTTGCTTATAATATATTTTATTTTTATATACATCTATTATATTACAAAAAAAGTTATTATTATTTACATGTATTTAGGCTTTTAGTTTGATATCTATGATATATTTAAAGGTTGATTGTCGTACTAATGAACAAATATTGTAATTACTTGAAATATAAAACTTATTTTGCGTTCTTGATCATGATTTTGGCTTGTAATGAATTAGGCTATGCGGTATGGTGATGGTCCCCCCTTTGAAGATGATCCGCCACGCAGGCACCACGTAGATCGGGTGTGAGGATGAGGCAAAGATGATGGAGGTGAGGAAATGGGGAGATGAACCTACTATGTATATAAGTTGTATGTATAGGTGTGTGAGAGAGGGGGATGACCGTCCTAAATGGCCTGGTGGAGACATGGAGGACGCCGGAGCTGGGGGCGAGATGGGAGGCAGTGCGACACCGATCCGGGACGTCCCTAGGACGATGCCCATACCGTAAAGCCTTAGGTTGAACTTATTTTGAATATGTTCTTTTGAGGTAATGAATAATATTTTAGAATACTGAATTTTGAGAGTTGTGTATTAATTTTTATTTTTAAAAATATGTTCTTTTGAGGTATTGAATAATATTTTAGAATACTGAATTTTGAGAGCTGTGTATTAATTTTTATTTTTAAAATCGAGTCAAACCAAGCCAAGCCGAGCCAGCTCGGTTTAAAACCAAGCCAAGTACGCGCTTAGATTTTCAGCTCGGTGTCAAATCCAAGCCGAGCCGTGCCAGCTCGATTTATAATCGAGCCGAACCCGAGCTTGCCCTAGCTCAACTCGGCCCGTGAATAACCCTACGGACGACCATTAGAGAATCCAAATAAAGAATATTTATTATCTAAAATAGGGGATGAACATTGGATTCTCCCATACCAAAGTTCTATTTGATTTTTTTTTTTGTTATATACTTTCTTGGATAACATTAAATGCTAGATTAAAAAAAAAGTAATCTCTTATATTTTATTATATACTTTTTTTCTTATGAGGTTGAAGGAGAAAATGGTATGTAGCATTATTTGAAGTCTTTTATTATAACTTAGAGCATTCTCATCCAAACCATCAAAATATATGAGGGGAAGTTTTTATATTATAAAGGGTATAAAAAATGGTTGTGAGTGGAGGAGAGAGAAAATGTTACTGTTCATCTGTATATTTGGGGGACACTGTTCACCCAGTATAATTTTTTTAATATATATTGAAAGTGGTTGTGAGTGAAGGAGAGAGAAAAATGTAATGATAATATTATTTAATTAAGAACGAGGGAGAAAAAATATTTGTTTTTAGTGAAAATATATTGATATAGGAGTTGTTTTTTAGTGAAATGTATGTATAATTTGATGGATTGGATGAGAATGCTCTTAGATATTAGATATTTTGTCAATTCAATATTTTTATATAAAGTGTTAAATAAATTCTATAAATCCTTATGTTTTTATTATTTCTGTTTTGCATATAAATTCTCGGTTGTTGGGCTTGTGTGACGGACATTGGGCTTCGCTGAGCTAAAGGTATTTATTTTGTTGCACAAAAAAGACTATTTATCTCAGAGAGGTCTGCGGAAAATTCTGTCTAAACTCATTGCCGTTGCTGTCTTGGGCCCATCTTGTGATAGGTTTTAAATCTTGGCCTTTGGCCGGGTTATATAAAAAGGGGCATTAAATCAGAGATTACATTATCTCCTTATCTCTTCTGATCTTACTTTCTCTTTAGAATCTTCGTTCTGTTTCTAGGATTTCTTGAAATCTTGTGAGTTTGAGTGTTTGTTGATCATTCTGATCATTAGAGATAGGGCAGATCAACGTGTTGATGATAGGCATAGTTTGAGAGTTATACTTTCTTGTTGATTCTTGTTAATTTAAGTCGATAATCTGTGTCGACTGATTCTTGGGTAGGGCATGGCCCCAAACTCGTGTATAAATGTATTGCACGGGTAGCTTTGAATTTTATTTATTATTATTAAGTTAGTTAAGAAAATAAATAATAGATAAGTGTGAAATATATAATTTCTCTATTATTGTTTTTTATATAATTAATGGGACAGTTTTGTGGGAAAAAAACCTAACGCATAGGATAACAATTTTTAAATGTTTACGTATTAACATATCCTTTGGTTAACCACTAAATTTTAAAACTAAATGAAAATCTATCACAAATAGGGGTGTCCAAACTGCTCGGCGCTCGAAGATCGTTCGACGATCGTTCGGAAAAGCTCGGAAATTTGCTCGTTCGATTCTTTGCTCGGTTAAAACCGAGCCGAGCAGCTCGGTTCGGTTTAAAAACGAACCGAGCACGAGCATAGGTACGCTCGCTCGTCGCTCGTTCGGTTTCGATCGAATTTATTATTATATATTATATTTATTAAATATAATAAACATGTAGCATATCCAGCCCCTAGAATCCTCATGTCTTCATATCTTCAGTTAATAAAAAGAAAACCCTAATATCTTCTCTCTCAACTCTCAAGTCGCCAGCCGCCGACATCCATCCAGATCCCTTGGATGACATTTTGTGTTTATTTTTGTGGGACTTTTTATGTTTTTATTTTGTTAAAGTGTGTGTGAGACATATAAGTTGGTGAATTTTGGTGAATGAATGGCTATGTAGGAATGCTAAACAAAACTGAGCAAAAGCGAACCGAACCGAGCACGAGCATAAGATTTCCGTTCGATTTCCTAAATCCGAACCAAACCGAGCGGCTCGGTTTCAAACCGAACCGAGCACGAGCAGACCTCCGTTCGGTTCGGCTCATGAACACCCCTAATCACAAAGATTTGAAACAAAAACAGTGTATCCAAAATACAAATAAAGTTGGTACTCATCTCACTTATGTTATTATTATTTTCAGATATACTTTAAAATTAACCTAAAAACAAAGGGTCATGCTATTCTCACACGGTGAAAATTATTTTCACACCCCAAAGCGTCGCGCTATGGCCATAGCGGGGCGCTTTGCTTGACAAAAGTTGATTTGACTGACGTTTGAAACATAAGTTGCAGAGACATAAAGGTGATACGATGTTGCAGTGTCCCGTGAACCCTAAGCGCCGCGCTATGGCCAAAGCGCGGCGCTTCGACCCCAAATTTTCATTATTTAAACCTGCATAGACATAACATTTAGCATTCGAGGGTATTCGAGTGTTTTGTTGTTTGTTGATTTCTTTGCTGTATTAGTTACGTGTCTTGAAAAAACAATGTCGTGGTTAAGCAACTATCTTTTCGGTCAATATTCTAACGAGTCAGTTGTTCCTGATTCTTACGAGGGGACCGCTATTTCTGACTCGTATGAGAAACCGGTCTCGTCCAACTTGAGGGAGGCAGAGGTTGTATCTGGCATTCATTATCGTGATAACACGGTGAAGCTGGATTTGAATACCCCTGTGGAGGACCCTTACGCACAACAAGGTTATTCGAATTTCGGTTACGATGGCGAGTACAGCTTTGTACAGCAGGAGTGTTATCCAAACGACAGTTACGGTTGTCAACAGAGCTTACAAGGTTATTCGAATTTCGGTTACGGTGGCAAGCACAACTTTGTACAGCAGTAGTGTTATCCAAACCACAGTTACGGTTGTCAACCGAGCTTTGAACATCAAGTATATTCGGACCTCGGTGACGATGGTGAGCCGGGGGATGTGTCTGTTGACGAGGAAGGTTGTTACCCGGTTACATTTTCGTTTGATACAACGCAGACCTTTTCGTCACGTAAAGAGTTGGTGCGTTGGGTACAAGACACGGCAAAAGACAATGGTTACGTCATTGTGATTAAGAGGTCGAATAAAAGAGGAGAGAATTACAAGATTTGGTTTCAATGTACTTTTGGTGGGGAGCATAAGAGTATAGCTACAGATCGATCCAACACCCCCTCAAGTGAAAAGGAGCTTCTTTGAAAAGTTTCAGCAAATCCTCAATCCAGGAAACAATAACAAAAAACCTCCTGCTGTTCTGAAGAAAACTCGTGGTCGCCCAACATTGAAAACGCAGGAACAAAGAAAGGTTGATGCCGCTAGAAAAAGCTCGTACATTTCGTCGGAAGAAACTTGGGTCGAGGCCTCAGACGATCTTCCCCGTCACAGCTCGTACATATCACCCGAAGATTCTAGAAGACAAAAGAATACCAAACCGCTCAACCTACACCCTGATTTCCCGATGATCAAGCTCGGTCCTAAGACGGATATAGCGATCCGCAACTACACATCTCAGATTCCCAAAGTGATCCATCCATACATCGTTAGAATAAAGGACGTGAAACCAGATGGTCATTGTGGGTTTCGATCGGTGGATGTTGGGTTAGGAGTGAAACAAAATTCATATTTGATGACCCGTAAACAACTTATAATGGAGTTACGTATGAACGAATCGCTTTGGAGGCAGGTTTTCGATCCGGAAAACATAGGACATTATGATGCGCTGGTTAGACGGATCGATTTCAAGGGGGTGGGACGAGCAGGTATCGAAAATTACATGACGATGCCTGAGACGGGGTTTCTTATTGCCCAACGATACGGTGTGATTGTTCACACCTTCGACATGCGTGGGAGCGATACAATTTTCCCTCTGCTGGGCGGGCCAAACGAAGCTGAGCAACCTCACCTGGTGGTTGCGGTTGTGTTCTTCGACGATGGGCATTTCATACATCTAGAGCTTGGAGGTTGTTATCCAATGCCTCCCCCAAACCTACTCTGGACAGCGAACAGAGCGCGCAGCAGCCTGGCATACATTATACAGGGATCAGATCAACGCGTACGAAATGCTTACGTATCGTCCCCCTGACCTTAATGTAACCCCATATGTTGAAGATGTATCTTAAATGTGTTTAATAATAATCACGTTTGTGTTTGTTCAACATATGCGTTACATCACGTTAAAAACCGAATGTCACCGACACGACCCAATCAGATTAAATACGCACTTGTACGACCAAAAATGACAATATACATCATAATACTACAATTAATGAAAAAATACGTCATGTACAAGTACGGTAGGCGGCTGATACACATAACAATACTCATAGGAGTACTTGTGCTTTCAAACCAAAATGATACGATATAATGGAATAAGACATCACACGTAACCGATTTGATCTGGAACTTGCAGTATAGTCCATATATATTAAAAAATGATGTATAATTGAAAAAGCATAAAATTTAGACTATTATCGACGCGTTTGTGAATTAAAAACCATTTTAAAAAATTTTAAAATGGTCCAAAGCGCCCCGCTTTGACCTAAGAGGGGCGCTTTGCCCTTAAACAAGAACCAAAGCGCCGCGCTTTGGCCATAGCGGGGCGCTTCGGTCCATCGTTTAAGCTGAAGCGGGGCAGCTTCTCCCCCATTTCAACCACAAACACAAACACACATACACAAAGGTGCGATTACACACACTTGAGCCGGAGATCTTCGTTTTCAAGCTTTCAACCGCTAAAAGGTAAGATCGAACTCCCTTAATCGTTTTGGTTAAATGTACATGTTCAAATTTGTTTTGATTGGGGGGGGGGGGGGTTGATGCCATAGCTGGGTCTGTTCTTTAAAATGAAGAGCCAAAGCGTCGCGCCGAGGCCAAAGCGGGGCGCTTTGGTTCATGTTTAATTTTTTTTTAATTATTTATTATTTGTTTAATATTATTTGTTTAATATTGTTTGTTTATTATTTAAATTGTTTAATAATATTATTTTTTATTATTTTATATTTAATATTATTTGTTTATTTAATATTATTTGTTTATTTAAATTGTTTAATAATATTATTTTTTTATTATCTTTTATTTAAATTGTTTAATAATATTATTTGTTTATTTAATATTATTTGTTTATTTAAATTGTTTAATAATATTATTTGTTTATTTAAATTGTTTAATAATATTATTTGTTTATTTAAATTGTTTAATAATATTATTTGTTTATTATCTTTTTCTTAAATTGTTTAATAATATTATTTGTTTATTTAACATTATTTGTTTATTTAAATTGTTTAATAATATTATTTGTTTATTATCTTTTAAACGTGCAGGGATGGATTCCGATGACGAGATTGAGCATATGGACGCTGAGGGAGAGGTGGGAGATGTGGGAGAGGAGGGAGAGGAGGCATGTCCGTACCTGCAGTTTCCGCAGGGGTCACAGGCGAGGAGGAGATGCGCTAGGTTGCGCACCGTGGAGATTGGGGGGCATGTAGGGATAGACTGGGACCTGCTGGAGACTGTGAGAGTGGCCGTGCGGACGCGTGATATAGTTGAACTAGATACTCCTTGGTCGCGCCTATTTCAGATAGCGATGGAGGACTCGTACCGTGAGCTTACGGTCGAGTTTCTTTCTACGTTTACATACAGACCGCATCCGACGGATTACGTGGAGGACCCAGATTTTCCAGTCCACGAGGTTACATTCCGTCTCGCCGGTCAGCAGTTTCAGATGAGTGTGCGGGAGTTTGCTGTCCATACAGGTTTGTACACAGAGCCCGAGCTTGATACTGATTTATATACGCAGGCGGTTAGGGCGATGGACAGGCAGACGCTTATCAGTTTCTGGAGGGCCATTTCCAGGGTTCCCTTTGGGAAATCCTGGCAAAAGGCCACCACCATTAGAGACCCCTTGTACCGATACCTGCACCATATTATCGCGTCATCTATCGTGCCGCGGGGTACCAGCGGGGTACCAGCAGGGAGAAGGTCAACCTTAGTGACCTTTTCTTTCTATACTGCCTACTTCGCGGCCAGCCCTACGATCTAGCAGCCTGCCTGGCAGATTACTTTGCAAGTGCATACCACCGGCAGCTCCGCGGCCAGCTGCACACTGGCTCATACATCACCGCCATTGCACGCTCGCTCGGGCTCGTGCCTGAGAATGATCCGGAGCTGTCCGATCCGATCCCGTCAACCAGGTTGGGCCGCGCGTCAGTATCTAGCATGCAGGTCACCCGTACCTTTGATGTTGGCCTGAGGTTTAAGGGCCGTGACGGGCTGATTTGGCATCCGGAGGTGGTGCCGGAGGTCATCCCGGTTGTTATTGAGGTGAGGCCTGGAGTGTTAGCCCCTCCTCATGTTCAGGAGGCCGCTTGGCAGGCTCAGCTACAGGCTCTGGGCCTTGATCAGTCCCCGGGCCAACCTCAGGATCAGACTCAGGCTCAGGCTCAGCCTCAGGCTCGACCTCAAGCTCAGCCTGTATTCGAGGATCCGGCTCAGGAGGAGCATGTCGAGGAGATCCCGGTACCACCAGTTCAGCCAGCTCCTGAGCCGCCACAGTACCCGCAGCACGTTTACGCTGACCTGCCTCCGGTAGTGCGTGAGGTGGCTCGGGACTTCGACCGGCGCCTCAGACGCCAGGGAGCACGCATTGACTGGATCGTCGAGACACTCGTTGCTCTACGAGAGCTCACTGGGTTGCCTCCACTTCCCCTCCCACCGTCCCCACCGCACGAGGATTAGTACCTTAGTTTGTTTGTATAGTGTTTTGTTATGTATTATGTACTCAGTTGTACCTTTTTGTTTTGTATGTACAAACTGATATATATATATATATATATAGGGTAGGGTTCATGAGTGAACAATGATTTATTTGTGAACAAAATGAACTTATCCTGACCATTGATTTTGTAGATCTACATTTTTTCTTTAATGGCAAGATTGTAATTATTTTTTGTAACTTACAAGTATTTTAATAGACAAAAGGGTATAATTGTATATTTCTATCTTCATTTAATTAATTAATTTTTTCTCTCTCCTGATTTCTCTTTCCAATTAAAAGAATATTTAATTACATTCTCTATATTTTTATTCTCTCACATATATTACCTAACTTAATATTTCATAATTTTACAAAAATACAAATATTATCAAATATTGTTCCTGCTAGAACACAATTAAAAATATTTAATTACATTCTCTATAAATATATGTATTAGATCAATGTTTGATGAAAAGATGTATAGTGGAAACAATATGTAATAATACACAAGTGTACAAGTCTGATATACATCGACATGTATACACTATGTACTTGAATAATACACAGGTGTATACGTCTGGTATATGCCGACCCGTATATACATATGTACTTGAATAATACACAAGTGTATAAATCTGGTTTATACTAACCCGTGAAAACAAGATGTAATAATACACAAGTGTATAAGTCTTGTATATACTGACCTGTATACACATATGTTAAAAATTATAATTTAATTAGGTTTAATATTTAATTTTAAAAGGAACATAACAGTTTATTTAAAAAAAAACATTAGCCCTTCAATCTCTTATAATTAAAATAATAGAGAAATAATTAAAGATGAGAGAGAGAGTTAATAGAGGAGAAAATTAAGGGATTTCAATTAAAAGTACTTGACTAATGTCAATCTTACCCTTTTAATCTAAAAAAAGATTAAGGACCAAGATTAGTTCACTCAGTTCACTTTCAAGAAATTGTTCACTCATGATCCTAATCCTATATATATATATATATATATATATATATAGGAATAAGTTAAAATGAGAACCACCTCGAGTTGTAAGAACCAGCGAGAACCACCCCCGCGGGGGGGCGTTGACCACGATTTTTTTTTACAACTAGATGTGTATATTTTAACACCCTACGTAAAGTTTGGGTTTAAACGGCGCGCCCGAGGGGGTAGTTTTTTACGCCCAAAGTTTGGTTAAAAAAAAAGAAAAATTAAAAAAAATTAAAAAAACCCAAACTTTGGGCGTAAAAAACTACCCCCTCGGGCGCGCCGTTTAAACCCAAACTTTATGTAGGGTGTTAAAATATACACATCTAGTTGTAAAAAAAAAATCGTGGTCAACGCCCCCCCGCGGGGGTGGTTCTCGCTGGTTCTTACAACTCAAGGTGGTTCTCATTTTAACCTTCCCCTATATATATATATATATATATATATATATATATATATATATATATATATAGGGGATCGCTAGAATGAGAACCACCACGAGTTATGAGAACCACGAGAACCGCGCCCCGCGGGTGGCCGTCGGCGACGAAATTTTTTTTACACCTAGATCCGTATATTTTAGTGGGGGGTTTAAATTTTCGGTTCAAACGGCGCGCCCGAGGGGGTAGTTTTTTACGCCCAAAGTTTGGGTTTTTTTAATTTTTTTAATTTTTCTTTTTTTTTACCAAACTTTGGGCGTAAAAAACCACCCCCTCGGGCGCGCCGTTTGAACCGAAAATTTAAACCCCCCACTAAAATATACGGATCTAGGTGTAAAAAAATTTCGTCGCCGACGGCCACCCGCGGGGCGCGGTTCTCGTGGTTCTCGTGGTTCTCATAACTCGTGGTGGTTCTCATTTTAGCGGCTCCCTATATATATATATATATATATATATATATATTGCAGTTAATCTTCTATTTACATCACGTTGGTTTTGGATTGTTTATGTTTAATTCTTATGGCTTTCTGTACATTTTATTTAACGTGTTCGTTTAATTTAACAAAATAAACTAGGTTAACAGTTTATAAAGATGCACTTATATTATATACGTTCTATAAAAATAATGACGTAAAAAAACGTAATTATAAAACAACTATGAATTACATGTAACTAATATTTTATAATAATAATTAAACTCAAATACAATTTTTTCCTCCAAAAAAACACTACCAAACTAACCCACATCCTACCTATTTCAAAAAAAAAAACAACACAAACTCCACTGCACACGCTTTTTGTCTTTTTGCACACCTAAAGCGCCCCGCTTTGGCCATAGCGGGGCGCTTTGGCCATAGCGGGGCGCTTTGGCCAAGGTCAACAGACAAGGACTGACAAAGTCAGTCCTTTGTCAGTCCTTGTCTGTTGACCAAGCCCAAAGCGCCCCGCTATGGCCAAAGCGGGGCGCTTTAGGTGTGCAAAAAGACAAAAAACGTGTGCGAATAGACCAAGCCAAAACAAATCATGAGAAGCATATGGAACCTAATCTATCTATTCTAATAAATGAAACCTTTGATGAGACACGTGCCACGTGCTGAGGACCATACCATTTTACTTTTCCCGCTCATCTTTAAGATCCATTTAGGTTGCCAACATGTTTAACAAACCCGACCCATTTATATGCAATACACTATCTCCAAAATCATTTACTTACCTCTCCGTTCCTTTCCCCTTTGTTCCCCCAAATCCAAACTTTTGAGTTTATATAATGTAACACCCCAAAAACGGGTTTGGTAAGCAAACCACGTTAATATTACTGACGGGTAAAATACCGTTAGTGGTAAAAAAAATTACCCGGTAAATATTAGGATTTAAATAATTAATCCTAATAATAAACAAAAAATGAATAAAAAGCTTTTAAGAAATAAAGTGATAGAAGGCCCGAGTTAACGGGACCTGAAATAAACTTGGTTATAGATTTCCCGAACCCACTAATTTAACTAGGAATGTTTAACCTAGTTAATAAGTGGGGAATATGGTTAGAAATAAGTAGGTTGTGCCCTACTTAATTAACTAACCAAATTAGAGGGGCCAATATTGTTAAAATTGAAACTTATATTATTGATTTTAATTAAAAATAAAAACAAAACACCCCATTTGGGGGTTCTGGTCGATCAAGAATGAGCAGGGGCGACACCCCACTCTCAAACCCTAGAAAAGTTCACTAAAACTCTCAATTGGAGGTGCAAATCTGGTCCAAAACGAAATTCGAGCATAGATTATTGATCCTCATCACAAGATCACAAGAGGATTACAAGGTATGTAAAATTTGATGAAAACTCTCAACTTGAAAATCTCACGAAATTAGGAAATCTGAAAATCTGAAAATTGATGATGCATGTTTGTTAATTGCATGGAATAGGAACAATATAGTGTCTAGGAGTAAGCCCTAGACAAGTATATGTCGAAATCATGCTTAGCTCAAGTTTTTGTCGATACTAAATTCATGTATGAGATGTTTTTATGGTTTTGATTGCAAAAAAATAGTGTTATGATGTCAAGAACAAGCTTAAATTGAAAGCTGAATTCAAACGATTCTTGATCAGAATTTACAGCCGATTTGTATTGGCTGTAACCTAGACAAAAAGTGATAAAATAAGGTGTTTCTTGAGTCTAGAATGTAATTCCAGGAAATATCTTTAAAACCCCACTGGAATCGCATTTTTTCGACGAAAATCGAGCGTTTTATGAATTTTTCCGTATCAAAGGTTCAAGCTGCGTTTTCTGACAGAAATTGCAGCCCATCACGAATGTCATAACTCAATTTAGGAATTGAGTTATGATCTCAAATTCTTACTGTAGAAATTTTTAAGCGATTAAAAGAATTGCCAATTGGAATTTCGTCAATCGGATAAACGAGGAATTTTTAATGAATTTTTCCGTAAGCTGCAGTCAGAAGTGACGAATCTGATTGCAGCTTAGTAAATGAATTTTCACGAATTTTTGGTAAAGAGTTAGATCTTGAAATTTTAACTCAAGGGCTAACCCTCCGAGAGGTACGCCACATAAAAAAATCATAATTTTTGAAGACTTGTAAACAGGTTAAACAAGTCACCAAAAACAGCCAATTTTCGTTGATATGAAATGCCTAAATGAAATCGCGGCTTACTAAGTTAGTATGTAAAAATTTGATTTTCGTTAAGAGTTCGGATGAAATATGCCTAAGTGAGTTCAATGAACCAAATGTGCATATGAATATGTTGGTAAGTCAATTGACTTTTAAAAAGTCAAACTAACCAATGATAAAGTCAAATAGTAGTTTCGACATAGAAAATACGTGAGGTGGAATAGTCGTGAATTGAAATGACTAATCTAACCACCTTGTGAATGATGATAGTTTGACGCGTAACAAGCTAGGCGGAAGCTTGATGAGGGAGCGGATCAAACAAATCAAGAAGGAAAGGAAAAGCATAGTTCGGATGCGAGGTAAGTATAGCTTACACTAGTCATATAGTTTAGAATGTCCTTTTGTTGTTTTGATTTCGAACAAGACAAATGGAAAGTTGAGATATGGTGTTTCTGGCGTGTAGTCGTACGGAACAAGATAACCAATAAGGGTAAAATTGAAATTTGGACACTTGTTGACAATAATTATTGGTTTTGAAAGATACATATTTCGTAAGCCTTATTAGGCCAAAAAGCGTTAAGAGGTGAATTATAGTTAAAACGACCGTGCAGTGTAAATCAGAACGAGTCGTGTAGACGAGATGGCAATAAGCTTTATCTCGCCAATATTATCGGTCATTTAGACCAACGGGTCAAAAGGTGAAAATATCACTTTTGACAATATCGACTAATGGTTTGATGAGTTGTTTGATTTCAGAAATAAATATCGAGTGGATATTTACATCGCTATTACTTAGTAGATATTGAGGCAAGGTACTTAAATGGGTCAATGTAATGATCCGAGCCAGGTACGCATAATAAGATAACTCTCATTTAAATGTAAGGCTAATGAGAGTTAAACGAAGTCTAAAATAAGTTTTTGATTACCTTAATAGGTAAACCAAATGTTACGGACGATGGTCATTATATTTGTTATAGGTTTCTAACCATTACCAAGAGTTTAATAAGGGTTTTAGCCATGGAAACGGGTTGCATTTGATGGTTTGGTTCGAATTTAAAATGACCCTAAACATGATTTCCGCAGCTTTTTATACGGATTTCGACTAATCTTTAAAAAATCATATAAAATCAACCGTTTATCCGATTTGGGTGTTCTATACCTTTTCGGAAAGCTTATGAAGTAAATTTTTACTTTTTTCAATCATAAGAAACAAATGTGGTTGTTAAATAGGCCAAAAGAATGAATTAAACAGCTGTTCAAAACCTTAAAAGCTGTTTGAAAAATGAAAATATAGTTGCTGTGTTGATTTTATAAAAATCATAGAAAATTCGTTAGAAGGTGTACCTTATATGCTTGCGAAGGTATTGAAGTTTTCTACGATCCATCTTTGAACATGTTAATCTAGTTCGGACTTTGAATGGGTCATAATGGTCAATTACAGCAGCTGTACAGAAAATCGCTGCACATTAATAATGTCATTATAAATCCAGAAAAAGACATATGATTGCGTATACTTGATTTAGTCATGCCACCGTAAGTTACGGCGGAGCTGATATGATTACGATGGTTACATACTGAGTTACGGTGGACCCAGAAACAAAGTATATTTTAAACAACGAATTCGATCACGTTTGTTTAAATTCCGATATGATTACGATGGTTACATACTGAGTTACGAATTATTTAGTTTAAATTCCCGGACTCGTTTAGACACGTTTTAAACCCCGTTTGACTAAAGTATTTCATGTTTATGGAATATAGGTACTTTTGGATGCCGGAAGACGATCAAGCTCAGCGAAGAACCGAACACGATAAAGATACACGCTTCCGCACTTTGCCACGTTGTAAATTTTAAACAACGAATTCGATCACGTTATGTAGAATAACTTATGATTTGTAAAACTTTTAGTAAACCCGTATTTCCGATGTATATGTAATCGTAATTACATGATTGTTTTCGTAAAAGATTCATTAAACCTTAAATTATAAGAATGGGTGTTACAAGTTGGTATCAGAGCCTTGGTTTAAGAGATTCGAGTATGGTGGGGAGGAACCATGCTTGGACTTAAACCTTATGCTCTTGACAAAGAATAGTGTTCGGTTCGAGGCTTGATCACAAATCCGGTAAGTACAAGTACGTTAATAGTTAGTATGCTAAAGTGTTGTAAACAACACATAGGGCTATCGTGTGGTATATGTTACCCCAATTTAAATGATTGATATGGTTGACGAAAATACGCGCGTTGACGCGTATAGTAGAAAAAGCCTTGTATTATAATACGGGCGATTATTGAAGTTGACATTACTAACTCTTGTGAATGTTTTAATTGAAGGACACTCGCGTCTGAAGATGACGGGAGTTGAACGAATTATGGATATGATGATGGAACGGTCCGAGGTATGATAGGAAGAGCATACTCATCAAGGACCAAAATCGCGTAACGGTCGCGAACAAGACTAATGACAAGAGAAGCCCGTTAGGGCAAGCATTACCAGGTGCACACTTTTAAATTTAATCGTACGAGTCGTTATATGCAACAAACATGTAAGTAATAACGGTTGCATACACATATGATAGAACTTGGAAAACCTGATTTCCAAGAGAAATTTAATAGGAAATGTGTTATTCACAATGATGAATAACAAATGAATAACAAGACTTGTTTATATAGAAACTTGGACGAGAGTGATCATCCAAGTAAATATTCTCTATATAAATCCTATTGAGAAAAGTAATGATCACATCAATGAATGTGAATAAATGTTTATAAAAAGGGACATTGTACATGTTCAAGGAATAAACGACTAAAACTAATAATTGTTAACTAACAATTAAATAAAGTTTTACCAAATGAAACCATAAACATGGAGATAATTTGAGGAGTTACTTACATGGGATGTGATGTGGTAATTATAATAAGGTCACGCGTACCACGTGTTGATCGCTTACTCTGGCCAAGTAAGTAGTGAACACATGATATCATGAGCTTCTTATAATGAGCGCAGTTATGTCCGATGTTGTAAGGTCAAGATGAATGAAATTTAAAGGATCCTTAGGGTCAAGAAATCTCATGGGCATACTCGTATAAATGGTTTTCGCGGGAACCATAAAAACGATGTATGGCGCACATAGAAATAAAAGACCCAAGGAAATTTGTGACATAAGTCATTTTTGATGAAAAAAAACCATGGTAGACAAAAAGGGCATTGTAAAACCAAAGTATAAATGACCCGCGGGGTCATAGAAACAAAGGTATTGCCCACATGAGGAAAAACGATCGAAAACCATGGTAGACAAAAAGGGCATTGTAAAACCAAAGTATAAATGACCCGCGGGGTCATAGAAACAAAGGTATTGCCCACACGAGAAAAACGATCAAAATCGTTGACTTTGGTCGTAGTAAAGAAATGATGATGATGATAATCATCATTCATAGTTTAAAAGACTGTCAAGGATGGTCAAATAAAGAATAAAGGTTTGGTTGAATAAAAGCGAGGGCTTCCGCTAAGACAACCAAACAAATTAAAACGAAAACTTGATGTATACCGGAATGCTTGCACTAATAATGACTTCGGTAAAGTACCCGGTTAATGGGTAAGGATTTAAACACATGCGTAAACCGAGAAACGAGAACACGAATTTAAAGTCAAAAGACTCGGATTATGAGTTATGACTAAAAGACCATAAAATTTCGTAAACAGAAATTTTGATAATTATATTCAACTATTTTGAGATTGAACGGGTTGAATAAAGTATAATGCTTGAAGGCATAAGTAAGCGCAAGCCGGATAACGGTAAGCTTGAGACAAATGATTTTCAAACGTAAAAAGAGTGCTTTGACACCAAATATATATTTTAATAAGACACGAGTAAAAAGAGTGATCTACGGGATCAACATAACCTTTAGGGTTATAAACAAATGAGAGATCTACGGACTAAAACGACCCACGGGTCATGATTAGAAAGAAGTTATAGGGATTTCGCCCTAAAGAGGTGAATGTCGAATCAAAAATAGCCCGTAAGGCTAAGTGATAAAACCTACGGGTTAGATTGGATAAAGCGAGGAAATCAGTTAAGAATCCCAGCATAAAACTAAGACTGTAAAGGATTAAATTACGGACTGTCAATATCCGGGTATGGATGATTGACACAAGTTAAAGAAAAGATCCTAAAACTAAAACTTCGGTTTTAGTAAGAAATAATGTTTTTACAAACATAAATTCTGATAGGAATTTAAATAGTAAGCATGAAAGATACAAGTCTTGACACTGATAGGCGCAAGATGATATATTCGAAAAATGATATTTTCAAAAATGAAAGGTTGATACAAATTAAACATGATGTGACACGATAACGGTTAGGAAATGTAATGTGAAGTAAAATCACATTATAACCAAGCGAGTGATAAACGTAACTGAACTAATAAGACTAGTTAATGAGACCGGTTAAGGTCACCAATTCAAATCAAGAAAATTTGGTTTGCTTGTAAGCGGTAGATTCGGTATAGCTGAACCGAATAGATAAATTTGAAAACAAAAGAATTTGTTGCTAAAAGTAAAAGATTTCACTAAAGATCTTTAAACGGGTCAAAATAACGGATTCGTAAGAAATTCGATAGTATATGAAAGCGATGGATATCGCTAAGTTAACTAAACTAGTGGAAATAACGAGATTACGTTATTTTAAGTTTCACTAAGTCATATGAGATACGTAGACAATTAGTGACCAAAAAGATGTTACCATGCTTATCTGGTAATACTAATAATTGGTTAAAAGTATAAATAATGTTTAAATGATATCTCGGATCAAATACATTGAGTTTAAACTCAATGAATTATGTAAGAAAAGGTTTCGAGGACGAAACCTCTTTAAGGGGGGTAGACTTGTAACACCCCAAAAACGGGTTTGGTAAGCAAACCACGTTAATATTACTGACGGGTAAAATACCGTTAGTGGTAAAAAAAAAATTTACCCGGTAAATATTAGGATTTAAATAATTAATCCTAATAATAAACAAAAAGTGAATAAAAAGCTTTTAAGAAATAAAGTGATAGAAGGCCCGAGTTAACGGGACCTGAAATAAACTTGGTTATAGATTTCCCGAACCCACTAATTTAACTAGGAATGTTTAACCTAGTTAATAAGTGGGGAATATGGTTAGAAATAAGTAGGTTGTGCCCTACTTAATTAACTAACCAAATTAGAGGGGCCAATATTGTTAAAATTGAAACTTATATTATTGATTTTAATTAAAAATAAAAACAAAACACCCCATTTGGGGGTTCTGGTCGATCAAGAATGAGCAGGGGCGACACCCCACTCTCAAACCCTAGAAAAGTTCACTAAAACTCTCAATTGGAGGTGCAAATCTGGTCCAAAACGAAATTCGAGCATAGATTATTGATCCTCATCACAAGATCACAAGAGGATTACAAGGTATGTAAAATTTGATGAAAACTCTCAACTTGAAAATCTCACGAAATTAGGAAATCTGAAAATCTGAAAATTGATGATGCATGTTTGTTAATTGCATGGAATAGGAACAATATAGTGTCTAGGAGTAAGCCCTAGACAAGTATATGTCGAAATCATGCTTAGCTCAAGTTTTTGTCGATACTAAATTCATGTATGAGATGTTTTTATGGTTTTGATTGCAAAAAAATAGTGTTATGATGTCAAGAACAAGCTTAAATTGAAAGCTGAATTCAAACGATTCTTGATCAGAATTTACAGCCGATTTGTATTGGCTGTAACCTAGACAAAAAGTGATAAAATAAGGTGTTTCTTGAGTCTAGAATGTAATTCCAGGAAATATCTTTAAAACCCCACTGGAATCGCATTTTTTCGACGAAAATCGAGCGTTTTATGAATTTTTCCGTATCAAAGGTTCAAGCTGCGTTTTCTGACAGAAATTGCAGCCCATCACGAATGTCATAACTCAATTTAGGAATTGAGTTATGATCTCAAATTCTTACTGTAGAAATTTTTAAGCGATTAAAAGAATTGCCAATTGGAATTTCGTCAATCGGATAAACGAGGAATTTTTAATGAATTTTTCCGTAAGCTGCAGTCAGAAGTGACGAATCTGATTGCAGCTTAGTAAATGAATTTTCACGAATTTTTGGTAAAGAGTTAGATCTTGAAATTTTAACTCAAGGGCTAACCCTCCGAGAGGTACGCCACATAAAAAAATCATAATTTTTGAAGACTTGTAAACAGGTTAAACAAGTCACCAAAAACAGCCAATTTTCGTTGATATGAAATGCCTAAATGAAATCGCGGCTTACTAAGTTAGTATGTAAAAATTTGATTTTCGTTAAGAGTTCGGATGAAATATGCCTAAGTGAGTTCAATGAACCAAATGTGCATATGAATATGTTGGTAAGTCAATTGACTTTTAAAAAGTCAAACTAACCAATGATAAAGTCAAATAGTAGTTTCGACATAGAAAATACGTGAGGTGGAATAGTCGTGAATTGAAATGACTAATCTAACCACCTTGTGAATGATGATAGTTTGACGCGTAACAAGCTAGGCGGAAGCTTGATGAGGGAGCGGATCAAACAAATCAAGAAGGAAAGGAAAAGCATAGTTCGGATGCGAGGTAAGTATAGCTTACACTAGTCATATAGTTTAGAATGTCCTTTTGTTGTTTTGATTTCGAACAAGACAAATGGAAAGTTGAGATATGGTGTTTCTGGCGTGTAGTCGTACGGAACAAGATAACCAATAAGGGTAAAATTGAAATTTGGACACTTGTTGACAATAATTATTGGTTTTGAAAGATACATATTTCGTAAGCCTTATTAGGCCAAAAAGCGTTAAGAGGTGAATTATAGTTAAAACGACCGTGCAGTGTAAATCAGAACGAGTCGTGTAGACGAGATGGCAATAAGCTTTATCTCGCCAATATTATCGGTCATTTAGACCAACGGGTCAAAAGGTGAAAATATCACTTTTGACAATATCGACTAATGGTTTGATGAGTTGTTTGATTTCAGAAATAAATATCGAGTGGATATTTACATCGCTATTACTTAGTAGATATTGAGGCAAGGTACTTAAATGGGTCAATGTAATGATCCGAGCCAGGTACGCATAATAAGATAACTCTCATTTAAATGTAAGGCTAATGAGAGTTAAACGAAGTCTAAAATAAGTTTTTGGTTACCTTAATAGGTAAACCAAATGTTACGGACGATGGTCATTATATTTGTTATAGGTTTCTAACCATTACCAAGAGTTTAATAAGGGTTTTAGCCATGGAAATGGGTTGCATTTGATGGTTTGGTTCGAATTTAAAATGACCCTAAACATGATTTCCGCAGCTTTTTATACGGATTTCGACTAATCTTTAAAAAATCATATAAAATCAACCGTTTATCCGATTTGGGTGTTCTATACCTTTTCGGAAAGCTTATGAAGTAAATTTTTACTTTTTTCAATCATAAGAAACAAATGTGGTTGTTAAATAGGCCAAAAGAATGAATTAAACAGCTGTTCAAAACCTTAAAAGCTGTTTGAAAAATGAAAATATAGTTGCTGTGTTGATTTTATAAAAATCATAGAAAATTCGTTAGAAGGTGTACCTTATATGCTTGCGAAGGTATTGAAGTTTTCTACGATCCATCTTTGAACATGTTAATCTAGTTCGGACTTTGAATGGGTCATAATGGTCAATTACAGCAGCTGTACAGAAAATCGCTGCACATTAATAATGTCATTATAAATCCAGAAAAAGACATATGATTGCGTATACTTGATTTAGTCATGCCACCGTAAGTTACGGCGGAGCTGATATGATTACGATGGTTACATACTGAGTTACGGTGGACCCAGAAACAAAGTATATTTTAAACAACGAATTCGATCACGTTTGTTTAAATTCCGATATGATTACGATGGTTACATACTGAGTTACGAATTATTTAGTTTAAATTCCCGGACTCGTTTAGACACGTTTTAAACCCCGTTTGACTAAAGTATTTCATGTTTATGGAATATAGGTACTTTTGGATGCCGGAAGACGATCAAGCTCAGCGAAGAACCGAACACGATAAAGATACACGCTTCCGCACTTTGCCACGTTGTAAATTTTAAACAACGAATTCGATCACGTTATGTAGAATAACTTATGATTTGTAAAACTTTTAGTAAACCCGTATTTCCGATGTATATGTAATCGTAATTACATGATTGTTTTCGTAAAAGATTCATTAAACCTTAAATTATAAGAACGGGTGTTACATATAAGGTTAATATGCTAATCTGTTACAGGATGCAGGTTAATATGCTAATCTGTTACAGGATGCTTCTGAAATTACTGAACATATAAGATGTGCATCATTTATGTATGTTGAAAGATGCTAAGACTATCTTCAATGTGCCCTTGGAGATCAATCCCTTAGAGGCCCTTCTATGCCATTACCATTGGAGCTCATCCATCTTTAGAATGAAACCTTTGATGAGACACGTGTCACGTGTTGAGGACCATACCATTTTACTTTTCCCGCTCATCTTTCAGATCCATTTAGGTTGCCAACATGTTTAACAAACCCGACCCATTTATATGCAATACACTATCTCCAAAATCATTTACTTACCTCTCCGTTCCTTTCCCTTTTGTTCCTCCAAATCCAAACTTTTGAGTTTATATAAGGTTAATATGCTAATCTGTTACAGGATGCTTCTGAAATTACTGAACATATAAGATGTGCATCATTTATGTATGTTGAAAGATGCTAAGACTATCTTCAATGTGCCCTTGGAGATCAATCCCTTAGAGGCCCTTGTATGCCCTTACCATTGGAGCTCATCCATCTTTAGAGGCCCCTAGGTAAGATGCCCTTGCATAAGGGCATGTGTTTGTCTTGATTTATGTGATGAGGTGAGCCCAAAGTAAAAAAAGAAAAGTTTTATTGAAATATTGTGTGTAATGGGTAGTTGATGAGGTGGAAATTAAAGAAGGTAAGGATATTTGTAGGGTTGGAGATGAAATATGAGTTTTTAAGGATTTGTAAGGATATTATGTGGCAGATTACGTGGCAGCTAAAGGCGCCTAAGGACGCCTTTAGCATTGGAGATAGTCTAAATACCCCTATATCAATTGCTGATTTTTAAGCTATGACTAATACAGTTTACTTTTGCTCGGTTTAAGATGTGGACACTAGATAAATTTCTTGTGCCATACAATATCTTTCAAGTTTGGATCAACCGATATTGTGTTTACTGTTTAGAAACAATGTAAACCAAATGAAGCCGGACATGTTGTCTCTGCATGTGTATCTCATTGGTTTACCATATGCTAATTCACCATTTATAGAAGGAAATCCGAATGGTTAATTCAGCATGAGGAGGTGCTTTTCTTCGAAACATGCTAAAGGACATAAGGTAATATGACCATATAAAAAGTAAATTTCTTACTTATGGACTGTACAATATTTTGTTTATAGGCCAGGTTTGGTTTTTAAAATACTTATCTGATTGTGATCATCTGCATTGATTTTTTATTTAGTTTGATGTGATATTTGTCCAAAATTTTTGAACATCATTGGGGTATTTAAAATCAAAAGACTTGGTCTGCTTCTTTTGTCTACCAGATTATGAAAAAAAAATTGTTTAAAAAAAACTTTATTGTAGATATGATTTTTGTTTATCTTTTTAATTTCATATACTATTTATTTTAATAACTAACATGCTTGGTTTAATAGGGAAGTGGGTATTTGCTACAATGCTTAATGCTACATGGAACCATAGAGGTTAGGTTGCCCACAACTGTAGCTGAATTTGATCACAGAAACTGTCCATTTTGAATGGACCGGATTACATCTCGGATTAACATGTGGCTCTAAACCTAAGGTGAGTGCAATTTTTAATGATTTGGTATTTTACATTAAGCAATATTAGTTGTACGTATCTTTTTTATTGTACTTGTGTGCTTAAGTGTGTTCTATTATAACTTATTAAATATATTTCTTGCATGAGATAATATGATCAGATAATGAACTCATGAAAGTAGTAAAAAAGCTTATAAATTTGATTTGTTACATCTGTTTATCAATCATATCTTTTACTTGAATACACAGGTCCTTAAAAATACTTATGTTATTATGGTATTAAAACACCTGGCCGCCGGAGGAGTATAAAACTAGGAACTTAAGAAAATAGCGATGAGGTTTTAAGAGAGGATGTATATTAATCAATGCCACAAGATATGTTTGTTTTTTTCATATAGATAGATATTTGTAGTTTTGTAGTTTTTTATTTTTGCTTTTATTGAACCAATGGCCAAGTCTAAGAATTGAAATTCAAAAGTGTTGAAAGGGGACATGGGATCGCCTTGACGAAGCCCTCTAAATAATTGAAATTCAGCCGTAGGGGAACCGTTGACGAGCACCGAAGAACGACCCGATTTTAAACAAGAGCCCATCCATTTACGCCATAAGATCGGGAAGTTCATACCTCTAAGCACTTCCAATAAGAAATTCCAATTAACAGAATCGTAAGCCTTTTGGAAATCAACTTTAAAAACAAGAAATTGTTTTTGGCAGGTTTTGGCCCAAGAGAGAACCTCGCTTAAAATTAAAGGCCCGTCATGGATGGACCTTCCCTCAATGAAGCCGGATTGAACCGGGGACACAAGCGAAGGAAGGACCGATTTTAATCTATTGGCGAGGATCTTAGCGATCACTTTGTACATCAATCCAATGAGAGAAATAGGGCGGAAATGTTTTATTTCACTAGCGTCCCAAATTTTTGGTATGAGGGCAATAAACGAAGAATTGCATCCCATAGTGATTTTCGGTTTCGAGTGAAATGGTACACCATCTTGATAAAATATGGCTCTAGCAAATTCCAAAAACTTTTGACGAATTTAAAAGTAAATCCGTCTGGGCCCGGTGCTTTATCACCCCCGCAATCCCACACCGCTTGTTTAATTTCCTCTTTTGAAAATTTCTAGACCAAGTTTCCCGCAACGTCCGGTTGTAAACCTTTGAAGCCGCCTAAAGGGAACGAAGGCCTTCTTCTTTTTGGTTCAGCGAATTGTTTCTTAAAGGCAACTTTGAATCTCTTTGATGATGATCGGGTCAGAAATTAACTCCCCGTTGAATTTTAAGAAATTAATACGGTTGGCGGCTTTTCTAATATTAATGAATTTGTGAAAGAACTCAGAATTTTCTTCACCCAGTTTTGCCCAGCACAATCTAGCCTTCTGTTGGAGATCTAAAACTTTTCTTTTTTCGAGATTACGGATCCGTAAATTACAGAGGACCCGTTGCTCTTTCTCCCTATTGTTTAGACTTCTCGTAAATGCGGTATTATCAAGCGCTGCCACCTCATTTAAAGCCTGGTTAAGGTCCTTGTCTTCCTCCAATTTGCGTTTGATCCGCCAACTTTTAATGTCAGTCTTTAGGTTTTTCAGAAGGTTTAACAGATTAGAAAATCCATCTGAGCAACCTTGGTGGTTTGAAACCGTACCGTTAACCGTATCCCAAAACCCGTGTAACTCCAACCAACTATTATAAAGTTTAAAAGGGGGAGGTCCAAAGTCAATTGTGGAGCATGATAAAAGAATAGGAGCATGATCCGATAAAAACCGAGGTAAGGCAATGAATTTAGCGAAAGGCATGTATGTGTCGGGGGGCATGTATGTGAAGTTGTTTCCACCCATCGAGTATTCAAGAAGGCCGGCATTACGAATGAACTCGTTAAATATCATAGCCCCCCTACAATCAAACTTCGAGTATAATCTTTCCTCTTGAGTACGGGCCTCATTAAAATCACCAATGAAGATCCATTTACCGGGAATACTAAAACGAAGTCTAATAAGTTTATCCCACAAGTTACGCCTAGCCGGCACGTCCCTTGGGGCATAAATATTGACCACGTTTATAATAGTTCCAAGCTGAATAAAAGTACCAGAGACGAGCAAGAAGGAATCGTCCGACTCCGCCATGCTCATCTTAAAAAAAGACGGATCCCAAATAGAGAAAATTCCCCCCGATCTACCCCGAGCATTTACGCTAAATGACTCGGCTTCACCAAAGCCCCAAAAACTTATTCAGAAAGAAAGAATCCAGATTTGACATCTGGGTTTCTTGAGCACAAAGAAACGATACCTTATTTTCGCGGGTGAGTGTCTGAATCCAACGAGCTTTCTCAAGCCCTCCAACCCCTTTTAAGTTAATAGACAAAAAATTCATGATGAATTGTCTATCGCCCGTTCCTCCCTAACCAAAGCATTGAGATCCTGTTGAAAATCTTCTAGGTTAATCCCTATTTTTTCTCCGACCGTAGTTGTAGCCTCCACTTCTTTTCTCACTTGAACTCTAACTGTGCTTGTAGGTGAAACCTCTTCTGGTTCATGGTTAAGGTCAAGGGTTGTGATGTTGCACGGGTTTCGACCCACCATATCATCCACCAAAGTTGTTTTCTTTCTGGAGTTCTTATTTTTCTTCTTCTTCCTTTTGGTGACATAGGAGACTTCTGACCTGATAATAGCATCAAGTTCAAAAGGATCACAGTTTGTAGGGGGTGTTGACTTTTCTGTAGGTGATGATTGAAATGGGTTTAAAGGGGTTAAAGGGTCATGTTGGGTATCACGGGGCACTTCTATTCCAGCAAGCCCATTAAAGTTTTCACACTGATCCAAAGTTACGGGCCCAGATCCAGCAGTCTCTGTCCCACGCGCTGAAACAGACTCCTCTATACCACGCCCCTGGTTTTCTCCACCGCCTTTTTTCTCGATTCTTACTCTTTCATCATTTAGAGCATTCACATTCAATCCACCATCTCAACCCCTACCTCTAAATTTTAAAAAAATCTTCTAAATATTCACTCCATCATATCCCCTATTTCATTTTTCTAACCCTAAATTCTAAAAAGAATATACAGTAACTTTTCATGTATGAAAAGCTACTGTATCCCCTCATCTTCAACCATCTCATCACTCCCGCCCATATCATCTCTTCTCCAACGGGAACTAATCTTCTCCCGCCCTAGTTCTTTTCCTTTCCACCAGGTATGGTTTGCAATTTTATCTCAGATTACGTGCCCTAATTCGAACTCTAACCCCAAATTCATTAGGGCTTTTGTTCAGAAGAATTACAAGGAACTGAAGAAAGCAAACCCCAGGTTTCCCATTCTCATCCGTGAGTGCAGCGGCACCGACCCTCAGCTGTGGGATAGATACGGTGCGTGTTTCATTCCCCTTCGTCATTACAACATCAATCAGTAATTTATTTTATGTTTTTATCTGTTTGATTATTGTGACTGTATTTGTGTATATATGTTTGATTATTTATTATGGTTGTGATATTGATTTAAGCAGGATCACTGTTGGTTACATTTTGAAGGCATAGGCCTTTTTGTTATTGGATTTGAGAATGTTTAGTTTAGTGTTTCGATGTTTGCTTAATGTACTTAGAACAATAGATCATTTCATATACAACATTGATTTATTTTTTTATTTTTTTATTTCTAAATAATATGCTATACTGTAAGAATAATGGATTACATACAAGGATGACCATAACCTTTGCTCCCTCAGTTAATATGATGCCTTTCTTATATTGGGTTTAAGAATGTTAAGTTCAGGGTTTAGGTGTTTGCTTAATGTCAGATAGAGGATTGATTTTAGTTTTTTTTTTAATTTCAAAATGTTAAGCTGTTAGAACAATAGATTACAAGGATGAACATAAAGTCGTTAAGGTCTTGTTATACGGATAAATAAATAATAGTGTCAATAAGTTGCATAATGATACAACAAACAACCAAAGGAGTCTGACAAAGAAACAGGATCCAGAATGCTAATGTTGGAGAGTTTCAGTTATATTCTATTACTATTCAGTTCATATTCGATGTAGCGGGTCTCTAATATTGGTTTTCTCAGTGATATAATTCTTTATGAGACCATCGTAACAATAGTTTGGTGTAAACCGGTTTCAACCCAACTCGGCCCGACGATTTGGATACCAGTTTAATAATACTTGTACATATTATAAGAATCAAATCTATATATATGAAGAATTTTATTGTTAACCTGGTTGGACCAACCGGTTTAGCTCGGTTTAAATGGTTTGATCGGGCCTTAGCACGGGATAAAGCCTAGTTAAGCCCTGTACCTAAATGGTTTGTTTAGTCCAAAACGCAGTCCAAAAAACTTGCAGCAAAACTGCTGCTGCTGGTTGCTTTTTCAGCTAAAAAACTGCGTGTTTTTGAGGGTTTTCGCAGAAAAAAAACTGCGTTTTTTGAGGTTTTTTCTGCTAAAAAAACTGCAGTTTTTTTGGCCGAACCGGGTGAATTGTTATGGTCATAAGATGCTTTCCTTTGTATGTCAAAGGTTTGAAATCAAAGCTCATGCTTTTCTTTTAATGCAGTAGTTTTATGGCCATTTTGATATCGTCTTTTTTCAGCTAAGTGTATCCATTGACAGTTCTTTAATGGTACCTGTTTGCTCACTGTTTTGTTAAAATACATGTTGAATCAAGTCAAAATTGCTTAAGAGGTACAGTACAAATTGTATAAGAATTGTTTATGCTTGTTAGGATAAAAGAAACAGTATCCTAAAGTAAAGTAAAGTTCTTGTAGGAAAAATAGGCATAATGTAGCAACTTGCTTTACTGGACATCATCCTTGATTTGAGACACTCATTATCTCTCTTGCAAGGCACGACTTCAATTATTTTAAAAGATATATTATGATTACTGTTAGTAGTACATTATGATATTTATTAAAGTAATGGCATTTTATCAAACATAAAGTAGTACCACTTATTTAAACAGCTTATGCTTATAAGCTGAAGCAGATAACCAGCTTACTGAAAACATGCTATTTTAGCCTAAGTAAAAACATTTGATATTGAATCCACCATGAATATCAGTTTAAAGAACCATATATGTCTCTTCATCCAAACAAAACACTAAGTAAATATATGCATATTGCAAATAAATTTATGTTCGGATAAGCTGAAACAAATAATCAGTTAACTGAAAACAAGCTATTTCAACCTAAGGGTAAACTTCTAACATTAAATCCACCCAAAAATAAGTTTACAAAAAAAAAAAAAAAAAAAAAAACAAACAAACATGTTTCCTCGAGCATATGGTTGTCTGATTATTTGTTTCAGCTTATCTTCGGCAACGAAACCGAAAATGGAGGTTGATTGTGATGATTGTGATACTGATCCGGAAGAAGAGGCTTTAAGGCTCTTGAGTCGATGAAGCGGGCGTTCAGGTCCGGGTATGGGGGTCGGGTTGGGGCGAGTAGTGGTGAAACGGGTAATTCGACAGAGGATTCGAAAGAAGAGGAAAAGAAGCCACCTTGGATGGGTTTGGGGATTGATATGCTTGTGATAGATAACCATGGGAAACTATTTGGCTAGATTAGTAGGCTGGATGATGACCTTAAGATTTGCTGATGAAGTGATGATTGATGAACGATGACTCGAATAATCAGATGACCGTTTGCTGGCTGAGCATTTGTACATGATTTAATTCTGCCACAGTGGATGGTATCTGAACTGTTTGTGGGTCTGTGTTCGTTCTTTCGCAATGACTTTGTTTCAGTTTTTTCGTTTCCTTTGAATTTGATGTTCCGTGTAGTGGTCGAGTTCTGGATGACTGTTCATTACTTGGGTCTACATTGCTTCTAGTGTTTCCAATTTGGGCTCTTTTAAATTTGCAAATTGGAAATTTGTATTTGACTTGTATTTCTTTTGTTTTTCACATTGGTCTTGATAAACAATTCGGTTTTAGGTGACCATTGATCTTAGATTCTTGTTAACTGTTTGTTACAACACAAGCGATATCTAGTGTTTCTAACAATGTCTTTGACTGCTGAATATGGAGCTTGATTTGGATTATACACCAGAGCTCTACTTTGTAGGTCCAACACCATGGTAAGTTGTATGATCCCGTAGGAAGTTATTAAAATGAGAAAAGATTCAGTGACTACAAATACCAAAATACTACTCTTCAACCCACATTCTAAAGAGTATTAACAGTCCAGTTTGGCTAACTTTGACAAAAATTCTTGGTTGAATGCCTGAACCGCTAACTATGGTTTTGGAAAACAACAAGACCTTGTATGTATATCGGCAAACATGGTGTTTATGTGTCAGCAATTTTTTCTTGTTAATTTATAATGATATAATTAGTATTTAAAGTAACCCGACCCGAAAAACCCAAAAATCATAATCAGTAGTATAATTTCTATAAACATAGTTATTAGAATCAATTTTAGAAGAAAAAATATAATAAGACAAAATAGATAGTAGTTAAAATTGTAAGTGGAAGAAAGAGAAGAAATAATAATAAAGAAAGAATATAGAGATATGTATGAGGAGTTGGATGTAGGAGGTTTTTTAAAATGTGAGATAAATTTTAAAAAGTAGTGATTTTTAGTTAAATTATTGGGTTAAAGATGATGGATTGGATGAGAATGCTCTTTAGTTCCAGGTTTCCATGCAATTTAGAGTTCCCATGCAGCCTTTCATCTCCTCCATCGATTGGGGACCTGATGTGACAAGGTGATTGAAATTCCGGTTCCGGCGATCGGAGATCCTTTGCCGGAGTTCGTGTGAAAATCCCGCCTCTTGATTTCCAGCAGTTTCTGACTCATTGTCCATCTCTTCGTGCTTACTTTTGTCATCAAGGTCAAGACGATCGGCGAAGAAAGGTGGATCCCAAGAGGCGTCAGTCTCTGATATCCACACATGATGATTTTTGCCCTCAGCTCTATCAACTATTTCTTCGTTTATTCATTTACCATGAAAAACTAACACTCCTATCCTTTCCACCGAAAGATCATCGTTGGAGAAGGATGTTTCGGATGGCCGCACTAGTTTACCAAAGTGCCTTCCGATGGTATTAAACGTGTCCTTGTCCCACAGATGCGCTTGAATTCCAAATACATCCAGCCAAGCAATACGTTGGTATTCTAAATTTTATCCATCACATCTGAACAAATTCGAGAACCAATTAAACCAAACTTCTTTTTTACTTTCAAGGAAGCTCAAGGCCTCTTGATGACTATCAAAAGACATGAGAACCCGCAAACCCCCCAGATACTTTAAACCCGTTAAGTCCAGATTGAAAAGCGAATACTCCTCTTGAAAAGACTTCATTGCTGGCACATCTCGAAAATCTCTAATCAATACATTACTTCTCTTGATGCTCCAGTCTAAGCTCTTTATCGGTTTAACCTCAATAGTGCGTGTGACCCGAGCAACAATATCCCTGTAAGAATAGGAGGACCCGGCTGCTTGGTATTGTACCTTGGCATTTTGTTTCGGTTTAGGCCTCCATGTCTCCTTTCGTTTTTCCTGCGCCGGCTCCGATGGTATCTGGTTCCCCACTATCCTTCGCCCATGGTTACGAAAGTGAAACCACAGGGACGGGACTGAAATCGCAATTTTTAAACTAATGGACTGAAATAGTGATTTTTGACAAACCACAAAAACGAAAATAGTAATTAACTCCGATTTTAATTTCAATCCTAAAACGGATAACAATGGATGATCCACCATGCTATGGGCCTGTGATGGGCTTTGCAATTGTAAGATTAAGATTCATATTGGGACATTGGGTATCTATAAAACACGGTTGCTAACTTGCTATGTGATTAGAGGTGCACAAACCGGTTAATTTTAATAACCGGACCGGTTAACCGGTTATACCGGTTAATTTGACTTTTTGACTTTAACCGGTTAATGCTTTAACCGGTTATTACTTTAACCGGTTATTTTATTAACTGGTCCGGTTAATTACTTTAACCGGTCCGGTTAATTAACCGGTTATTTTCGGTTAAAAACCGGTTTTTTTGCCTTTTTTTTGAATTTTTCGGTTATTTTTTCGGTTAACCGGTCTATCGGTTAAAAAACCGGTTTAAAAAAACCGGTTAATAACCGGTTATTATACTAAAAACTTGTAACCGGTTACTAACCTACGGTTAAAAATAACCACTAACCGGTTATTCCTAAATCGGTTATTAACCGGTTACGGTTTCGGTTAATAACCGGTTACGGTTAATTAACCGGTTATTTTGAACACCTCTATATGTGATGTGTGTAAATTTATTTTAAAAACAAAATTTATAAAGTTTTATAACCCAATAACCTTAACCTTTTTACTTTGAGTCATATCCTATCTAAACCCAATTGTCATATACACATTTGGCCCACTTAAAACTTTATATTTTAAAGATAATTAAAAATAACTAATTAACTAGTGTGGCAATTTTGAAAAAAAGAAAAAGAAACTTGCAAACTGGCAGGGCCGGCTCTAAGAATTCATTTACCCTGTTCGAGCTCGAAAAAATGTACCCCTTAGGCCTTAACGAAATATAACGCAAAATAACACATAACTAATCGACAATCAACGCCAAATAACACGCAAATAATCGACAATCATACACCAAAAACACCTAACTAATCATACCTGGTCAATGTCGTGGAGCCTTGCGAGTTGCGATTCGCCGTGTCGGAGTTGCGTGCAATGGCGAAACCAAACTTTTATGACCGGGGGGTCGCAATGTAAAATTTTATACACTTGTTTTTGTTTTTATTTTTGGTGATTAATGTACTATGATCGCTATAACGACTTTAAATTCCTAATGGTAAGCTAGACACTTTACCGAATAGTATTGTTTTGAGCTTTTTTTAGGCAAGTTTATTGTAAGATATAGATGTCTACATTAAATTAAATAATGTATTAAATAGAAATGACAATAAAGTAATTAAATAGAATAAAAATAATAACGAAACTAAAAGATATACTTTTAATACTAACTTGAGTTAATTGCCAAAATCGTCCCTGAGGTATGGGCACGTTTGTCATTTTCGTCCAAAATGACCTTTTTTATACCATTTTACCTCCACGTTTGACATTTTTTATCATTTTCATCCAAATGACTAACTTAGTTAAAAAAGACCAAAATAAAAAAGCCCTGCGCATTGATGTGAGCTTTATCTTCTTCAATTTTAGAACGCCAAACCCTAATACCACCATGATTGTCTACAAATGTGGTAACCCAACCAGGATTCGAACCTCCATGACTGCTGCAAACCTGGAAGATGATTCCATTGCGATTGTAACATTCTAAAATAAAAATCCTAATTATTAAATTTAATGGATAACTTAATTATTGGATAAATTATTTTAAATGCACTAAATTTATATGTATAACAAGTCAAATACTTCACACCAATGGTCCAAGAATCAAACAATTCAAACAGAAAATATATTTTTAATATAACATTGCCCTCTTTTACGTTATATGAATTTTAAATATGATTATAAGTGATTGTTGGACTTTCTGAATTTTAAATATGAAGGGGTATAGTAAAGTCGTGTTTTTCTAATGTCTCTGATCATGCTATTGAGGTGGGTAAATAATGTAATAGAAACTCGCCTTTCTGACTTTTTTGAATGTAAGTATTCAATTCTGACTTTTGTTTTGAAGTCTTTTGTATTTGCATGTAACATGCTGTTTAATCTTCTAGATTACGAGAACTTAACTCATCTAGAGTTGATAAAAGTTCTCAAGTGTTGTCCAAATCTACAATCTTTATATTTCTCTGAGGCAGATTACACATTATTTACGGGTGTTTGGATTTGCACTCAGATTATGATTATTTTTTATCACATAATCACCATCCGTTGATAATATCAGGGATATTTGGGCAATATGCATGCGGTATAAGAATATCGACATGAATTTCTAAACTTTCTTCTCAAGTCTCAAACTGGCCAGCTCATTGTTTGCTAGGAAACCGGGAAAAAGTTTACAATTAGCCATACGAAACCGGGAAAAAGTTTTGGGTCTTCTTCACCGGTCAAAGTGGATCTGATTCCAACAAAGCAACTGATGGATTGGTGAATTGGATGTGTCAATTTTGTATGAAACATGTTGATTTCAGATGTGTTTATTGATTATAGGTGTTATGAGAGATTACATACAAGAGATGGAACAATAACGAGCAAAGAAATCAAGTTAAACTTAATAAAGGAAGCAATAAATTAGTTTCAGCGTTCCAAATGCCACATCCGGCGTTCCAAACATTGGGCGTCATAGTTGGGCGTTCAACGGAGCATTTGGGTGTTCCAAAAGCCAGTTTGACATTCTACACGCCGAGGTCAAATCTGATCCATGAATTTCTCAATTAACCTGGGTAATTAAGGGTTAAGACTAGGTTTTTGTGAGATAGACATCTTGGAGGCTAAGGAACGGAAGAAGGACGAATTTTTGTGGTCATGGAGCCTCGGTTAATCATCCCAACATGTATCATAACCCAGATTAATAAGATGCAAGGAATCAACAACACCATGAGTGACTAATCCCCGGGTGATTGAACTTGAGTGTAGGGTTTGTGTTTGCAAGGTGTATTCAATTTGGTTTTTATGTTTTGAACATGAATTGATTGTAGTTATTTAGTCTTTGAATTATTAATATGGATTTCATGTGCTTGACCTATTGAGTTTTCGAAGAAGCAATTTGTCTTTAAAGTTTGTCACTCATCAGTTTACTTATCATTAACAATCATGATGCTATGCAAAACTAGGGGATTAGATAGGTAATTATTTAGACAACATCCTAGCTCAAATCCTTATCCGGTTTCATATCGTTAAGAAATTTATTAGGTCTATGTAATTGTCAAACACATTAATACAACCAAGTTATATATCGTGCTTCTAAAACCTAAACCCGGGTGCAATAATCTTTTAATCATTGTTTCCAAACCAGTCAAATTTAGTTTTCGCTAATCCCAATCAAGCCATTCAATAAACAATCAATTTTACTTATAATGTTTAGGTTAAATAATAAATTGCAAAAAAACATCATCACTAAACACTTCGTGGATTTGACACCCTACTTGCCCCGTTAGCTAAAGTAAGTAGGTCCATATTTTAACTCTATTTTTGACAAGTACTTCGACATCAATCTGAAACTTCTGTCACCACAACTCCTGGCTGTTGCGACCCAAAAACAAACAGATTATCGCATTTATGATGCCGAAAAACATAGCAAATTCATTCAAGGGTAATACTTTTGATGTGGGGATAAATACGGTCCAGAACACTGTTGTAAAACAGGAACTTTCAAGTTCCTAGAATCACGGATGAGGGAGAGGCACAATATACCGAAGAGTCAACAAGAAATGATCACAATTGTCTTGGTGAATTGGCTAAGATCAACATTCACACACTTCTACGTAAGTCTCATACGTCAACTATGAAGCTTCATGGTATGTTATTTACGACTAAATATTAGTTCTGCTTGATAGCGGGTCTACACATAATGTTATCACGAATACGATGGTAAGTGGCTTGAAAATCGTGACCCAGTTCGTCACTCCCTTTAGTGTCCAAATTGGGAATGGTGATATCATCCGATGCAATTAGGTTTGTAAGGACGTTTCACTACAACTTTCTGACCTCCAGATATCCCAATATTAATACTCGTCTGCCTTAAGGGAAGCTGATGTGGTACTTAGCATTCAATGCTTAGCAACGCTTAGGCCAGAGGGTGTGGGGGGCGCCATACCCGCCACGTCACCGCCTATAGCGCCCCGGGCGCTATACACCCACACCGCCCGAATTAAGAAGGGGCGCTATAGAGGGGGCTCCATGGTGGTAACGAGAGAGAAGGGGCTTTATCAGGTGGGGCCCTCTTTTTTCACCAATCAAAATTTTTTTTTTTTATTTTGATTAATAGGGGGCTCCATCCCACACCGTGCAAATTAAAGGGGGCGTTATGGCCGACGTGGATCCTACGTGGCGCCTACGTGTCTTGATAAAGCCCCTAGGGGCTCCATCCCACACCCTCCAGCCTTAGCACATTTAAGGCAAAGTAGAAGGAGATGTCTATGATGTTCCCATCAATGGTTAGGATTGCAAGCTACAGAGAATGCCATCAAATCCTCAGCAGTAGGGGTGAGAAGAAAACCGAAAAAACCAATTTAACCGGACCAAAAAAAAACCGAACCACATAAAAAACCAAATCGAAATTTGCGGTTTGATTTCGGTTCTACGCTTTATAAAAACTGAAAGAAACCGACCGAACCGGATAACCTAAAACTCATTTTTTTAATTATTGTTATATATTTATTTATGAATTATTAATTTTATTCTTGGATGTTAAGTATTTATAAGATCCATTGTCTACAAGAAATAACAAAATTTAACATATAAATTGAATGATTTTCAAAGTATTATATAAGAGAACGTCTTAATAAAATTTTTGAAGAAACATTAAAATAGATTAGAAGGTTAAATTTATGTGAACAATATTAATTAAAAAGAATAAATATATTAACTTAATGTAAACATCTTAGAAAGATTCTTAAACTTTGAATTATATTTATATTTTTGAATCTTACTTCATTTATTTTGAAAACCGAAAAACCGAACCGAACCATTTCTAAAACCGAAACCGAACGGTTTTCAAAAACCAAACTTTCGGTTACTGTTTCGGTTTTACCCAAAAATCAAACCGAAACTGAACCATGCATACTTCTACTCAACAGGCTGCTACCTTTCTCCATCTCACTATTGTACCATTTGATGTGCCAAACAATGGACCAGCAACTTAGTTTTCTTACACACAACTTTAGGATAAGTCGTCTCTTCGGGCATGAAGTATTCATATGAACCAATATGAGGTTAGGGTCATAACAGGTTCGGGTCAAGGTCAGTTGATGTTGGGTAGCGAGAAAGAAAGCAAGAAATCAGAAAGTGGGCAGTTATCCAAGAATTCAGGATATAGGGGAGTGGGAAAACTGCAAAGAGTTTACACTACTAGAAAACTAGGCAATTGCAACCAAATTTTGCGACTAACATAAGACGGTCGCAAAATTAGCTACCGATTTGTGACTAAAACCAAAACAATCGCAAAATTAAAGACCAATCTAGATTCGATCGCAAAACGGTCGCAAATTTTGTGACCGTATCTTTGTGGTCGGAAAACAGTTGCAAATACGAGAAAAATAAAAAATAGCAAAAGTTACGACCATTTAAAGCAATCGCAAATAAAAAAAACAAAAAAAAAAGTTGCGACCGTATAAAACAGTCACAAATACGAGAAATATATAAAAACAAAAGTTGCGACCGTTTAAAGCGTTTAAAGCGGTCACAAATATAAGAAAAAATAGAAAAAGCAAAAAAATATTCATCAGTATTTAGGGTAAAAACTGCAAATAGTCATAAGTTCTGGGTTAAAACTGAGTAACCATAAGTTTAGAAGCTTCAAACAGAACGAATCTGTTAATCGTTCATCATCCTCATCTGCGACTTCCCGGATTCAATCAAAACAAATCTGCGACTCCGGCGATCATCGTTCATCATCCTCATCATTCATCGATCTGATTCCGACGACTCCGCGCTCCTCGTTCATCAAAACAGATCTGCGACTCACGGTACATCTGGTATGTGTCACGCTTCATTTCCTTTAATAATCCGACTCAATGTTAGCAATCCGACGACTGATTCCAGTTTGAAACCGTGTGTTAAATCTGACGACTAATTCCGAATGCGTGATTGAAGAAATCCTCTCACCAATCTGATTTTGAGAAGATCTGCCGCTCGAAGAAATCCTTTCACCGATCTGATTCTGGCGACTCCGTTTAGGTCAGTTTCTCTTTTCATTTTCTTTAATAATTAGGTTTAATGTATGGATGAAGAATCCGAATACATGATTGAAAGTCGATGCTCTTGTTAATTCTGCGATTTTAGAACCAGTTTAGTTTGGAATCATGTTGTTATGAACGATGCTGCATCTTGATATGATGAATTTTGGATTGATTAGGTTAATTTTGGTTTTTATTGCGAGTTTTTGGTGAGATTAGGGTTTGAGATCTACGATTTAGGTTATGAGGTATGGAGAGGGGAATGTTTTTGTTTTACTTTGTGATTTGTGCTTGTTGTTTGTCCTAACCGAGTTGATAACAACCGTAGATCCGGTCCAGTGTGCATCTCCTCCACTGGTTTATTACTAAAAACAAAAAATAAAAATACAAACCGCACTGGCTTTTGGCATAGTTGGTGGGCTGTAAGCTGTTCTCCAAACACGAAGCTGATCTACTCTCTTATTATATCATTATACTATTTAATGAAATAAAATTAAGCGTAAGATTGTAATTAACTGTTATCGATAATGACATCTTTTGTTTCCATATTTGTTTTATTCATTTTTTAGCATCAAAATTTTCATATTTTATCAAATCAATAGATGAAATCATGACATACGCGGTGTTAGATACATAATTTGTATCTATATATACCTTATTTCCTCATTCCATGTTTTCAAATTCCTCATTTTCGTCATAATATTATTATTCCGTTCGTATTCCGTTGTATTCCTCGTTTTCTGTGCAGGTTTGTTTGTTTGTTGCTGATACTGTGATCGATCTCACATGGCGGTTAATATCATCAACGACGGAGATCGATCGCCTCGAATTCTGTTATGTGAGCCTACCGGATCAATGACGGAGGTTCGTTGTTGTTTCTGTTTCGATAATGCATTTTTTTTCCATTTGTTTGTTTATTGTTAGTTAGTTTATGGCGTGATTTCATATGCTCAGTTGTTTGTTACGTTATTTCACAACTTTTGTTGTAAACTTCAATTGAAATGCTCGTTTGAGAGGTTTTTTGCTTATCTGTTGTTGAACAAGAACAATGAAATTTGAGTTGTGGTTTTGGTTTTACGTAGCTTAATTTCAAGACAGTTGAATGGCATACTTCTTTAGTACTCTTGTCATATGTTTCGTTCATATCATTCATTTGTATCTTTACTTCCGCTTCATCAAATAATTAAGACTCGCTATCACATGTTCATGTTATTAAGGATATGGTAAACCACTCAATAAATGGATGCTAGCTATTGAACACCCCTACAAAAATCTGTAGTGAGTTGAGATCCGTGAATTAATCGGTTGAGATCATATTTTAAACAGTTACATGTTTAAGAGAATGGAGCACACATTTAGGCTGCACTTTTGAGGTTAATATTCAAATGATCTAATTATGTGCAAGAAACTGCAAGTAAACTGGCTACTGCATATTAAGTGTTCTCTTCGAGGTGTATTACAGCACACGTTTATCCTGCACAAATCATTGAAAAAAAATACTCGTGTTGTATTTTTTGGGTTGGTTTTTCTTCTGTCGCTCTTTTTCTAAATTTTCAACATTGTGTTATGATCATGAGAGAATGCTCTGTTTGCAGGCTGTCACGAAACCACCAAAACCAATAAGAGGTGGCATACCCATTTTCTTTCCTCAGGTTTGCATTTAACCAGACATTATACCATTTTTAACTGTCTAGAACATCTAGTTCTTAACTTTAGTTCACATCTACATAGGTTGCAAATTTCGGTACACTGGAGCAGCATGGATTTGCAAGGAACAGGTTATGGTCATTAGAAGAAGATCCTTCGACTTTGCCTCCTGCTAACAATCAATCAATGGTAGATCTCGTACTGAAATCAACCGAAGAAGATCCGCATACATGGCCATATAGGTACGTTACATAATTTATTTGAAATAATTAATTATAATTGGAATGCTAATACTTGTTTGCACATGGATTTCTTTTAGATTTGAGTTGCGGCTTCGTGTTTGTGTTGGTATGCTTTTAAGTTGTTTTATATTTGACTCATTGGATGGACCTAGTAAAATCAACATCTCTAGTTATTGATTCGAAAACAATGAAGGGTGATTTACATGAGATCTAGGACTGGTGTAAAGCATGAAGACAAGGTGCATTTTCTTGAGTTTGATATTACCAGTAATAGTTAAGACATGTCTGAAACTTTTTCTACACAATCATATGATGTTTTGTAGTAATCTGATTTAGAATGTGATTTTTCAGCTTCAAGAGCTGATAAAGGATGTCACCAGCCTCAAGATTAGCAGTAACTTTAACTAACAGTCAGCGTATTCCCTAGCTGATGCGGTGTCTCAAAGTTAACACTTTAACTAGTCATTAAACCGATTAAGTTGTTATTATAGATTGGTTATGTGTTTCTGATTCAAGATTAGCAGTAACTTTAACTAACAAGCAACATATTCCCTAGCTGATACCGTGTCTCAAAGTTAACACTTTAACTAGTCATTAAACGGATCAGAGGTATTTGCAAATTTACCGTTGTTTGGTCGTAATTTGACGTGCATTTTTGTTTAGCGATGAAATGATTTAGTGAAGAGTATTGATTAAGGATTTTTGTGGAGTGTAGATGAAGTAATTTAGATGCTGATTAATGTAGGGTTTTATTGATTTTTTTAGTTTTATAGATTAGGTTGGTTTTCTGATTGTAGTATAGTATTTAGATTTTGGATTGTGTTTGTTGTTAATCTTTTTTATCAACATTTATATATGTCTCATAAACAGATACCAGATGGCAGAGCCAACTTGTGGATCTTTATTACTTCAGCTGCAGGTGAAATATTTTTAACTTTAGTTGTATGTTAATTTCATAATTAATGACATCTATGGGTGAGTATTGGCTGGTTCGGTTTGGTTATTGGCTAAATCCGACCTATAACCGATATTTTGGTTTTTATGTTTTTTTTTTTATTATAACCGATTAGTTTCGTTATAAATGGTTTGGTTGATTCAGTTAACTGTCGACATTAGACATTGGTGGATTGACTGGACTCAAGCTAGTACAAATAACTTCTGAGCAACAAGAGAACTGGGTAACAACAAGAGAACAGGGCAGCAATGAAAGATAAGGCGGGGAAAGAGGCTATGAATGAAAGAATGGCAAACATTGAAGCAATGCTAAAAGCTAGGTTTCAAAATGCATAATCATTGACTTAGGTTTCCAAACGTATAAACACTTTGTTTTGAATATGTATTTTGTTATGATAACTTTGGTATTTGATGTTTTAAGTGGAATGTTTTATATAATTGTGAAAATTTGATAATATGTAAATTTTAAAATTGATATTATACGCAGGTTAAAATAGAAGATGGCTATAATTAATAAAAATTGCGACCGCAAAAACGGTTGCAATTTTTCAAAAGGCAAGCAGTTGCAAAAACGGTCGCAATTTGTAAAAGGCATGCGGTCGGAAAACGATCGCAGTTTGTAAAAGGCATGCGGTCGGAATACGGTCGCATCAAGAACGTCGCAACCAAAGTCCCACAAAACTAGGAGCAGTCGCAATATTTGTGACCATTATTAAAGTCGCAAAACCCGGGTCGCAAAAGATAGCAGCAGTTGCAAGTTAGTCGGAGTAGAGCAATTGCGACGGGTGTTTTTCCGATCGCAGTTTCGGTCGGAAAACAGTCGCAACAGGGCAATTGCGACTGGTTTGCGACCAAAATTGCCGTCGGAAAAACCTAGTTTTCTAGTAGTGATTAGAGTTTATAATTCATGTATTGTATAGTTTTTAGGTTGTCTTATTGTATTCGAACTTAAGGATACTAGCCCCTCTTGAATGAAGCCAACTATCATTTGCTTAGTTTATTTCAAACATTCGTATTTCCTACTTCTATCACTCTACCTTTTGGCATGCATCTCCAATTGTCTTGTTCATTTTCCCACGATACACCAACTCCATCTCCATCTCCAAGTTTATAATAAGCCATGATCTTCAAATTGTTACTCTTCTAGAATATTCATGATGCTGAAAAACTTGTCGACCACATACAACCAATTAAGAACGACTTCAAGATCAAAATTTTGGTGGAAAGGGATCTCAGATTTTCAAGCTTGAAGGGGTAGCCCTTGATGTAGTCCAATATCAACCAATTTTTTGGTCGTCATTAAGGATTGATTATCTTGTAAACACGTTGTCAATCTCCAAACTGTGTCTTCCTCTTCACTAGAGAAGCCATCATCATGAATTGAATTCTTTGGTTGACAAGAGGTCTAATGCCACCAACTTTGTTTGGGTGACTATGAGCAACCATTTTCTTGATCGTTGTAGCCATTTTACCACTTGCATTCATGGCAATAATTCTTGAACTTTTGTGGTGTTTGTTGAACCATGAGATCAATTGCACACCACATTTCTTCAATTCCATGTCGTTTGCAATTGGACGAAGAGGCGAAAAACCATCGTCATTTGTAAATAAGGTTGCTACTTATACTAACAAACTTGGAAAGGAAACACAACCCCAACATTGAAAACATAATATAACTTCTGCATATCAAAATTAGAAAGGAAACATAAACCCACCATTGAAAACATAAGTTTTTAGGAGCTTCTTGCTTTAGGCTTTTAAGAAAAAACTCATACTCAATAAAAAGTTTTGCTTGGTTGAAAGAGCTTGAACCTTTTAGGTTAAGAGCTTGAAGTTTTTGGTTAAACGCTCCTACTAGTAGCGTTTAGAAGGAGTTACAAGCTTTTAGAGAAAAAATAATTATTTTAACCTCTAAAGATAATGTACTTTTTAATGTACAAGCTTTTTAAATTTTTAGTTATGTCCATTTTGGTTATTTTATACATTTTATTAAAAGCTCCAGCTAGGGCTGCAAGCGAACCGAACGAACACGAACAAGTCCTTGTTCGTGTTCGTTTGTTTAGAAATATATGTGTTCACGATCTGTTTATGAACGCTTACCGAACAAGATTTTATGTTCGTGTTTGTTTGTTAAAGAAATGAACTTGTTAGTGTTCGTTTGTTAATTTTAGGCAAAGAATGAAAACGAACGATGATGAACACAAATGAGCACAAACTAATGTTCATGAACACAAATGGTAACAAACAAACACAAACAAACGTTCATGAACAAAATATATAATACATGGACACTTATTAAATATTTTATTTTTCGGAATTTTGAAGTATTTAAATAAAATATAAAAGCTAAAAACACTAATGAACTATCGAACACAAACGAAGACGTTACCGAACGTTCACAAACATAAATGAACGAACGCGCCATCTATTCATATTTGTTCATTTAACTAACCAAACAAAATTTATTGTTTGTATTCGTTTGTTTAATAAACGAACGAACACAAACGAACTTCCCGCCAAACGGTTCACGAAATGTTCGTCGAACGTTTGGTTCGTTTGCAGCCCTAGCTCCAGCTACTCTGCCAAACACGAAATATATTTAAAAAGCTACAGCTACTAGCTAACAGCTACAACTACCAACCACCAGCTAACAACTACTTTTGCCAAACATACCCTATATTTCAAATCTAAATTTGGCACGTAATGCCAAATCTTTAAAATTAAAACTGAAAGAAATAAAATCAAATGAGAAAACTAAATAAAGGTGTGAGTTGATGAAATATATGACACTTGTTTTTATCTTAAAACGTAATCAAATGAAAAGGAAAATTACTAGAAAATATTCAGAGTCAAATAATGGCTCCACATGAACGAATTTTGGTCTATGAGTTTACCAAACTGCATATAAGTGACGTTTATAACGATTTTCTCAAAATAGAAGAGTTACTACAAACTTGTATCTCTTTTTAGAATGAGTAAAATGCACGGATAGTCCCTGTGGTTTTGCAAAATAACACCTATAGTCCTCATCTTTTGGAAATTACACCGGTGCTCCCTGTGGTTTGACAGTTTGTTACTCGGATAGTCCCTGGAGTGGATGACGGTTAGTTTTCTCCATTAAGTGGTTGTGAAATGACAAATTTACCCCTCATCTTCTCCACTCTATAAAAACAAAACAACCCAACTCCGGCCAACTTCCAGAGCCACCCAACTCCGGCGATCACAACAGTACGACATCGTTTCCATATCTCAATCTCATCTTTCTCCCCCATCACAATCTTTAACAACACCCTTTTCATATCTCAATCGATCTACTGCTTGCTCTGCATATTCAATCTAAGGTGCGTAATTTTGTGACGAATCTGCGATTGATTCCTTTAAATCATGTATTATGTTTGTGTACGCCATTTTATATATTCATTCGATGGTTGGGTAGAACCTGTTATCGATTAGGTTTAATTTGATGTATAATTGGAGTTAGTTTTAGAAGCTTTATCGATTCTATTTTAAGGATAATCGGAGATTGATGAAAAGTAATTTTCTGATTTCAGTAAATGTTGACTTTAAAATCTAGATTTCAGCAAGGTTTTGTTGCATATTTAAGAATCATCATCATCATTATTGTTGATGCAGATGACGGGCCTAGAGTGAGCTGTAACACGATTTTTGCCTGTGCCAATCATCTCATGCTTGAGAGTAAGTATGCTATACATATATCGAGTGTATGTAAAAGACGTTTTGGCCTTTTTTCGGGTGGGTATTTATTTATATTGCTTTGCTATCCAATCCATGGCCTGGAAGTCTAATTTCGCCGGAGTTGGGTGGCTTTGGAAGTTGGCCGGAGTTGGGTGGCTTTGGAAGTTGGCCGGAGTTGGGTTGTTTTGTTTTTTAGAGCAGAGAAGATGAAGGGTAAAATTGTCATTTCACAACCACTTAACGAAGAAAACTAACCGTCATCCACTCCAGGGACTATCCGAGTAACAAACTGTCAAACCACAGGGAGCACCGGTGTAATTTTCAAAAGATGGGGACTATAGGTGTTATTTTGAAAAACCACAGGGACTATCCGTGCATTTTACTCTTTTAGAATCAATATTTGTGTATTGGTGTTTTATATAGAATGCAACCATATAATTTATAATTCCAATATGAGAGTTATCTCAAAATCAATCAATAGAATTGATATTTCATCATCTTGAACTTTATTAAAAAGATGTTACTTATAGTTTATTAAAGTTAGTAAAAAAAATTATTTTTTATTTAGAGGTTGGGGTTGAAATGACATGGATGCCCTTTGAACCACCAACTACATCAATCACGTTTTTGTGTTAGTTAATTGACCAAACCCTTCCTAAATATACGAATAAAAAATTAGGCAGCCTTTATCATTTAGTGCATGCAGAAAGAGAATATAATGAAATTAATATGACCATTTTTTCAGAAAAAAAAAAGGATTTAAGAGCACTTGTAGTGGGGCAGTTTTAAAAAAAAATCAAAAAAAAAAAAAAACGTAAAAAACGCCTTGCCCCCATTTCATATGGCGTTTTCTTTTAAAAAAAATTCAAAAAAAGCTCCCTTGGCGTGATTTTAAGAACGCCTTGCCCCCTTCTCCTTATCCAATCATCTTTCATCTCCCTTTTTGTTATCCAATAAGATTTTTAGGTGTTTTTTCTTTATTTTATTTAATGCCTCATCCCCACTACACCCATTTTAGAAAAACGCCCAATAATGCCCCTTTGCTGACTGGACCGCCACATGGCGTAAAATACCCTAGGGTGGGGGCATTATCTTCCCCTTCCACTACACATGGTCTAAAAAGGAATGTTCTCTTTTAGGCTTTAGCTTGCCTTTTCTCGCGGGTGATTCTATTTTTTTTAAGGCGATTTTCTTGTATTAAGCTACCGTACTCTTAAAATTGAAGAGTCCGTTGCTCTCGACCAGACTATGTTATCTTAACCGGCTCATGCTGGCTTTAAAGTTTGACTTGGGTATTCCCCATGAAACATACCGCCGGTTGCCACTTGACACTCATTGTGCTTAGGATAGAGCATGTCACCTCTGCAAGGAGACTAGGTTCTATCTATTATTGTCTTATCCACCAAAGTGATACAAGTGGGAATTGAATATGGGTCTCCATTGGAGAACCCAAGTCTCCCTACCACTAGGCCACAAATGGTGGATGCAGGTGATTCTATTTACACTCAATTTTTTGTTATCTACACCAAGTGATATGACATTAATAAATACATATTTGTCTTTTTCTTTTGAAATTTCCGATATATAATGTTGTATTAAAAATACGAATATAGTTTTGCAATGTGCTTATTTTTCTCTACGTTTTGATATAAATTTTATAGAAAACGAAATATAATTTTTTTAACGACTTATAAAACGTTATATCTGATATGGCTTCGTTTTTTTACAAAATTGATATCAAAACGTAGATAAAAATAAGCACATCATAAAACCATATTCGTTTTTTTTAATTAGACATTATATATCGAAAGTTATAAAAGAGAAATACAAATATAAAAATTATTGATGTCGCATTACTCGGTACAAATAGAAAAAGTTAGGTGTAAATATCAAGGTCATTCCTTTCCGATCTTTTACTAGGCTATAATACCTATAAATCAATTCAGAGCTAAACCAATAAACTTAGAAAAAACCTCTTATAAAAATCTAACCCAAGATCTAAAGATCCATAAGCCTTATCTTAACCCTAAAATACCACTAGATTATAATTCAATGTACTTTTCGTTGCAGGTCTTAATCTACCCTTATCTTGTGTCTTAAAAAGTAAAGAGTATACCTTACCCAAAAATAAAAGTATAAAACCATCGATTTTTTTCTGTCTTTTTAAAGTTTAAACCATTCAGATTTATATAGGTTTATGAATCACTTGTTTAAGTGGATCCGAAAAAAAAAGTGGATCTCCTGTACACCTCTCAAAACTTAAAGGCGATCCTACTTTCATGTACTTTAAAATCAGCTTTATTTTAGTATATATTTTTTTCTTTTTTCCTTTAATATTATTGATGTTATATTATTGTCATAAAATGCTAAAGTAAGATTATTGTATTATATTATTGTTAATAGTAATGTTTTTTTTTTAAATAGTAATGTTTTAAAAAATTTTAGAACATCAAATTTGTATCACTGACAGAACATCGGAATATTTTCGTGTCACGAGTGGAATCACCTGATCATATTCATCTCCACTTATACACAAATTCAGAGGGAAACCTAATAAATTTGGGAGAACCCCCTCTCGTGTGAATTGAACCCGGTACCTAATGGTCCCTAAGTCTTATCTCACCACAAGATGTCACGATGCTATAAGGGGGTAGGGGCGCTCCACTAGTGATGGAATTTCATCTCTCACAACTTCCAATCAAGTTTCGCCATGTAATCAAGCATTATTCCATCACTAGTGATGTATTTTAATGAAAATGTTCATCACTAGTGATGGAATTCCATCACTCACAACCTCTTTTTTTTAAGAGTAAACTGCCATTTTGGTCCCTGTGGTTTGGCCAGTTTTGTCACTTTAGTCCAAATCTCAAACTTATTACATCTGGGTCCCTGTGGTTTGCATTTTGTTGCCATTTTGGTCCAAAATTCAAAAACCCAATTTTTTTTTTACTGTTGCAACCACCTATTTTGTCTTTTAGTTCAGGGGTATTTTAGTCATTTTGCTTTTCATTTTACATTTTCTTTATTAACATCATCCCCAAATAAATAAATCATAATCATCATCATCATCCCCAAATAACTGATTCTCTCTCTAAATCGATCAGATCCAGATCCACCATCGTCATCGTCATCTCCGGCGTCGTCCCTACCGAAACTCAGATCCACCATCGTCATCGTCATCTCTGCGTTCCTCTCTCTCATGTTTCTCTCTCGTTCGGCTCTCTCTCTCTCTCCTGTTTCTCTCTCTCTCTTTCTAGTGGAATGTTGTTTGAAGGAGATGGTGTTGTGATGTAAGAGAGAGAGAGGTGCGGTGGTTGCAGGGGGTGCGAGAGGGTGGTGGTGCTTGGCGGCGAGAGGGGGGTGGTGGTGGTGGCAGGTGGTGGTGCTTGTTTTTGTTTTTGCTCCACTCCCGCATCTCCACTCCCGGATTGAGTTGCAGGTGGTTTTTGTTTTTGTTTTTGCTGCATCCGCATCTCCCAACTTTGTTACTTGAATCTGTGCTGCATCTCTGTGAATCTCTGTGATCTCGATGATCAGAGTCATCGCTTCTATGGCGGTGGTGGTGGTGATGGTGGTGGTTATTGTTGTTGTTGTTGTTCTGGCAGTGGTTATTGCTGTTGTTGTTCTAGCAGTGGCTTTATTATTTATTAAGTTTGTTTCAAGGCTATGATGATCAGAGTATCCTGAGCAAAATTAAAGGGACATTGAAGATCCGACCCGCATCTTGGCAGGGCAAAATCCAGATGGCATAGTGAAGAAGAATTTGACATTCTCTCACCAAGCAACTGTGTATTCTGCAGCCATGGCGTAACTCGTTTCTTCTTTGTCCCCATCCCCCAATTACAGATCTGAGCCTGTCTCCTTGCATTTAATTTATTTTCTCTTGAAGATATGATTTTTTTTTAAATCCAGGTTGTGGTGGGTTGTGATGGTGGAGGAGGTGGTGGTGTTTGGGTTGTGCAGAGGTTGAAGATGATGATGATAAGGGGTTTTTATATTTGGGGGTTTTTAATAAAAGAATTGCTTTAATGAAAATTAAATGACCAAAATTCCCCTGCACTACAGGACAAAATAGGAGGTTGCAACAGTAAAAAAAAATAGGGTTTTTGGATTTTGGACTAAAATGGCAACAAAATGCAAACCACAGGGACCCATATGTAATAAGTTTGAGATTTGGACTAAAGTGGCAAAACTGGCCAAACCACAGGGACCAAAATGGCAGTTTACTCTTTTTTAAATTATAAATTATCAATAAAATTATAACTTTCATTTAAATAAAAAACAATATTTCTATATATATTATGTGGACTGATTTTGTTTAACAAAACTGGGTTTTTTTTATTATGTGGACTGATTTTGTTTAATAAAGCTAGTAGTTAGGTTAGGCTTGAATGGGTATTAAGTTATTGGGCTTGATGGATTGAATTTAAGTTTTATTAAAGGGTTAGTGGGCTAACTTATTTACATAATTTGATCGGGTTTCAATCCGTATTCACATTTTTTTATATAAATTCCTAACATTTTTTCTAAGGGTGCGTACGAAAATTTCCAAGGGGTGCGGTCGGAAATTTTCAAGGGGTGCGGACGCAAATTTCCAAGAGGTGCGCCCACCCACCCACCCCATAAGGTGGGTCCGCCTTGGTCTTGAGCGTCTTATCATTGCTAGGTTTGTTTGTATGAATATGCAATAGGTTCTGCAAATGCGCTGGTGTAGGTTTCGACGGCGTCTCTAACGCTGATGACTGACACAACACCGAATCTGAAACTCAAAAAACAGCAACGGGGGCAACATCGGCTCTCAAACTGAGGCCTAATCTCCGATGAAAAGCATCAAAGGGTGAAGACACACCATGGCAAGCTTCGACAGCAACAAAATAGGAGTCGCTTGTAACAACTCTCGCAAAATATCTATTTCTTAATCTATTATGTCCAATAGGAAATCCTAATTGAGACCCTCAGAAAATATTGCATGATCCCTAAAATTTTCAGAATAGTTGGAACTAGGATCAGGGCCCCCTAAAACTCAAGGGGGTATTCCCTAATTATGTTTATCCTTCGAAAACGGTTACAAAACACGTATTTTCGAAAAATTCTGACTCACCAAGGCTATACAAGACACGAGGCTACTCTAGGCTAGGGGGTATGCCCCGCGACTCGCTACAGGGGTGGAGGAACCCTTCGCGACACGCGGGAGGTTCTAATTCGGGCTATAAAGCCCCTGGCCTGGGACTTGATTTGTTTGCATGTTTCGACGAAAAATTCTTTACGTACGTTAAGTTATACGTTGTTTCCTTCAAAAACACACACTGTCCCGAACCTCTGCTACGATAACAGGGTATTAACTCGATCGCTGCTACGATTCAATGTCCGATCGATTGAAAACTATCCAATGGATGTTTAAGTGCTGCCCACATTATGGCCATACTTTTTCATTAGTCGTGAATTCGACGGATGTTTAAGTATAGCACTTTGTCATTCGTTGTGATGGTTTTTAAATCGTGAGTTATCGTAAATGTTGTATTAGTTACTGACCTAGTTCGTGTGCATTGTTATTTAAATTTGGTTACAAGGCTAATCAGTAGGCTAAATTATGCCCGTATAAATCTGCAATGTGAGTCATTCTCTTTTATCAAAAGTATTTTACAATACTCCATTTTCAAATGTTATAATTACAGGGATTAAGTCATGGTTATCTTGAATCACTAGCTAATTGGGGTATTGTGCACATTACTAATTTCTCACGGGTTAGGCTAATAAATCCTAACAGTGATAATCATCACTACTTGGGGAAAGACCCAATAGTGGTATGACCATCGTCACCAGGTGACACGGCGCCAGATAAAAATAAGATAGAAGCCATTGTAATCGCTCTTATGCTGTAATTGATAACTAATGTGTCATTTTATATACTTGAATGACTCGCCAGAATTTCCCCGCTGATAAAATATTTTTAAAACATGTTTCAGGCGACCTGCTGTAAATCAAAGAAAACGTGCTACGGAGCACTAACAAGCTTGAAGAGGTGGCTCAGTTAAAATAAATAAACATGTTTTATAAATCAGGGAATTTCCTAGTAAAATTCCTCTATTGTAAATCACGGGATTATCCCGAATTATGAAATAAAATAATCAGGCATTTTCAAGTTTAAAAGATCCTGTTAAATCTTCCGCTGTCGCATCAATTAATAAATACCACGGGTTCCTGTCCCGTGGCTCCTGCCGATAACCAAGCTAAACCTGCAGAAGGAACTACCAAGAAGAATGCAAGAGCCTTCCAGTTGACTACTCAGGAAGCAGAACTAATTCCTGACATAATAGCTGGTACGTTCCTAGTTCACGACGTTTATGAAAAAGTATTATTTGAATCTGGTGCAAACCAAAGTTTTATAAATACTTCATTCTGCCAAGCTCTTAACCTACCCCTAACCAACCTTAGGCAGATTTTTACAGTCGAAACGACAGATGGAAATTCTGTTAAAATAAATAAGGTTGTGCGAGAAGGAAAGATAGAACTTTTAGGTCATAAATTTTCGGCAAACCTGTTACCTATGGATTTAGCTGGATTTGATGTTGTGTTTGGAATGGATTGGCTAGTAGCCAATCATGCTCGAATTCTTTGTGATAAGAATTCCATAGAAATTCATACACCCTCAGGAGAATTAGTGGTGATTACAGGAGATAAGCCACGAAAGCCAATGAAATTCATTTCAGTAATGAAATTGGCCAGTTATTCAAGAAAACAAGAAATTGTGTATATGATTTCAGTAATCATTAACACTAAGAGTAAGGAGCTTAAGGAAATTCCAGTAGTATCCAAATACCTAGATGTATTCCCAGAAGAACTACCTGGATTACCACCTGATAGGGAAGTAGAATTTAGAATTCATCTAATTCCTGTAACTACACTGATAGCCAAGGCACCTTATCGGTTAGCACCCACATAAATGCTAGAATTGAAAAAGCAATTAGATGAATTACTGAGCAAAGGATTTATACAACCTAGTTCATCCCCGTGGGGAGCGCCAGTGTTGTTTGTGAAGAAGAAAGATGGTTCGATGCGAATGTGTATCGATTATAGAGAATTGAATAAAGTTACAATTAAGAATCGATACCCATTACCTAGGATTGATGATCTTTTTGATCAATTGCAAGGAGCTAGATACTTTTCTAAGATAGATTTACGCTCCGGATATCATCAATTGAAGGTACAAGAAGAAGACATACCTAAAACTGCTTTCAGAACTAGGTATGGTCATTACGAGTTTACAGTCATGCCCTTTGGGTTAACAAATGCTCCTGCAGCATTTATGGACATGATGAATAGAATCTGTAAACCATACTTGGATAAATTCGTAATTGTCTTTATCGACGATATACTTATTTATTCCAAAAGCCAGGAGGAGCATTGTGAGCACCTGCATGCACTCTTAACATTGTTAAGAAAGGAACAACTTTATGCCAAATTCTCGAAGTGTGAATTTTGGCTACAAGAAGTGCAATTTTTAGGACACATGGTGAATCACGAAGGTATTCAGGTAGATCCTGCTAAGATAGAAGCGATCACTAAATGGAAGGTCCCGCAGTCAGCTATGGAAATTAGAAGTTTTATAGGGTTAGTCGGATACTATAGACGGTTTATTAAGGATTTTTCCAAGATAGTTGTACCATTAACTAAGCTAACATGTAAAGCAATTAAGTTTGAATGGGGACCTAGGCAAGAGGAAGCTTTTAAGATTTTAAAACAGAAATTAACAAATGCTCCAATTCTTGCCTTACCGGAAGGAACAGAAGATTTTGAAGTCTATTGTGATGCTTCTAAGCTAGGATTAGGATGTATGCTAATGCAACGCAAGAAGGTAATTGCGTATGCCTCAAGGCAATTGAAAAAGCACGAGGAAAACTATACGACTCATGATTTAGAATTAGGAGCCATAATTTTTGCCCTTAAGATTTGGAGACATTATTTGTATGGAAGTAAGTTTACTGTTTATACAGATCATAAAAGCTTAAGATATATATTTGGGCAAAAAGAATTGAACATGAGGCAAAGGAGGTGGATAGAAATCCTAAGTGAATACGACTGTGATATTCAATATCATGAAGGAAAAGAAAACGTAGTTGCTGATGCTTTAAGTCGTAAGTATCATGAGAAACAACGACGAATTCGTGCTCTTAGATTAAGTTTACAATTAGACTTAATGGAACAACTGAAAAACATTCAAGAAACAACAATCAAGGATGGTGCTGAAGGAATGAAAGGAAGAATAAAGGAACTAGAACAAGGAGCTGATGGAATTTGGAGATTCCACAAGAAAAGAATTTGGGTACCTAAGCAGGGAGAATTAAGAAATAAGATTTTAGAAGAAGCCCATAAATCTAGGTATACCATGCATCCTGGTAACAACAAGATGTACCAAGATTTAAGAAATAACTTCTGGTGGATAGGAATGAAAAAGGACATAGCTAGATATGTTTCTAAGTGTCTTACTTGTTCACAAGTTAAGGCAGAACACCAGAAACCCTCAGGTCTACTACAACAATTAGAAATGCCTGTATGGAAATGGGAACTTATAACCATGGATTTTGTTACTAAGTTACCCAAAACCAGAAAAGGTAATGATGCGATTTGGGTAATTGTGGATCGATTAACCAAATCAGCTCATTTTCTACCTATGAAAGAAACCTTTAGCATGGAAAGGTTAGCCAAGTTGTATGTAGATGAAGTAGTATCCTTACATGGAGTTCCACTCTTCATTGTATCGGATAGGGATAGTCGTTTCACTTCCCACTTCTGGACAAGTTTCCAGGAAGCAATGGGAACCCGACTAAATCTAAGCACTGCATATCATCCTCAGACAGATGGACAAAGTGAAAGGATGATCCAAACCCTGGAAGACATGCTTATGGCATGTGTGATAGATTTTGGTGGAAATTGGGATGACCACCTGTCCTTAATTGAATTCTCCTATAACAATAGTTACCATTCAAGCATTGAAGCTGCCTCATTCGAAGCACTGTATGGACAAAAATGCAGAACTCCAGTCTGTTGGCAGAGATAGGAGAAAGCCAATTATCAGGTCCCGAAATTGTACAAGAAACTACCGATAAGATCACTCAAATCAAGGAAAGATTAAAAACAGCTCGAGATCGCCAGAAAAGTTATGTCGATAATCGACGCAAGCCACTAGAATTTCAAGTTGGAGACAAGGCACTCTTGAAAGTTTCTCCTTGGAAAGGAGTAGTTCGGTTCGGTAAAAAGGGAAAGTTAAGTCCAAGGTACGTAGGACCATTCCCAATAATCCAGCAAATAGGACCAGTCGCCTATCGTTTACAACTACCTGAAGAGCTAGCGGGGTACATGATGTATTTCATGTATCCAACCTCAAGAAGTGTTTATCTGATGAATCATTGGTAGTACCTCTTCAAGATGTAGAGGTAAATGAGAAATTGAAATTTGTGGAGAAACCCCTTCAAATAGAAGACAGAAAGGTCAAATTTCTCAAACACAAAAGACTAGTACTGGTCAAAGTCAAGTGGGATTCAAAAAGAGGACCTGAATACACTTGGGAACTGGAATCAGAAATGAAGCGGAAATATCCCTACTTATTCCAGTAAATCTCGAGGACGAGATTTTAATAAGATGGGGAGGATGTAACAACTCTCGCAAAATATCTATTTCTTAATCTATTATGTCCAATAGGAAATCCTAATTGAGACCCTCAGAAAATATTGCATGATCCCTAAAATTTTCAGAATAGTTGGAACTAGGATCAGGGCCCCCTAAAACTCAAGGGGGTATTCCCTAATTATGTTTATCCTTCGAAAACGGTTACAAAACACGTATTTTCAAAAAATTCCGACTCACCAAGGCTATACAAGACACGAGGCTACTCTAGGCTAGGGGGTATGCCCCGCGACTCTCGACAGGGGTGGAGGAACCCTTCGCGACATGCGGGAGGTTCTAATTCGGGCTATAAAGCCCCTGGCCTGGGACTTGATTTGTCTGCATGTTTCGACGAAAAATTTCTTTGCGTGCGTTAAGTTATACGCTGTTTCCTTCAAAAACACACACTGTCCCGAACCTCTTCTACGATAACAGGGTATTAACTCGATCGCTGCTACGATTCAATTTCCGATCGATTGAAAACTATCCAATGGATGTTTAAGTGCTGCCCACATTAGGGCCATACTTTGTCATTAGTCATGAATTCGACGGATGTTTAAGTATAGCACTTTGTCATTCGTTGTGAGGGTTTTTATCTCGTGAGTTATCGTAAATGCTGTATTAGTTACTGACCTAGTTCGTGTGCATTGTTATTTAAATTAGGTTACAAGGCTAATCAGTAGGCTAAATTATGCCCGTATAAATCTGCAATGTGAGTCATTCTCTTTTATCAAAAGCATTTTACAATACACCATTTTCAAATGTTATAATTACAGGGATTAAGTCATGGTTATCTTAAATCACTGGTTAATTGGGGTATTATGCACATTACTAATTTCTCACGGGTTAGGCTAATAAATCCAAATAGTGATAATCATCACTACTTGGGGAAAGACCCAATAGTGGTATGACCATCGTCACCAGGTGACACGGCGCCAGATAAAAATAAGATAGAAGCCATTGTAATCGCTCTTATGCTGTAATTGATAACTAATGTGCCATTTTATATACTTCAATGACTCGCCAGTATTTCCCCGCTGATAAAATATTTTTAAAACATGTTTCAGGCGACCTGCTGTAAATCAAGGAAAACGTGCTACGGAGCACTAACAAGCTTGAAGAGGTGGCTAAGTTAAAATAAATAAACATGTTTTATAAATCAGGGAATTTCCTAGTAAAATTCCTCTATTGTAAATCACGGGATTATCCCGAATTATGAAATAAAATAATCGGGCATTTTCAAGTTTAAAAGATCTTGTTAAATCTTCCGTTGTCGCATCAATTAATAAATACCAAGGGTTCCTGTCCCGCGGCTCTTGACCGGGTAAAACCGGGGCTGGGGTCGTGACATCGATGACGGAGAGAGTGTCGTCGCTGGCTGTGGATGAGTTGGTGGAGCGATATAAAACAGGAGAAGCATGTTGAAGGGGCAAAAAATGCACATCAAAGATAAGTTTAGTGTCAAAAGTCTATGGCCACAAAACTTAATGGTAAAAACAAAAGGTGACAAAGTAGACTAGCGCTAACAACTTTATCAAATATATATATATATATATATATATATATATATATATATATATATATATATATAGAAACGGGATCAGGAGAGAACGGTGAGAACGGATCCTAGCCCAACACGTGGCAGGGGTGATAATGGTTATGTGGGGGTACGATTGTCCTTTTATATGTTCCCTCTTTATTCGCGTTATAAATCTCTTTCAAATTAAAACTCCCAAGATTTCTTGTTAGTTGTTACCTCCTTTGCAAGCTTTCTCATATTTATGGCGTCTAACGTGGATTCTATTCGACAAAGTAAAATTCGTTGGCGTTTTCTATTTTTGTTTTAGCAAATCATGCAACAGATATGGCATTTTGTTCTTTTATGCTTGTTTCATTGTTTTTTTTATAATGTGTTGTATGATTTTCAATGGCGTTATTCAATTATGAAATTTAATCGCGTTTTAATTAGTATTTAAACAATTACTAAGAACTAATAATTGGAGTTTTCAATATTAATTTTAATTGTCGTTTACGATCTAGTATTTTTCTTATGTTTTTACGATCATTGGCGTTTTACATCTATTTGATTAGTTTTGAATGTTATTTAGTAGTATTTGTAAACATCAGTTATTACTATTTGTTAATTTGTGTATGATATACGTTAAATTATACATGTTTTTATACCTCAAAACACTTCCGTTTTAAGCGTTTTTTGACCGAAACCGCGACGTTTAGGTACCAAATTCGGTACTTTTATATTTTCAGGTCTTAAACGGAGCACAAAATAAAAATCTGACGAAAACGGACAAATTCTGATGCATTTCTGATAAAACGGACAAAATTCTGATACTGCCAGGTGTCGCACGACCGTGCAACCTGATCGCACTACCGTGCGAGTCGTCCGACCTCGGAAGCACTTCCAGTGCGACTGATGGTGCCGATGTTTTCCCGGGCCGCACTACCGTGAGACCCGCCGCATGACCGTGCATATAACGCCCCAAACTTTACTTTTTGAAAGACTATAATAAGTAGGAAAATTTTTGAAATTTTCAGCATGACCCATTCGTATTTAAACCACTAATTCCTGTTTTGATAGGTAACATACTACAACATAAAAGACCTTTTAAAAACCCAAAGCGGACATTATCTACATTGTTCAAAAACAAAAATTCTACTACAAAGTCATTGCCCATACTACAAGGACATCAGAACACTACATAAGTTGTAAGTACATAAAACCAAAATTTAGACCACATTAAGTTAGTATTGTCGGAAGTGTGAGGTGGGCATAGTTCATGTGTGCTCGTTCCAAATCATCCAATCGCTTATGTTGAGGATTTACCTACATTCAACAAATATCAAATAAGTTAATCCCTCGTTATTAACATACTTATCTAATAAACCATTGTGTCCTTAACATGACTTCACGTCATTTAATTTGCACTTCTACCCGCTAAACGGTTCAATACATACTTGTCTCTAAGTAGAGGCAAAACATTCCATTCATTACATATCCGTTAATGACGGATATTAACTTTCGTGACATAACTTCCATTTGGTTCGTGTAAGACGAACAAATGCATTCCTTACATTCTTGCACATCCACCTCAAACCGTACATGACGGATTGAGTAAAACTTCATTCCTTTCATTCTTAACTTTCCATTAACCGGTTCGACTAGGATGAACCGGTAATGATGCATTCTTCTTTATAAATTTCTCCTTTTCACATTCCGTACATAACGAATCATATTATTTACTACTCGACTTTCATGAACTACCATTGTTATGATTTTGGAATAAACGACAAGTTATCATTTAAAATTAGTAAGCGTAAAACAATAAACTAGTTATGTATGTGTAAACTAACATACCTCGATCTTGTGAGCCTTCCAATTTCCTAGTGTTTGAACCTTCTTCCTTCACGCCTATATCAACATATTCATTCATTTATTTAGTATAACTAAATTTCACTCCATCGCCTACCAAATTACACATATTTATTCTTTTAAGCATTTCATCAAGCACTTGGTGGGCATTGCAATTACAAGCATTATGTACAAGTATACGAAGCATGAATCCTACTAGCTCATCCTATATCCCATCAACAATCAATCCATATTCATATCATTCTTTTATTCTACATAGATTTTCTAAGATTCAAGCATTAGAACATCATCATTTTTCTCAAGATTTCACATGATTATATCTACTTTGATCATCCTATTCATGACACAATTTCATAAAGTGGGTTTTTACTAAAATATTTCTACTAATCTAAAATCAAACATAAATTCTACCATATTTCACAATCTTAACCTCTACTTACACAAAGTGTTTCATAAACTCATGAATTGAGTGAACCCCAATTCCTACAATTCATTCAAAACACAAAATTGAACTTACAACTCTATTGGGTATGTTAAGCTACTCGAAAATTTGAAGACATGCAGTCGATTAGCTTCGAATTTCCTTGTTGATTTGAAGAATCTTGCAAGAACAAGGGTTAACCCTTGTTTCCCCTGCTCTGGTCGATCCCAAAACACGCACCAGAGTGTGTGTTTTTGGTTTAAACCCTATTAATCCCTTTAATTACAATTTTTCACATCAACCCCCTCATAGATTGATAGGTATTTAATTTAGGCATTTTCCATGATTTCAACTATTATGTATTACAATTCAGCCCCTCTTTCATTCCTTTATTGTCATTTTGCATATTTTTCATTCTTTTCAAATCTTCCTTTATTTTTACTAAACTTAACTAGTTAAGTTAATCAATAAATAATTTATCATGCATTTTTTGGGTGTTACATGTCTACCCCACTTAAAAGAGGTTTCATCCCCAAAACCTGGGCACTTGACAAATTAAAATTTACATACCAAAGAGAAAAGGGTAGTGTTTCTGCATTTCGTCTTCCGTTTCCGATGTAAGTTCCGATCCTTTTCGATGCTTCCATTATACTAGGACTTGTTTAGCGGCCTTGTTGCGAAGGTTTCTTACTTTAGTGTCCTTAATGGCTATCGGTCTTTCGACATAATTCAACCCCTCGTCCAATTCAATGTCGTCGAGTGGTAGTAACGCTGTTTCATCCGCAAGGCACTTTCTCAACTGTGATACGTGGAAAGTATTGTGAATCCTGTCTAATGTAGGCGGCAATTCTAAACGATATGCAACCTTTTCGACTCGTGCCAAAATTTTAAACGGCCCAATATAACGAGAACCCAGCTTGCCCCGTTTACGAAAACGAATTATGCCTTTCCATGGGGATACTTTTAGTAAAACAAAATCTCCAACTTGAAATTCAATAGGACGTCTTCTTTTATCCGCATAAGACATTTACCGATCCTGAGCCGCTTTTAGTTGTGCTTTAATCAGGTCAATCTTTTCGTTCATCATTGCTATTAAATCATTTGGTGCAAGTTCCCTTTGCCCAACTTCGCCCCAACAAACGGGAGTTCTACATCTCCTCCCGTATAGCAATTCGTAAGGAGCCATTTGAATACCGCTATGGTAGCTATTATTATAAGAAAATTCCACTAGTGGCAAGTGGTCGTCCCAACTTCCCCCGAAGTCTAAGGCACATGCTCTCAACATACAACAAGCGTTTGGATAGTTCTTTCTGATTGAACGCCGGTCTAAGGGTGATAGGCGGTGCTTATGTGTAGCTTCGTGCCCATGTTTTCATGGAACTTCTGCCAGTAACGAGAGGTAAATCTAGTGTCCCGATCTGAGACGATTGACATGGGCACCCCGTGTCGAGATATGATCTCGTTCAAATAAATTTCTGCCATCCTCTCAGAAGAATAAGCCTCTCGAATAGGTAAAAAGTGGGCACTTTTTGTAAGTCGGTCCACAATTACCCATATGGCATCATACCCCTTTTTCGTTCTAGGAAGCTTGGTCACTAAATCCATCGTTATTTCCTCCCATTTCCATACCGGAATTTCCAAAGGTTGTAATTCCCCGTATGGTTTTTGATGTTCTGCTTTCACTTGGGAGCATGTTAAGCATTTCGCGACATACTTAACAATATCGCGTTTCATATCCGGCCACCAATAATTTGTCTTCAAGTCCCGGTACATTTTTGTCGCCCCGGGGTGGATTGAATACCATGACTTATGAGCTTCCTCGAGTAGCGTGGTCTTGACTTCGCAAAACCGTGGTATCCAAATTCGACCGAATCTTGTTTTGAGCTCGATCGAATTTTCTTCTAATTTTTCGGCTATACCTTTCATTCTTTCTTTCTTTGGGTCGTCCGCTCCAAGCGACTTTATTTGGGAGTCTCGTACCATTTCAAGTAAGCATGGTGTAACTATCATCTTCATGGATTTTACTTGAATCGGAGGTGGATACTCTTTTCGGCTTAACGCATCTGCCACCACGTTCGCCTTTCCCGGGTGATAAAGGATATCGCAATCGTAATCTTTGATAAGTTCTAACCATCTCCGCTGCCTCATATTTAAATCTTTCTGTTCGAAGAAATATTTGAGGCTTTTGTGATCCGAGTAGATGGTACATCTCGTACCATATAGATAGTGCCTCCAAATCTTTAAGGCGAATGCTACCGCTGCCAATTCTAAATCGTGTGTTGGGTAGTTTACTTCATGTGGTTTTAATTGTCGTGAGGCATATGCGATAACCTTTCCTCTTTGCATCAAAACACACCCTAAACCCTACTGTGAGGCATCTGAATAAACAACCAGATCTTCTGTCCCATCCGGTAAAGTTAAGACCGGGGGACTCGACAGCTTCTCCTTTAACATTCGAAAGGCTTCTTCCTGTTCTTTACCCCACACAAACTTCTCTTTCTTCCTCGTCAGTTTGGTTAAGGGTAACGCTATCTTCCAGAAATCCTGTATGAACCTTCTATAATACCCCGCGAGGCCTAGAAAACTCCTTATTTCAGTTGGATTTTTCGGGGAAACCCATTTCACTACGGCCTCAATTTTTTACGGATCTACTAAAAAACCTTCTGAATTTATCACGTGACCCAGAAATTGCACCTCTCTGAGCCAAAAGGCACACTTTGAAAATTTTGCATAAAGTTTCTCCTTACAGAGAATTTCAAGTACTTCGCGCAATTGTCTCGCATGTTCAGCCTTGCTTCGCGAATAGACTAGAATATCATCTATAAACACGATCACAGATTTATCTAGCATGGGTCGACATACCCGGTTCATATGATCCATAAACGCTGCTGGCGCGTTCGTCAACCCAAAGGACATGACTAGAAACTCGTAATGTCCATATCGGGTTCTAAATGCAGTCTTTGCAATGTCTTCTTCTCGTACCCTGACTTGATGATATCCCGAACGCAAGTCTATCTTCGAGAACCAATTCGCCCCTTGTAACTGATCGAAAAGATCGTCAATTCTGGGTAAGGGGTAGCGGTTCTTTATGGTTATTTTGTTCAGTTCCCTATAGTCGACACACATGAGCATCGACCCATCCTTCTTTTTTACAAATAAGATAGGTGCTCCCCAAGGTGACACACTCGGGCGTACAAAGCCCTTATCAAGTAGATCTTGTAACTGTGTCATTAACTCCCGCATCTCAGTGGGGGCCAATCTATAAAGAGCTTTCGCTACCGGTTTTGCACCCGGATTTAATTCGATGCAAAACTCTATTTCTCGTTCAGGAGGGAGTCCCGGCAATTCCTCTGGAAATACATCCGAAAATTCGTTCATGATCTCAACATCTTCAAGCTTCGGGAGACTTTGTCGAGCGTCTACTACATAAGCTAGATATGCTCTACTCCCATTGAGTACCTGTTTAACGGCTTGAACGAGGGTACACAATTTTGTTTCTACATTTCTCTCTCCTTGAATACTCAGTTGCCTTCCACTTGGAGATTGGACAAGTATTATTTTATTTTCACAATTAATCTCCACGTGGTGTCGCGCCATCCAATCCATACCCACTATCATTTTAAACTCCCCAAAAACCATAGGTATGAGGTCGATATCGAATTCTTCATCTTCTATAGTGAACTTACAATTTCTACAAACCTCATGTAACACATAGTTCTTACTATCGGCTGTCTCTACCTCTAAAGGTATCGACATTCGTTCGATCTTAAATGAGGGATGTTGTACGATTTAATTTGAAATAAATGACATAGTGGCTCCAGTATCGAACAAAACATAAACTGGTAGGGAATTTAATAAAAAGATACCTGAAACCACATTCGGATGGGCCTTGGCTTCTTCGGATGTGATTTGAAACATCCTCCTTTTCGCCCTAGAGCTTGCCTCATTCTTTCCCTCCTTCTTCGACCCTTGTTGAAGTCTAGGACACTCCGACTTAACATGCCCCTTTTGAAAACAGTTGTAACAAGTCTTCGGGTTGTTAGGACATTTGTAGAACGTATGCCCTTCATCACCACATTTGTAGCACCCCTTTTGCCTAAAAGGCATTCCCCAGTATGAAGTTTCCCACATGTCTCGCAAGGAGTAATACCACCCTTCGACTTATCCTTCTTTCCATGGTCTTGAAACTTCGCCTTCTTAGACGGACTTGAATTGGCCCTTTTTTCCGTTGATCTTTTTTCACCACGTTCCTCTTGTCTTTTAATCTCTAGTTCTCTATCCCGAGCCCAATTAATAAGCTCATCAAGGGTTTCACATTTTGGGGGAGTGATAAACTCCCTAAATTATGCCTTTAGTATACCATAATAGCGATTGATCTTCATTCTTTCTGTCTTCACAAAATCTCCGCAGAACTTCATTTAAACCAAGAAGGTGTTTGTTATTTCGTTAATCGTCTCATTTTTCTGTCGGAGGCGTAAGAAATCCTCCTGAATCTTATCAATAGCTGACTGAGGACAGTGATACCTCATGAAAGGTTCCTTGAATTACTGCCAAGTCATGACTTGAAGCTTGTCCTCACCAACTTCCTTACTATACGCATCCCACCAATCCTTCGCTTGAAAGGCGAGTTGACCAGTGGTGAACATCACTTGATCTTCCTTATCACACCGACTTCGTATAAACACCGCCTCTATGTTTGAAATCCATCTTTGGCATGCTATCAGATCGATTTTGTCATCATACGTTGCAGGGTTGCATGACATGAAATCCTTGTACGTGCACCTTTGTTCCTTGCTTTTACTTCTAGACCCCTCAATCATCTCCTTTAACTCCTCAATCTTACTAGTCATCATTGCATCTACTACCCCTAAGACACGGCTTTCGACTTCTTGAGCTAACTGGGGAAGGTTAGCATGTATAACCTTTTCTGCCGCTTCCATAACCTTATTATCGAATGCTTCTTGTCGTGCAACTTCAGCATCATCTATATTCCCTGTGTCCATCATCTGTATAAAACATTCATCTTATTCGTTAGAGTTCCTTTCATACCTCTTCATCACATTTAAACTCGTATTATCATTCTACATTCCATTTACAACTTATACTTCATACATTGTTGCCATCGACGATCATAATCTTTGATGTTAACGATTTATCTTTTCTCCTTTAACATATAGTTTCCTCATCTTTCTTAATGTAAAAATGACCTTAACATTGATTACGGGGTCTTAGAAACTGGTTAGAACAAACCCTATAATCTAAACAGCAAAAAAAAAATGAACGATTTGGGGTCTCTCGCGGCACGCGACAGACAGCTCTAACTCTGTCGCGCCCCGCGAGCGCTGTCGCGTGTCACGCCACATGCCATGGTTCCTGTCGAGTGGTGCGGGGGAACCAGTTTTCCAGCAGGTTTGTTATAAAAACCTGTATTTTGCCCATCTCTAGTTTTTCACTCTAAATCAACTTAAAACTTCCATAACTTTCAATCTACAGGTCCGTTTTTCGTAGTTCTTTTTCCTACACATTGGTAATTTAAATACGGACCTGTTTAACCTCGCCATATGCCTAAAAATTTCGGTTTATAGGCAATTTGCATAAAATTACCCTTTTTTTATCACTAACTATAGGTATAATCAAAGTTTACAATTTACTTACTTGATAACGCTTCGGAACGAACACACACTTGCACGAGTTTTCGGTTTGAGTTCAAGCACTTAATACTTGAATCCCTCAAACCTAGGCTCTGATACCAACTTATAACGCCCCAAACTTTACTTTTTAAAAGACTATAATAAGTAGGAAAATTTTTGAAATTTTCGGCATGACCCATTCGTATTTAAACCACTAATTCCTGTTTTGATAGTTAAAATACTACAACATAAAAGACCTTTTTAAAACCCAAAGCGGACATTATCTACATTGTTCAAAAACAAAACTACTACTACAAAGTCATTGCCCATACTACAAGGACATCAAAAGACTACATAAGTTGTAAGTACATAAAACCAAAATTTAGACCACATTAAGTTAGCATTGCCGGAAGCGTTAGGTGGGCATAGCTCATGTGTGCTCGTTCCAAATCGTCCAATCGCTTATGTTGAGGATTTACCTACATTCAACAAAAATCAAATAAGTTAATCCGTTGTTATTAACATGCTTATCTAATAAACCATTTCGTCCTTAACATGACTTCACATCATTTAATTTGCACTTTTACCCGCTAAACGGTTCAATACATACTTGTCTCTAAGTAGAGGCAAAACATTCCATTCATTACATATCCGTTAATGACGGATATTAACTTTCGTGACATAACTTCCATTTGGTTCGTGTAAGACGAACAAATGCATTCCTTACATTCTTGCACATCCACCTCAAACCGTACATGACGGATTGAGTAAAACTTCATTCCTTTCATTCTTAACTTTCCATTAACCGGTTCGACTAGGATGAACCGATAATGATGCATTCTTCTTTATAAATTTCTCCTTTTCACATTTCGTACATAACGAATCATATTATTTACTACTCGACTTTCATGAACTACCATTGTTATGATTTTGGCATAAACGACAAGTTATCATTTAAAATTAGTAAGCGTAAAACAACAAACTAGTTATGTATATGTAAACTAACATACCTCGATCTTGTGACCCTTCCAATTTCCTAGTGTTTGAACCTTCTTCCTTCACGCCTATATCAACATATTCATTCATTTATTTAGTATAACTAAATTTCACTCCATCACCTACCAAATTACACATATTTATTCTTTTAAGCATTTCATCAAGCACTTGGTGGGCATTGCAATTACAAGCATTATGTACAAGTATACGAAGCATGAATCCTACTAGCTCATCCTATATCCCATCAACAATCAATCCATATTCATATCATTCTTTTATTCTACATAGATTTTCTAAGATTCAAGCATTACAACATCATCATTTTTCTCAAGATTTCACATGATTATATCTAGTTTGATCATCCTATTCATGATACAATTTCATAAAGTGGGTTTTTACTAAAATATTTCTACTAATCTAAAATCAAACATAAATTCTACCCTATTTCACAATCTTAACCTCTACTTACACAAAGTGTTTCATAAACTCATGAATTGAGTGAAACTCAATTCCTACAATTAATTCAAAACACAAAATTGAACTTACCACTCTATTGGGTATGTTAAGCTACTCGAAAATTTGAGGACATGAAGTCGATTAGCTTCGAATTTCCTTGTTGATTTGATGAATCTTGCAAGAACAAGGGTTAACCCTTGTTTCCCCTGCTCTGGTTGATCCCAAAACACGCACCAGGGTGTGTGTTTTTGGTTTAAACCCTATTAATCCCTTTAGTTACAATTTTTCTCATTAACCCCCTCCTAGATTGATAGGTATTTAATTTAGGCATTTTCCGTGATTTCAACTATTATTTATTACAATTCAGCCCCTCTTTAATTCCTTTATTGTCATTTTGCATATTTTTCATTCTTTTCAAATCTTCCTTTATTTTTACTAAACTTAACTAGTTAAGTTAGTCAAAAAATAATTTATCATGCATTTTTTTGGTGTTACAGTGCACCAGCTAAACTAAGCTTTCTGATCAAGTTTTTGATAACATCGCACTACCGTGCGATCCACGGCATGACCGTGCCGATCTGATGACCCAGGCGACTTGTCCACTTGGATGACCTGGGATCGGAGAAATGACGTCACCCGACAAGACCTGACCGCACGGTCGTGCCAAACTGAAAATTGCCTATAAATAGCAGCATTTGTTACTGATCAAAATGTTGGGTTTTTCTCCATGTTTCTGGGCGATTTTTGGGTTCCGAAGCAGTCATGCTCAGACCACTTTGAAGCTTCAAGACCGAATGGAAGCATAACCGATCCAACCCGTCAATTCCTTGCTTGTTTATGGTTCGATTCCTTGTTCTTATGCATGTATTCTGATCATTTTGCAAGTATTGAGCTGATGTTAGTTTACGTTTAATGTAGTATTATGTAATAGTAGTAATGAACTTGTTTCTTAAATAATCTTTATGTTGTAATCTTGTTTGTATGAAACTTTAGTACTTTTTCATGTTTGAATCTTCATGATTATATAATGAATGTTTCATTCATGTTGAGTTCTTGATTATGTTTGATTGTCTTGGATAATGAATATGTGGTTAGTGGGATGGTAACTATTTCTTGATTAATCACTTGTTTGTAAACTTGTTTACACCATGAGACTCGAGAGGGGTATTGGTTTTATCTAAGATATATCTTATTTTGATTAGGAATGCTTTCTTGCACGTAAGGGTTCTAACGAATTATATGGTGTTGATTACATGTTCTTGAATGCGGTTTATGATCCTTGTTTAGTAGTTTTGGTCTGAAATTGCTGACATGGTAGATTTGTGTTCAAGACTTGTAAAGGTGAAATATTTTGTTATATGATCTACTTAAATGCTTATCATCGTGGCTGTATTGTGACCATCGGTATTGCTTTCTTTGATAAGTGAGGTTAGAAAACTCCTAGTGGATGACTAATCTATCTTTAAAGGTTCACATGAATGAATATCAATAGCTCGCTAAAGAATGAGTTTAGGTGGTTAACGTGTGTTTATCGCGTTAACTTTCCGAAGAATCATCATGTTAGAAAACTCCTAGCGGATGACTAACTATCTTGAAATTGGAAAATTGATTAAGTGCTTTTGTGACATATGTGATGTAGATAACATGTTTATGATTTTTGTGAAACAAGATAATAGTATATTTATGTTTTACATATAATTTTAGATAATTTTAGTTAAACAACCATTCACCTAACTTTTTATCTGGTAATCTAATGACAAAGATTTAGTACTTAATAACGCACGTATTCCATGGATCGATATCTGGCTCTTACCAATACTTTGCTACATATATGACGGGATACACTTGTCCGTTGTTGTGTGTGTTTAAATGTTAAGGTATAAACTGTTTTTTATAAATATTAAAACAAAGTTCGTGTGGAAATTCACTGTATAAATATGCATACATAGACACGCGCCAGTGTAAACATCAGGTTTGTTAATTATGGCGTTTTCATTAGGATGTTATATTTTGTTAATTATTCATCTCATGGCGTTTTTAAATTATGTGTTTATTATGTCTTGTTTATTATTCAATTAATGGCGTTTTAATCTATAATGTTATTACGAGACATTTTCTATTTTTAATGGCGTTTTTTCTGATTTTTCTGTTCCTCACTGTGTTTTCTCAGACGAAGTTGCTTCCTCGAGTCAAAGGCTTTGCCCCAAAACTGGATTACCATTTATCATTCCTAACGTCAGTGAAGAAATAAAGCCCACAATGGACATGGTATTCTCAAGCCTCGAGGATTGTTATTCAATGTATGTCAAGTATACCAAGGAGTGTGGGTTTTCAGTCAGGAAAGGTACTACAAAGACAAACTCTAAAGGTGTGTTACATATTAAGTATTACTTGTGTACGAGATCTGGGTTATACAAGGACAAGAAGGTTGATACGTTGGACCCCAATCAAAAGGAGCGATTAGTGCGATCCAACTTTTCAAAGAGGACTGATAGTGGTGCACTGTTAGGTGTAACTTTTGAGGATGGATCATGGAAGGTGTATAAGTTTGTAGAGGAGCACAACCATTATCTTGTTGAACGTCCTGATAAGCATTTTCTTACAACTGAACGACACCTCACTCAGCTCCAGAAGCATGTTATACACAACATGTCTAAGCTGAATTTGGGTCCCGTGAAGGCGTTTAATGTTATGAAGACTTGTTTTGGCGGTTTTGAAGATGTCGGTGCAAGTAAAGTTGAATTTAAGAACTATAAGAGGCAACTTAACTTGTTTATAGGGGAATATAACGCCGATATGGTTGTGAGACATTTGAATGAAAAAAAAACATTCTCAGCCTAATTTCTCGTATGATTACTTCACAGACAAAGAGAATCGTTTGAAGGGACTTTTTTGGTGTGATCATCAAGCCAAACGAAATTACCATGTATTTGGTGATGTGATTTCGTTTGACGCCACGTATCGTTCCAACAAGTAATATTTTATTATTCAACTTCTTCTGTTTTTTGGCGTTTTAGGAGTTTACATGCAATGGTGTTTTTATTAGTTTACATGATATGGTGTTTATTAGTTTACATGCAATGGCGTTTTATAAGTTTACATGCAATGGCGTTTTATTATTGTTTCGGTTCTCATGGCGTTTTCATATGTAGATACTCTATGGTGTTTGTACCGTTCACTGGTATAGACAATCATCACTGCAATGTTACATTTGGTGCAGCATTATTGGCGTCGAAAACCGCTGATACGTATATTTGGTTGTTGAGGGTTTTTCTAAAAGCTGTTGGTTCTCAACCAAAAGTTGTTGTCACTGACTAAGATCCAACAATGAAGAAGGCTATTTCTGTTGTATTTGTTGACACGAGGCATCGGTTATGCATGTGGCATGTGATGCATAAACTTTCTCTGAAGGTTAGTATGCTTATTTTTACCTTTGGCGTTTTAGGATACACTGCGTTTTGAAATACATGGCGTTTTTGTAGCTTGTTAATGTTTTTTTAATTAAGGTTTGTCTTTGTGTAATTTTATACGTTTTTTTATGCATGGCGTTTTTGTGTTATACATAGGTTGGTGTTAGGCTATGCAATTCCACCAATTTTAAAGAACGTATTTGTGGTGTTGCGTGGACGGATATTCACACACCTGAAAAGTTTGAATCAGAATGGGAAGCGGTTATCGCAGAGTTCAATTTAGCAGATAATGTCTGGCTATCTGATATTTTTGCACTCAGGGAATCTTGGATCCCTGCATACTATAGAATGGAAGAGATGTCGGGTCTTAAGCGAACGACATCGAGATCGGAGAGTGAGAGTCATTTTTTTGGTCAAGTGTGCAATTCGAAAGCTACTCTTGTTGAGTTCATGACTTATTATGAAACTGCAATAGAAGCACAACGTTACACACACCGGAAAAATGATCATGAATCTCGATACAAACGACCCCAGTTGAAGAGTAATTACCAATTGTTGGAAGGCCAAGTTGTTGACATATACACAAAAAGTATTTTTTGTGACATTAAAGCTGAGCTAATTGGAATTGCGGATTGCATAAATCAACGTTATGAAGATCAGCCTGATGGGTTTGTTAAGTTTTATGTAAATGACTTCCAACAACCTTGTACATCCTTATTTAAGGTAAACAATGGCGTTTTGTTTTTATATGGCGTTTTCTGTTAATGGCGTTTTTTTCATATCCAATGTGTTTTTTTTTTGTTTTTTTAGACAAACATTCTCTGCATGGCATTATAGAGATATTTTTTTGGCGTTTTTTCAGGTAATGTTCCGTAAATCTGATTGCACATGCAGTTGCTCATGCAGGCGGTTTGAACAGTTTGGTTTGCTATGTAGACATATATTCTATGTTTTGAGAATTATGGACATTAGGGAATTTGCAAAACAGTACACGCTGAATAGATGGCGCAAAGAGGCTTCCCCAAATTGCTCTCCCGAATTCTCAATTAGTCGTGAATATATGACCGAGCTTGACCCCGATGTGCAAAGTATGATGCGAGATATTATTTTTTTCAACGGAATATACTTTGAACCGTTTATCTGGTAATAAAGAGGAGCTATCCTTATACAAGGATTATGTTCAATCTTATATGAAGAAGGTTCAAGATATGCAGATTGTTGCTCCTCCCGCTAGTACTAGGGATAGATTTGCCGAGATAACCGCTCAATACAAAAATGACAAGAATCCAATAAGAGTCCATGTTGGGTATAAATCCAAAGGTTCTGGTTCTCGGAAACGCCTGAAATCTAAACAGGAGATAACAATCGAGAAAAAGAAATCAAAGTCGAAACCTGGGGCCAAAGAAAGACAGTGTCAGAACTGCAAAGGATATGGACACTACGCATCGACATGCAAACAGGCTGTAATTAAAAGAAGATCGACAAGGTCTTCGAGAGCTAGTGAAGAGTAGTTTGGCGTTTTGTATTTTTCATTCTTATAGAACACACACAGATGGTCTTCTTTGGCTTTTTGTATATTTCATTCCTATAGAACACTGACATATCTCCATTTTGGCGTTTTACATCATTTTTATACATCATTTTTTCCATTCTTTTTTTTCGACATATTTGTTCATAACATGCTACTTCGAAGTTACGTAACAAACAATATAAGATCGGTCAAGCAAATCAAACGCCAAAAAAAAACAACGCCACTAAATAAAACTACCAAAAACCTCTAATTTTGGTCATGCTAAACTCAATAATGTTTTGCTGAACGAGATGGACAACATTGTTAATCCTCAGTCAAGAAAGATGTCTAACAATGTTGTCCATCCCGCTTAGCTAAACTTTATTGAGAACAAAACTGAATCTCCATGAAATGACGTTTTTGAATTTTTGTGGTTTATGTATGTTTTGGCGTTTATATTGAGGAAATAGTATATATCAAAGAAACACGGATTGGAATCTTTGATATTTGGGGTTTTTTTGGCGTTTCTAAAATAAATGGTATAGAGGAAAATATGACGTTTGGGGTTTTGGTGTGAATTTTAGAAGGTCTGAGAGGTTGTTTATATAGGAAGTTTTTAGCGCATATTTTAGGCGCGATTTTTATTATAGTAAATGCTAGTAATTAAGTTCCGTCGTTTTAGTACTGTTTGTTCAGCTTTATCGGTTAAAACAAAGTTTGGCGTTTTATATCTAATGGCGTTTAGATTAGGATGAAGTGTGCTATGTGTGTTAAGGCAGGATTTTAATAGCGTTTTATTCGTGAGTTTGGCGTTTTGTGTAGAGAAGTCAAAAGACCCTTTTACCCTTAATGAAGCGCGCCACACTAATAAAAGTGATGTTATTTATGAAAACACCACTGCGTCATCTAGTACATAGATTGTTTTGATCTGACGATCCATAATCGGTCTCACCGTTCTTACTAAATCCTGACCCTATATATATAATAATTTGTAAAACAAATAATTAGTTTGAACTAGGGCTGGCATATCGTGTATACCCGTACACGATAAGACACGACACGATAAGACACGATACACGGAATCACATACACGAACACGACACGATAACGTATCGTGTCCTTTTTTTCAAACACGAACACGAACACGATATACACGAAAATTACCTGTTAATACCTTTTAACATGACTGTTCGACTGTTATACACGAAAATTACTTGTTAATACATGTTAACACGAACACAACATGCTATTGGAGAGTTACAGAGGGAGTTTAGGGTTTTATTTTTTTTTAATGGAATGAAGAATGAAAATAGAAAGGAATTAAGGAACCCACGCGCACATAGCTGATGAGTTTTATTTAATTTAATTTCTTATCGTGTACTAACGGGTATTAACAGGTAAACAGGTATTTAACCTGTTTATACACGAAAATTAACAGGTAATCTCGTGTCTACTTGTTTGGTACACGATACATGTTAAGGACATACACGATACCTGTTAACTTGGTGTAGGTTCGTGTCGTGTATTCGTGTAAAATTGTCAGCCCTAGTTTGAACCAATCAAATGAAAACGCATAGTAGGCTATGATTTTAAAACATAAAAGTTCAATTTTATACGCATGTGATTTAAATTTGGATCATAGCTTTTTTCACTTTGATTCGTAATGTCTCTTTTCATTTTGGTCAATATCTTATGCCAACCCGATGAATGGATCCGCTATTGTTGGATATGAGTCATGTAATTGGATGAATAGGTCACATGGACATTAGTGGATCGGGTATGGATTTACGTGATTACCTGAATTTAAATATGAATATTTGATTTAGTTCATAAATCTATACATGCTGTAGTAAGAAAAAATTTAGAAAGAAATAAGTCATGAAGAAAGAAATCAAGAATTCAATGAGTAATCATGTTCTTCAACTATGGTATTTAAATCTTTGCAGGCTTGTTGTTTCTTAATTATAAAACCGCGTAAAATAGACTGATCAGATAGTTACGAGTCAAAAAGTTCCGGATTGAAATGAACTCGGGCAAAACATATTGTTTTAAAAACATCAATTTGATGCGGGTTGAAACGGAGTTTTGACCAAAATGTACTCGGGTTGAAATTAGTTGATTTGAAAAACTATAAAAGTATGTTCATCCACTAAATCTGTAAATAACGTGACTAGCGATGACGGGTGGAGAGAGTGGGGGTGGTGGCGGCGGCGATGACAGTGACAACTATGAGGTGGTGGTGCCATTGAATGCGGCGACATGTGGTAGTGGCGCTGGGGTGGGTGGGGGAGACAATAAAGATGATGGTGGAGGCACAGAGTATCAGTGGTGGTGATAAGGGTGGCAGCGATAGAGGAGGTGTTTGTGTCATAGATGGCAGTTGGTGTCAATGATGTCAGCGGTAGTGGAGGTGGGGGTGGACAAGGCGAATAACAAAAGAGGTTGCAGTAGCTGAGAAGACGACAAAGGAGGTGACGTTGCACTAAGCGACGATGAGTAGGTGGTCAAGATAAACATGTGTCATAAATGACGGTTGTGACGCTAACGCATGTGAACAAGTTTAACAAGTTTTATAAGAGTGACACATTGTACAATTAATTTTTTTTTGAACGGTGAGAATTTTTAACTAGTTGAGAGAGAGATCTCACACTCTCCCAAATAGAGGGTCGTAACCCCACTTTGGTCAGACTATGTTGTCTTAACCGGGCCCACGCTAGCGTCAGAGTTTGGCTAACGGCGTTCTCCGAAAAACTTACTAGTATAATTTGAGTTATTACAAATACATCATATGTATATTTTTTTTAATCAAATCAAACCATTGTTTATGAAAAATGGTGATGTTGTCACCCTATAAACTCGAAGAGCATATTAAATGAACATGGTCACAAATCTAAATGCTCAAGTAGTTAAAACATTATTAATTGATGTACACACCAGCTTTCTATAAAATATTATCAATTGATGTACACACCAGCTTTCTAAAGAATTGTGCTGAAATCTAAACTTATTTGACAATGATATTCCATAAGTATTTATCATATGAACCTCAACAGATTAGAATAAGTAATAAGTCACAACATACGCATCAAAATTAAATCAATTGATAATTCTATCTAATCTATATGTAATTATGTATACACCAACTAATTTCGAATATATACGATACTAATATATACGTGGCATATGCTGATAGGATACCGTAAAATATTGTAAATGCGTAAACTTGCAGGAATCAGCAACCCTTTGAAGACCACCCTTTTCTTTTCTCCCACCACCTTAACAATAAATTAAAAAAAAAAAATCACAAATATTATATTCGATCAAAAAAAGTCTTCAGTCACAGATCTTTATAACAACAACACATGAAATTGTTTGGTGGGCTCTAAATTTCCAATTTATATCACCTCTCCCCACCCAACATTGCACCAAACCCATCAAAGATCAAAACTTTCTTACACCCTTTTTGATTTTCAGTCAAAAAGACACTTGATCTCACAAGGGTTCACACAAATTCTTGATCTGTATCATTCTTGATCTTGATCGTAAACATGATGTGTTCTTTAAAACAATCTTATGTTATTGGAACCAATGGTGTTGTTAGTCAAAGAAGAAACCCTTTTGTCCAATTACCGGTTTTATCATCACTTTCTATGCCAAAAATCCCTAATTTGTCTGCAATTTCTGTTGCAAAACCGTTGCATATTGCTTCAGTTGAGAGTCTTGGATCATTGGAGATAGGGCCTAAAAGGAGATCATTGGTTGTTAAGGCTTATGATGCTGATCGATCTGAAGGTGAAGGGGTTGTTGAAAAGGCTGAAGCAGCTAGAAAAATGAAAATTGGGTTTTATTTTGCAACATGGTGGTTTTTGAATGTGATTTTTAATATTTATAATAAAAAGGTTTTGAATGCTTTTCCTTTTCCTTGGTTGACATCAACTTTGTCTCTTGCTGCTGGATCTCTTATTATGTTGATTTCTTGGGCAACAAAAGTTGCTGAAGCACCTAATACTGATGTGGAGTTCTGGAAATCTTTGTTCCCTGTAAGTAAAGTTAGAGTTTTTAGGGTTTAGTTTTGTTATATATGTGTGTTTTTATATGGGGTTTGTGAAATTTTGTGTTTTTATACTTAGGTTTTGTTTAAAGATTGATTTCCAATATGGGTTTTATGAAATTTTGTATCTTTATACATGGGTTTTGTTTAAAGATTTATATCCAATACGGGTTTTGTGAAATTTTGTATTTTTCTACATGGGTTTTATTTAAAGATTCATATCCAATATGGGTTTTGTGAAATTTTGTATTTTTATACCTGGGTTCTGTTTAAAGATATATATAAATTTGGGTTTCTTAAAATTTTGTATTTTTATACATGGGTTTTGTTTAAAGATTGGTATACAATTTGGATTTTGTAAATTTATACACATGAGTTTTGTTTAAAGATTGATGTCCAATATGGGTTTTGTTTAAAGATTGATATCCTATCTAGGTTTTATGTAATTTTGGGTGTGTTTCTGAATCTTGAATTTTGATGTGTTTTAGGTTGCATTGGCTCATACAATTGGTCATGTAGCAGCAACTGTGAGTATGTCAAAGGTTGCTGTTTCTTTTACTCACATAATCAAAAGTGGTGAGCCTGCTTTCAGTGTTCTGGTTTCAAGGTTCATTTTGGGCGAAACGTTTCCTCTGCCGGTTTACTTGTCGCTCGTCCCGATCATCGGTGGTTGTGGTCTTGCCGCCCTTACTGAACTCAACTTCAACATGACTGGTATTCAATTTTCAGATTATTTGTTGACAAAAGTATGTATTTGTGTAGCTTTTAATTTGGTTTTGTGCATAAATTTGCAGGATTCATGGGAGCAATGATTTCTAACTTGGCATTTGTGTTTAGGAACATATTTTCAAAAAGAGGGATGAAGGGGAAATCTGTTAGTGGGATGAATTATTATGCCTGTTTATCATTGCTGTCACTCTTGATCCTTACTCCATTTGCAATTGCTGTGGAGGGTCCTCAACTATGGGCAGTTGGGTGGCAGAAAGCCATCACTGAAATTGGACCCCATTTCATTTGGTATCTCACATGACATCTACCTACCCTTTTTTGTCCATTTCAGTTTGTTTGCTCACTTCTATTTTGCAACTTACATGATCATTTTTTAAAATAGAACTGTGCATAAACACTTGTATCTACCTCCTTAAGGCTACATGGTGTGGTTTAACTAGCGTTAGTTAGTTAAAGTGTCATGTCACTGCCACGTAGGTTTAACTAAAGGGTAAAAAAAAGTGATTGGTTGAATCAAAGGTGGTCCCCACACTTGGAATAGATAACGCTCATTAAGGGCTTGGCGGAGCCCCCCTTGGCACCCCCCTTTGACCATGGGGCGGTGTTTGGGGCGTTAACTAGTGTTAAAGGGTTGAGGTGAAAGGCGCCGCTAGCCCACACAATGTATCCTAACTTTGATAATAAGCTGTTTGTATCTACTGTTTTAACTATGATACATAACGCGGTTATTTAAAGGTTTGTTATTATTGGGTGAAATAATATGTTTTTGGGGTTGAATAATAGGTGGGTGGCAGCACAAAGTATCTTCTACCACTTGTACAACCAAGTTTCCTACATGTCACTTGACGAAATCTCACCTTTGACGTTTAGCATTGGGAACACAATGAAACGTATATCTGTGATAGTATCATCCATCATCATCTTCCGAACACCGGTCCAACCAGTCAATGCTCTTGGAGCTGCAATCGCTGTCCTTGGAACTTTCTTGTACTCTCAGGTAACTTTTCGGCTTACATTTGTGTTGCTTGCCACATCAGAATTACAAACATTTGTCCATTAGTTAGATCACTAATGGCTTATGTGACTTTGGACCACCAAATTTTGTGTTGTGATATTGATGTTTGTGAGTATAAACAAAATCGTTTTTGTCGTATCATCATATATGTATGTATATACAAAACATGTTGAAAATATAACCAATTTTAAGTATAGGATTGTGAGAACCGGTTAAACATTTATACCTATTGTTTTAAACTAGTAGTTGCCCCGCCCGCGTTGCCGGGCGATGGCCGAATAATTCTCAATCAATTAAAAAAACTCTACTATAATTTTGCTAGAAAAAAACTAAAACGATGATAAGACCGTAATTTTCGGCTAAGGGAAAAACTGTAATTTTTCAGGACTAATGAGCAAGTGTTAGGCAGCTCCTTGACACGAGAAAACAAATTAAATGGAGTTAACCAACTAAAACAAAAAACTTTTATAGTTTTGCTAAAAAAACTAAAACGATGGGAAAAACGTAATTTTTAACTGAGGGCGAAATCATAATTTTAATTCATGGATAAAATCGTAAACTAAATGGACCAATGGGGGAGTGCCAGGCAGCTGCCGGCATGACTGTAATTTTACACTGGGGGCAAAATTGTAATTTAACCAGGAAACAAAGAAAAACGACGGAGAAAATGTAAATTTAAGTTGAGGGCAAAATCGTAACGTAGCTGTGAGAAAAAAGCCTAATGGCAAATCTGTAATTTTAAACTAGGCAAATTCGTAATTTTGATCCGATGGCAAAATTGGAATTTTTAGCTGGGAGCAAAAGCGTTAATTTATTTTTAAGTGGGGGTAAAAACATAATTTTAAAGGAAAAAAACTAATTGTAAAAGTGTAAATTTAAACGGGGCAAAATCGTAATTTTGAACCGAGGGCAAAATTTGAATTTTTAGCTGGGAGCAAAAACGTAAATTTATTTTTATGTGGGGGTAAAAACATAATTTTAAACTGATGGCAAAATCGTAATTTTAAAGCGGGATAAAAGCGTAAATTTGTTGGGCCAATAGGGGAGTGTCAGGCAGCTGCCTCGCAGTATTACCTTAGCTGCCCATTTCAGCGAATAGTTGGGCAGCACTATTATCGCCATCTTGAGAATGTAGATATTGAAAATTATACTAAGCTTAAAAATGCAAAAAAAGGAAAGAAAAAAAAAAGAAGAAGATGAAGATGGGGGGCAGCCGCCCTATCCCACCAATGGGATGGCGGAACTATTGCCGGCCATCTTCTTTGTATGTGTAGGTAATGTGATAAATAAGACGGTTATGTAACCGCATAAATACTTGTATATATTTCTTTGAATATGATACATAGGATGGTGATGTAAATATGTAAACGCCTCTGAGTACTTATGAGGTTCACACACTTCTCTACTTAAAATTGATTTTGTATTGAACACACCCCTTTATACTTTTTTGTATTGAACATGCCCCTTTATATACATATATAAAGGGACGTTCAATATGAAACCAATTAAGTAGAAAATTGTGAGGGTTGCATAAACTCTTGTACATTTTGCTTTAATTGTGTTACACAAGATGATTAAGCAGCTACTTATTTATTTTTACTTTTTTTTGAACGGCTTACTCAAATACACTCTAAGCCACGTCAGAATTGCAAACATTTGTCCATTAGTTAGATCACAAATGGCTTATGTGATTTTGGACCACCAAATTTTGTATTGTGATATTAATGTTTTTGAGTAAAAACAAAATTGTTTTTGTAGTATTTTATCATATGTATACAAAACACGTTCGTGCACATTTTATCTGCGTAGGAAAAGATAGGCCTGAAGGGCGCTATCTTTTCCTACACATTTTTTTTGCCTTAGACGAGTAGATTCTTAAGAGAGCATATAGCTACTTTCAAGGTGGTTAGTGTTCCTTTCTCTTTTGGATGTTACTAATGAGGCTATTGTGGGAGCTTTTTGTAAACAAAAATGAGTTAGTATGAATGTATGATCAAAGTTACATACACATTAATTTTTATGACCTCATTCATGTTATCCTCACATAATTTTTTGCTAATATAACTTCTCGTTTCTTTTCAGGCGAAGCAATAAAGTCGCACGAAGAAGAGATTTTTTGTTTGTACCATAAACCAGAGGCAAAAAGCTTTTCGTTTTGTAGATAGTAAAGATGATAATAACGAAATGGCAAGTAGTATGTCATGAACAAATGCATCAGCGACCGGAGAACCTGATACCTTTGTTCTTTGAATAAAGAAAGTCAAGATGAGCATCATCTTTACTGAACACAACTCTGTTACGTTTTGTCTATATTTTTAAGCATTTCGGCTGTATTGCTATTACTATCTTGTTCATCATGTAATCGTTAAAAAAACAAATGCGAGCAATTGTAAGATTCAGAAATTAGAAAGGACGGCAAATTCTGATTTCACATTGTAAACTGTTTACGAAATGTCGAAATCTTTATTCTCTGATACAACAGAAAAAAACAGCTGCTAAAGCAAAATGTAAGCATAACGTTTTCTGGTATATCCAACTGTCTTCGAGGTTGACTACTTCAAACCTGCAAATGTTTGATGGCAGTATGAACATCTTTGTCGCCCCTTCCACTGCAGTTGAGAACAACTTTGGTTCCGTTTGGTAGCGTTGGGCATAGTTTCTCCAAATAAGCAATTGCGTGCGATGTTTCCAAAGCTGGGATTATGCCCTCCAGTCTAGATAGTCTCTTAAAAGCTGCATCATATATAATCACACAAGAAAATAAACAATTAGTAAAAGAGGACTGAAAAGATAAAACAAAATGGTAGATGTGGCAATTTAGATCGGTCCAACATGTCAGGGGCGTTAAGCGGTGTCTAAAGTCTATTTGTAAGGCATAAAAGCTCCTAAATCATTTTACTCATAGGTTTTGGCTGTTAATAATTATTTATATAAGTTCTAACAATAGACAAAAATGGTTTTGTTGGTCAACACAACCCAACCCAACCCGGTCTAGCTTGTTTAACCTATATTTATTTAAAATGACATGTTTCCCCTAGAATCCGTTTTGACCTGTTAACCAACCAATCTGGCCCGCCCATCTTGCAAGTTACAACTCTACAAGATAATTTCAAATGACTGCCAAAAATACACAGAAAATCAAGGCCTCAATGACATCCTTTTTGTTAAGACTGTTAGCAACATACTATACTTGGCAATTGTGACATTTTACCTAAAAATAAGCACATACCGAGCAAATTCCATCTTCAACGTGTCAAATAAATATGAAAATCTATCTTAAAATATAACAAACTTGAACAGGTTAAAAACCTCCCAGCACGTTATCAAACTGTGTTTAAATAATACAATTTTGTAATCCTATTTACATTAGTTATTTCAAAATCACAAAAAAATGGACAAAAACATGTCGGTGTGTGAACTCCGACTGTATTAAAAAGTTGCCCGTTTTGACCAATTGTTTAACCCGCTAATGGCTTTAAAAACGCGTGGGGATCCGATGCGATTTGATCCCAAAAGCCGATGTGTGATGCGCAATGCACAAAGCGTGCGCATCACTTGCCTAGGCGTTCGTTATTAAAAAAAAATATTAAAAAGTTCTTTATAGATAATATTTTAACTTCTTAACTTTTGAACACTAGAATATAATATATTTTCATCATCTCTAGTCAGGTTTGTTTAATCGATGGTATGATTTGTTCAAACACTAAAACCCCTTTCTCAATCGATAGTCAAATTTCTTCAAACCACATCATGTGATGCGCGCATTATGTGTTCCTGATGCGTGCATTTTGAAAACCAAGAACCCGCTTATTTTGCTAACCTAAGTTTCACAAATTTCACACACTCAAAATATAAAAGTTATGCTTTCCATACCTTCCAATGCTTCTGAATCAGTGATGCTATAATATTCAGCACGACCTAAATCTTTCAGAAAGCTATGCTCAGGTCCAACTCCCGGGTAATCCAACCTACACACCACAAAGAATTAAAAGTATAACAACTAAATACACTCAAAACTATATACTAAAGGGACCATGCAGCAATATTATTCATATTTACCCTGCACTAATAGAATGAGGCTCAATTATCTGTCCATCATCATCCTGCAACAAATAGCTCATCGCACCATGCAACACACCAACTTCACCTTTCGTCAAGGTGGCTGCATGTTTTCCGCTATCTAGCCCGAAACCCGCAGCCTCAACACCGATCAGTCTAACATCTTTATCATCGACAAACTCATGAAACAGGCCCATGGCATTTGACCCGCCACCAACACAAGCAACCAGTACGTCGGGCTTTCCACCCCATTTTTCTAAGGCTTGTTTTCTTGTTTCTTTGCCGATTACAGCATGGAACTCGCGTACCATCATGGGGTACGGATGTGGGCCCGCGACAGAACCCAGTATGTAATGGGTTGTTTCGACGTTCGTCACCCAGTCCCTTATGGCTTCTGATGTTGCGTCCTTCAATGTGGCTGTCCCGGAATGAACAGCTCTAACCTGCATTAATAATTTATAAAAGATGAATAAGGGACACAAAAGTGTCGTATTCCGAGTTTCTAACCCAACACGGTCGGCTCGTTACAACCCGTACTAAGATCCAAAACAAAGGGGCGTTTGGATGTATGTTTGCAAATTGCTTATCACAAATCGAAAAAACAGAATCGTATACTATAAGGATGGGATCGGTAACGTACCCGTACCAAATTTGAACAAAACTGGGTATCAAATATCGTACCGAATATTTTGGTACACTAGGGGTACGGGTATTGGTACCAGTATTTCTCTATGGTACCCGTTTTTGTACCACTCTATTTTTTTAATTTTTTTTGAGCACTCATACGAGTACTAAATGGGTAAAACCGGTACGAGTACCAAAACAAACGAATACCAAACAGGTAAAATAGGTACGAGTACCAATACGATACGGGTACCAAATGGGGAAAATCAATATGAGTACCATAAATACCACAATACGAACTGAATCATAATATAAAAAAATCTTGAAATTCTGTATAAAATTTGGTACCATTACCATTTTTTACCCGTACCCGTACCGATACCAAAGGTACCGAATAGAGAAATCAGTAAAACTGGGTACTGATACATGTACCAAATACCCAAAATCGGTACGGGTATGGGTATTTGGGAAAAAAACATCTCATCCCTATCGTATAATCATCTAACCTCTTAACACAACTTTTGACATGATAATGCAAATCTAATTATCTTTTTAGCCTTAAAAGACAAGAAAAAAAAACCATAGTCATAATCAAACCTCTGCACCAAGTAGTTTCATTCTGAACACGTTAAGTGCCTGTCTTTCCATATCTTGAGCACCCATATAAATAATGCATTTCAACCCGAACCGCGCACAGACAGTGGCGGTCGCAACTCCATGCTGGCCAGCCCCAGTTTCCGCAATAATTCGTTCTTTACCCAGCTTCTTAGCCAGCAAAGCTTGAGCCACTGCATTGTTGATCTTATGTGCACCAGTATGGTTCAGATCTTCCCTCTTGAGATAGATTTCTGGTCCTTCACCGTTTGGACGTTTATAGTGTTCTGTAAGCCGTTCAGCAAAATAAAGAGGGCTTTCCCTACCAACATAATCCTTTAGTATGCCATCTAACTCTTTCTGCAATTGCAAAAAAAATAACAATAAAAAAGATTAGCAATATGCCAAAAACACAGCACCAAACAAACAAACAATCGTACGGACGCAGTAAAACCCACTTATAGCAAGATATTGTAGGCTGCTTCCACTAAAACACCGGGTCAAAAATCTTTTTTTAAATACATGTAGTATGTACGACAATCAGTGTTGTAAAAAACGGGATTAATTGCCGATTCATCAGTAATCGTAGTTCACAGATTAAATTTCACCTAGTCGGACCAAAAATTGTTTATTGGTCAAAGTCAGTCAAAAGTCGGTCAAAATCTTTAAAGTATTTGAAAAAAATATACTTAAGTTTATTAAGATTTTGATAAGTTTGAAAAACTATATTTAAAATTTTGATAAATTCTGTATATATATAAGTTCGAAAAATTACATATAAAATTTTAAACCGACTAATACCTAGTCAGTACCCCCACCACTCTAGACTAGCATCTAGCGATTTTTATAAGCATGATAATAATACAAATAACACATATTGTGGCTAAGGAAAACAAAACAAAAACCACTAAAATTACTCGTTGTGCTAAACGTACCCATTTCCTATGATTTTTACTTTTTTTCTACACAAGAATTCCTAGGTTTTCTAAAATACACCACAACTGGCACTACGCAGAATTTAACCCCTCGAAAACTCCTAAGGGGGTACGGTGTGGTCGGCAAAACAAGTCGGTAAAGGTGTTTACCGAATAGGTAAACCATTGCCATCACCCATTTTACCGAAGAAGATCATGCAATGCGGTGAGGGTATACCGAATCGGGGAGAGGGAGGGAAGGGGAGAGAGAGAGGGGTGTGTGGTGGGGTCCATGCCTTATCAACCAATCACACATTTTTCCTTTTTTTTAAATAGTTTACCTATTCCAAAGTGTTTAACCACCGCCAACGTTTTTGAGCAATAGGTAAAATGATGTGGCACTGTTTGATTGGGTGATTTGAGAGTTTATCTATTCAAAGTGTCTAACCACTCCCTACACCCTAAGGGCTTTACTTACCTCATCCCCACCAATTAAATCAGTCACATCTAGGGGTGTTCTTCGGGTTTTTTGGGTCGGGTTGTTCGGGTTTTTGGCTAGGAAAAAGTGACCCAATAACCGACCCATTTAAAGTTCGGGTTGTTCAGGTATGGGTTATTCGGGTTAGTTCGGGTCAGGTTGTACGGTTTTCGGGTTTGGATGTAAAATGAAAAATAGAATGTTTCTTTCACAAAATATCATCAAATATATCATGTTAAAACAATATCATCACAATTCAAACATCATTTAATAATATGGTATGATAATATTCAAAAGTCTCGAAACTTAATGTTTCAAATACAAAACACTTCAAATCAAATCGCATCTATAAAAAAAAGACAATTAATGTTCGGGTTTCAAGTTTTGGGTTGTTCGAGTTTTTGGTTGGGAAAAAGTGACCCGATAACCGACCCATTTAAGGTTCGGGTTGGTCGGGTTTGGGTGTTTCGGGTTCGGGTTTTTCGGTTATTCTCTAATTCGGGTTCGGGTGACTTCGAATTCAGGTCGGTTTTCGGGTTTTGGATAAAAAAGAACAGCCCTAGTCACATCACTTCTCCACATAACTACATTTATCTCATATTTTATCTCATAGCATATAAGGTACCCTTTAGCCTCACAATTACCAAATATCAATATCACCAACAAACTACTAATAACAAAAAAAAAGTAATTCAAAATTAATTCTTTAACCAAATTCTAATTAAAGATAACACTAATTACTTCAACCAAACAAAAAGCCAATTAATTTAAACTAAAACAAATTACCTGAAATTCATGGTCGGTTGCTAGGGCATGAAAAGCAGACTCAAGTTCCGATAAAGCATACATTAGAGTTTCTGGCACATACTTTCCTCCAAACTTACCGAACCGGCCGAGCGAATCAGGGCGGAGAAGCGCCGGTTCAGCCGGCGCAGCCGATGAATTGGTGGATTGTTGGGTCATGACACAAGAAACTGAAAAGGATTTGGGTGAAAAGGTGGAAGCTTTAGTGAATGTGAGGGATGATTGTGAAGGGTTAGATCTGGGATAAGGTGAAGATGAGGGTTTGGTAATGGTGGCTCTGTAGGATATGTTGGAGGAAGAGAATGCCATTTTTATAAGGGGGTTTTACTGTTTGGAGATGAATTGTTGAAAATCTTGAAGAAGGTATGTATATATATTATGTATATAGCAAGTGACTCACTGAGTTGGTGTAGTGTGAAAGGTCAGATTGTTGGATTAATTAAAAAGGTAACAATGTAATGCGAATTGATTTCGTGTACAATTGATGGTCTCTTATTTTTTTTAATTTTATTTAATGAAAAAAGTGCTTTTTTTAGTATGTTATTTGTAACTTTTTATAATTATAATTAATTATTTGTAACTTTAAGATACCAGCTCTCATACGACCTGCATTAATTATTTATAATTTTTTTATCTGTTACTTTTAGATACCAGCAATCATACAACCCGTATTATAAGACGTTTCTAGTGATACGACATCTATAAGAGGGTCTTTCTCCTACATCATAAAGAATGATATGATAGTGTATAACCCATACGGTTTATATTGCCCTATATGACACATATTGTTTGAGAGTACATTATCTATAATTTAATGTGTTTACGAATGATATTATATGATTCGACATGGACCGGAAAATTAAGCTAACAACAATTTGATATGATTCGACATGGACCGGAAATTTAAGCTAACAACAATTTATATTACAAATTTAGGTAATAAAATGAATATAATAAATTTTAGAGTTAATTACACAAATGGGTCATGTGGTTTATACCTAATTTCGCCTTTGGTACTAACTTTTTTTTAACAGGTTTAGGTTCTATGGTTTCAATTTTGTAACACCTTTGGGTACTAACACCAAAATTAGTTAATTAATGACTAAAATACCCTTGCATTTTTTGAAGTTTATCAATGTAACACATTTGGGTACTAACACCTAATTTTATTTAAGTTTAAATCAATTTTACAAAATCTATTTTTTTTTCATCTTTTTATTATATCCCTTAATTAACATAAAATCTATTTATTTTTTTTATTTTCATATTTTTATTAAATTTCTTATTTAACATAAAATCTACTTGTTACACCAGTATTTTTTTTAAATAGACTTTTTAAATAAAATCTACTAGCTATATAGTTTTATGTAAATTAAATTTCTTACTTGTTTTAAATAATGTAAACCTTACTCGTTTTGAATTTTGGATTGAAATGATTGATAATAATAAATATCTTTCATGTAAAAAAATTTAAGCCTTTTTTAACTCGTTTTTTTTGTTCATTTACATTTTACTATTTTAGAAAGATACTTAATTTACATAAAACTATATAGCTAGGTATTTTAGATAAAACTAAAAAAAAAATTAAGCCTTTTTTTAACTCGTTTTTTTGTAAAAAAGATATTTAATTTACATAAAACTATATAGCTAGTAGATTTTACTGGTGCAACTAGTAGATTTTATGTAAATTAAATATCTTTCTAAAATAATAAAATGTAAATGAATAAAAAAACGAGTTAAAAATGGCTTAATTTTTTTTACATGAAAGATATTTGTTATTATTATTATCAATCATATATATCTAAAATTGAAAACGAGTAAGGTTTAAATTATTTAAAACGAGTAAGAAATTTAATTTACACAAAACTATATAGCTAGTAGATTTTATTTAAAAAAATCTATTTAAAAAAATACTGGTGTAACAAGTAGATTTTATGTTAAATAAGAAATTTAATAAAAATATGAAAATAAAAAAATAAATAGATTTTTTGTTAATTAAGAGATATAATAAAAAGATGAAAATAAAAAAATAAATAGATTTTGTAAAATTGATTTAAACTTAAATAAAATTAGGTGTTAGTACCCAAATGTGTTACATTGATAAACTTAAAAAAATGCAAGGGTATTTTAGTCATTAATTAACTAATTTTGGTGTTAGTACCCAAAGGTGTTACAAAATTGAAATCTTAGAACCTAAACCTGTTAAAAAAAAGTTAGTACCCAAAGGCGAAATTAGGTATAAACCACATGACCCATTTGTGTAATTAACTCTAAATTTTATAATAACTTTAACTTATAAAGTTAGGTAATAAAATGAATATTATAATTTTCATAATAACTTTAACTTATAAAAACATTGTATTTCATCTTGTCATGATATGAATCGAGAAAGAAACATTGTGCACCTCATAAAGTGAATTGGTCCCCTATCTCCACAACCACAAAGAAACTTGGAACAAATCTTTTAAACAAGGCAGAATTATAAATTGCTACAAATATTTTTATTATAGAATACAAAGTTAATGAAGAGTGCAACCACACTTTATCAACTCAAGAGATGTATGATCGATTTTCGGCTACAAATTTCGCTCATGATAATATGACGATCTTTTTGAAGAACTAGAGCTAGGTGAGATGAACCCTTTTTTTATTTATTATTATTTTTTGAGTTAATTACTGTTTTCGTCCCTGAGGTTTGTCAAAAATAACGGTTTCAGTCCATTAGTTTAAAAATTGTGATTTCAGTCCATTAGTTTCATTTTCGTAACCATTTCAGTCCACCAACTTAACTCTATCCATTTATTTTTGTTAACTTTGGGTGAAATTACCAAATTACCCCTATGGTTAAATTTAAAAAAAGGCTAGTCACAGGTTTCGAACCTGTGACCTTTGCTTTGAAAGGTAACTGTTAAACCAATATGCCATGTATTAAGATTGTGAATGAATTCAATTTGTTTTTCTTATAACATAGCTTACTCATCATCTTCTACCCTAAACCTATTCATCATCTTCCACAAACCTTTCATTCACCACCATTAACAACCCACCACACAACAACCACCTCCGCCACACAACAACAACTTCTGCCACACACAGCCACCACACCACAACCACCTCCGCCACACACCACCACCATCCTCGTCACACACCACCACACCGCAACCACCTCCGCATAACACCACCACCATCCCCATCACACACCACCACACCTCCGCCACACACCACCACACCTCCGCCTCCGCCACAATCGCTCCAATAATCCGCAACGGCCGTGTTCGCTCCAATAATCCACACCTCCGCCACATACCACCACACCTCCGCCTCCGCCACACCTCCGCCTCCGCCACCTCCGCCTCCGCCACAATCGCTCCAACAATCGTGTGATGCATTTGGTTGCGTGTTGAGAGTGAAATTCAGGTTAGGATTTGTGTGATTTAGGTTAGGGTTTGTGTAATTTGTGTGAAGATTATTGTTACATTGTGATTTAGGTTAGGGTTTGTGTAAGTTGCAGAGGTTGAAGGTGGTGAAATGGCAATTAGCCTGCAATTACCAAAATGAAAACAATATGATGTAAATCACAAACTTAATACATGGCTCAATGGTTGAGTGGTTGTTTTCAAAATCAAAGGTCATGGGTTCGAATCCTGTGAACTGCATTTTTTATTACAATTTGTTAAGTTAGCAGGGGCAATTTGGTCATTTCACCCAAAGTTAACAAAATAAATGGATGGAGTTAAGTTAGTGGACTGAAATGGTTACGAAAATGAAACTAATGGACTGAAATCGCAATTTTTAAACTAATGGACTGAAACCGTTATTTTTGACAAACCTCAGGGACGAAAACAGTAATTAACTCTTATTTTTTTAATTTTTTAGTTTTAATGTTTTATCCGAGTAAGTGGTACTATTATCCTGAACTTGTGGCCACTTTTGATTTCTTCGCTCCATAATCTTCTTTCCCCTTCAATGGACATTCACTTTGTGAGTATTTGTCTTTTGTTTAATTTACACCACTGGTCTATAGCTGTTGGAAATCAGGCCCTTGATCGAATACACAAGCACCGGATGAACGAACTGGTTCGACTCTTTTATAAATTTATCAATGAAAAACACACTAATTACAATGACCCTAACCATCTATTTATACTAAACATATTCTAGTCCTAACCCAACTCGAACTCTATAAATACAATAAATAAACAAACTAGATAAACTTATCTAATAAACCTTGATGCCCAAGAAAACATCCCTAGACTAGAATTAGGAAAACTAAATAAAATAAACTAAAACACTTAGCACCCTCAAACTTTTGAGTTATGACAAGATTAGTCCCAATAATAGCAACATTGTATTTTTCTATAAGCTTTAATGAAGTATGCATTTAAGTTCTGTTAAATCGCGTCATGTTATTTTTTTTCCTTTGGTTCTCTAACACGATACATTTTAACTCGGTTCATACTGTAGTGATATATAATCTGAATAATCATATCAAATGATCATGTGAATCATATTTGAGTTTTGTAAATAGCATGTGGTGATGGTTTCACGAGAACTAATAGTTGTCATATAATCATGCATATGCACAGCAGAACAAAGAGTTAAACCAAAAGACATGTGACGTATAATAGATATCATGTAATAAACCGTATCAGTATAATTAATATATCAAACAAAAAACGTATGTCATATGTTCATATTGACAGTCTATGTATTTATTGATCTACAAATATTCATAAAATAGTTTATAGATAAAAAAATTAAATTTCATTTTATCTATTTGATTTGGTTGAGATTCCTTGAAGTGCTTAATTCTTTTAATAGTGATTAAATGTGTATAAACAATAATTTTACAGTTTTATAATTTATTTAGGTTGTTTACTCTTTTTAGCACACAAAGTTTTCATTAAATTCCCTTATTAAGTTTATCTTGATTAATTTAAAAATATTTACAATAATAAATTAGAGTTAAATGCCATTTTAGTCCCTGTGGTTTGGGTCATTTTGCCAGTTTAGTCCAAATGTTTCATTTTTAACCTGTGGGTCCAAAAATGTTTCACAGTTGTCATTTTAGTCCACTGGGTTAACTTCATCCATTTTTTCTGTTAACGAGAAGGCCAATTCGGTCATTTTATATGGCTGAATTACCCTTTTAGTTAACAGAATTACATACAAAATGACCAAATTGGCCTTCTCGTTAACATAAAAAATGGATGAAGTTAACCAAGTGGACTAAAATGGCAACTGTGAAACCTTTTTGGACCCATAGGTTAAAAATGAAACCTTTGAACTAAACTGCCAAAATGACCCAAACCGCAGGGACTAAAATCTCAATAATTTCAAAGTATTTTCCTATACCAATCATTTTTTTTTGAACGGTAACTTTCATTAACCACAATAAAACCAGCCTACCCACAACCCGAGCAGACCGACAACCCAACCAAGACTACATATTCACAAATTTACACCAATCATCCCAAGTTACATCTTTGTGACGCGATCTATTAACGAACCAAAGAAAACTAACAGCTTTAACTTGGCTAAAAATGTTTTCTACTCTAACCGTTTTGCTCGAGAATCTCGCTTCATTCCTTGCTTTCCAAATGTTTTTGAACTGTAACTATACCAATCATTTACTTTTATTAAACAATTAATCTTTTATCCAAAACAGATATTTGTTGTTAACTTATAGTCAAATCCTAAAGTAAATTTATTTAAATTTATTCCGTTTTTGTGAATTCTATATGCATTTAAACAATTAATCTTTTATCCAAAACAGATATTTGTTGTTAAATTAAAGTCAAATTCTAAAGTAAATTTATTAAAACTAGTATTAAGCCCACCATGCGGCGAGGGCGTAAAATTGTGTTAAATGGTACCAATGTCATACCACCGTTAGCAACCAGCGACATTGACGTTGTGGCGTGTTAACCCGAATAAATTAGAGCGTAACGTAAAACATAGAAAATAATGACTAAGTCGACTTAGCACCCGTGCGTTGCAATGAACCTGTCATATGGGAAAAATATAGACGATGTAAAAACGTTGAACCATACACACACGTTGTGTCGTGTTAACTCACAAATTTAGAACGAAGCGTAAAACGAAACGTAAAAACGTTGAACCACACATGCACGTTGCGCCGTGTTAACTCGCAAAATTTAAAACGAAGCATAAAACAAAAGTTTTGTGAAATATGAAAAAGTATAGGGGATCAAAGTTCAAGGTAAAAAATTTGTGAGGTTAAATTGCCAAATATGAAAACTTTTGGGTTAAAAGTGAAAAATCAAATAGTTTTGGTTTAAAATTGTAATATCGGTATATATTTTTTAAAAACCTCTTTAAGCATTATGTACAACCACTCAATGCATAAAAATTTTTGCAAATTTATTCCATTTTTGTGATTTCTATGTACAAATTTATAAATTATCAGATCAAATTGATATATTTATATAGGACTAGGATCATATCATGATTCATGAGAACTAAAGAGAGATTTGTGAATCGAGAGAACAACTATCAGACGAGACGAGAAATTTTTTTAGTTTTTTTCTTACTTTTATTTATATGTTACTATAATGTTTACCTAAACAAAAGAAAATTTGAAAACATATATGTACATTGACGGGTTGCATACATATACAACGTGAACTACATATGTATGTACATTCGCATGCTACGAATATGTATATCATTAATCTACATATAATTTTTTGGTTTTTTTTTTATTTTTATAATAATAACCTTTTAATTAAAAAAAAGTTAAAAATAAAAAAATTATTTGGTTGATGGGCTTTATATAATATGGGCCACCGAAAGAGAAATGGATACTATGCTACTAGTATCATGTTCTTTACGGACAACCCAAAGTGGCACATGCCCAATTTACCACCCCAAGAGAAAACCATAGTTGATGGCCTGCTCGTGTTGTGGGCGGTAGGACTAATATTTCTTAATTAATTAAAAAAACAATATTATACTTTTCTTTAGAAGAAAAAACTAAAACGACAGTAATACTGTAATTTTGAGCTTGGGCAAAACTGTAATTTGTTAGGACTAATGAGCGAGTGTTAGACAGTTGCTTGACACGAATAAAAATTAAATCGAGTAAACCAATTAAAACAAAACACTTTCTATAGTTTTGGTAAAAAAACTAAAATAATGACAATACTATAATTTTGAACTGGGGCAAAATTGTAATTTTTTGCTAGGGTAAAATCGTAATTCGTCAAAAGATAAAGCGATGACAATACTGTAATTTTTAACCAGGGGCAAAATCGTAACTTTTAACAGGGGCAAACTCGTAATTTTTAACTGGGGTAAAATCATATCATATCCCCATAACAACTGATACGGGTAGGAGCTCAACTAAGTGACAAATTGCATTTTTAGTTGAGCTCCATTTGTCACTTAGTTGAGCTCCTACCCGTATCAGTTGTTATGGGGATATGATATGATTTTACCTCCAGTTAAAAATTACGAGTTTGCCCCTGTTCACAGTTACGATTTTGCACCTGGTTAAAAATTACAGTATTGTCATCGCTTTATCTTTTGACGAATTACGATTTTACCCTAGCAAAAAATTACAATTTTGCCCCAGTTCAAAATTATAGTATTACCATTTTTTAGTTTTTTTTACGAAAACTATAGAAAGAAACTTTTCAAGATGTGTCATGTAGTAGTGTTAAACACATATACATGACACCATGTTGTATCAAGTTTTATTTGTGTTTCATCAATGTTTCCAATTAGGGTGAAGGGAGTGGAATAGGTAAAGGGTTCGGTAAACCCTTTATCGATCGGGGAAGCCACCGCCAACATTGGGTTTATCGATCGTGAAGAAGAATCTCGGTGAACCTTTACCGACTCGGTGAGAGGGAGGGAAAGGGGAGAGAGATGGGTGTGTGGTGGGGTCCATTGCTTCTCAACCAATCACACATTTTTCTTTTTTTTTTAAATAGTTTACCTAAACCTCATTAAGTAAACCACCTCCAACGTTTTTGAGCATTAGGTAAACAAATTAGGTGAATTGATGTGACATTGTTTGATTGGGTGAATGAGGAGTTTACCTATTTGGAATAGGTAACCACTCCCTTCACCCTAATAGTAAGTATGTGGAGTGCTCAAGTACATGGCTTATATTTTTTTTTTTTTGAACGGCGATATTTCTACAACAGGCGATAGAGATCGCACCTACCCTATAACTCGGGTAGGCCCCTCCGCCCCACTCCGGCATCCAAGGCTATGTTGTCTTAACCGGGCCCACGCTTGGTGCATCAGAGTTTGGCTAAGGCGTTCCCCGAGAAAATTTCCAGCCCACTGCCCACCCGATTAACCGGGAGCGTGTAGTTGCACCCTCCACAAGAGTCGGGGACTCTCTGGAGTAAATGCACTGTAATAGAAAACTCGGGGTGGCTCCCGGGTTTCGAACCAACTGGCCCTCCACCCGTTCATTGCCATTCCCCCAAATGTGATGGGTGTGGGGATCGAACTTGGCCATCCTAGGAAAACCAAATCCTTTCCACCACTCCACCACAAGTGGAGGATACATGGCTTATATTATTACATAGACTTCTTGTTGATTACCTTTGAATGTGGAGACATGGCTTATATTATTACATAGACTTGTTGTTGATTACCTTTGAATATAAACTATTTTAGGTTTTTTTTTTTTTTTTTTTTTTTTTTTCAGTTTGTTTGTTACACAAACAGGGGCGGATCTTAGTGGAGCAGTGGCAGGGCCACGGCCCTGGCAAGTTTTTCGGCCGTAGTGCTAATTTTCCGCATTTCGATCGAAATTTTGTATATATACTATGTTCGGCCCTCGCAAGTTTTTCGGCCGTAGTGCTAATTTTAGTGCCCGTGTCTTTCGGCCCTGGCAGGTTCAACGGGCAAGATCCGCCACCGTACACAAAGTTGTTGTTCGAATCCAACTTTGGAAATTATGTTCTCTTATAAAATTTGTACTTGTACCATATGGAGGATGAAGTATTTTTGTTGTTTAGCAAACGAATACCGAAACATGTATTCCTAAATGATATAGTTCCATCCCAGCTTCGATAGTAGTTAGTGTGTCTTGGATTTCCCTATACATGACATACCACCATCCATTGGCGAAGCATAGTGAGGGTGGGAGGGGGCGGCCGACCCCCCAAACTTTTCGCTTAGTAGTGCATAGTATGTAGTTTTCGTATAGAATTTTTTGGGTATATATGTTTTCGACCCCCCGTTTTATAGTCTATAGAATTTTTTGGGTATATACGTTTTTGACCCCCGGTCGGAAATCTCAAGCTTCGCCACTGCCACCATCAATGTATAAACACCAAAACCTTAAAAATGTTAAGAATCATCAAAGGTCAACGTTTGATCAAATAGGTTGAGGTTATCAGTTATCACATATCTTCAACATAATTTAACCACTTTATAGCTAGCCATCGCCCAACAAAAAAAAAAAAAGCAAAATAGCAAATACGTGAGAATCACAATTACTCAAAATACATTGTTCACAACCAACACAAATAGGTATATAATAAAGATGTATAACAAAAAAAAAAAAAAATGCTAGAAGATAACAAAATCTAATTCTAATAAAAGAGTCATATTAATGCCATATGGCATTTTCTCATTTAATTCACTAATAATATATATTTATATTTCATATGCATAAATATTATGATGCATACTAATAACAATAAACTTGTCATAAGGTTTGTTTAGCTATTTCATATTTAGTAATTTAAAAGTTTAATATTTCTGTAAGGACAATAGAGATGTTTTTATTGAAAAAATAATAATTAAAAAAAGAAAGATAATAAATTACAACGATAATAAAACTATCAAAATAATAATAATTTTTACATTTTAAAAGAATATATATAATATTGAATTAATTTACCCAATGAATTAATAATAATTAAGAATATGTATACATATATAAGGGATGGCGGGGCACCAAGCGGCTTCGACAAATATTCCAAAAAATGTCACCTGACAATTCCTAATGTAATTGAGTTTTTTAAATACAAGTTAATTTGATCTATAAGCTTTTTAATAGGGGTGCAAACGAGCCGAGCTACTCGCGAGCTACTCGAGCTCGGCCCGAAAAAAAGCTCGAACGAGCCGAGCTTAAACGAGCTCGAGCTCGAGCCTAAAAACAAGCTCGTTTACTAAACGAGCCCGAGCCCGAGCCCGAGCTTTGCTTATCGAGCTCGAGCCGGCTAGCGAGCCTAATCGAGCTTTCTGTTTGAATATTTTTTATTAATATATAAAACATATATTTATGTAATAATAATTACCATTTATATAAATATAAAAAATAACTAAATTATATATATATAATAATAGTTATAATTAATATAAATTAATTAATAAATACTAAACGAGTCGAGCCCGAGCCGAGCTCGAGCTTGAAAAATTACCTTCGAGCCGAGCTCGAGCTTCATAAATAAAACTCGAATCGAGCCGAGCTCAAGCTCAAGCTTCCATATGTTAAACGAGCTCGAGCTCGAGCCTGGTCGAGCTCGGGCTCGGCTCGTTTGCACCCCTACTTTTTAAATTTAATATGAATTCTAATTCTAATAAAAGAGTCATATTAATACAACATGACATTTTCTCATTCAATTCACTAATAATATATATTTATATTTCATATGCATAAATATTATAATGCATAATAATAATTATATTTTAGCTATTTCATATTTATTAATTTAAAAGTTTAATATTTCTTTAAGGAACAGTTGCTATGTAAGGTTGGTTGGTTTCTAAAGTAAAAAGTAGAGATGACTTTAAGCTGTTGATACTTGCTGAAGATTGTTAAATTACAAACAAAACTACAAATGTCGTATATAAAAACGTGTTTAGAAATTTATAAATGTAATGTCTATCTTGATTTTACATTGTTTGATTTAATAAGAATAGTTCATTTATGTAAATCGGTTTACATATTATAAAATTACATTATTTTTATCTTCAAATCCGTGTAGTACGCGGGTTTATAAACTAGTATAAAATAACGGTGTCCACATGCATAAAAGTACGTACTTGTTTTATGCCGCTTGGCGTTATAACGTTCTAGAGTCTAGAACATTATCCTAGGCTCATATAATATTTAAGTGTCATTTCTTCTATCGCTTGTGTGTGAATCGTGTCGTAGTTTTATTAAGCAACAATAAGGGGCTGTTTGTTTAGGTCTGAATGGCCCCATTAATAGGCAACCTCTGAATCGGTCAGAGGTTAAGGTGTTTGTTTCACGAAATATGCACCTCTTAATGAAACCATTCAGATCTGAATGGTTCAGATATTGTTGAGATTTGAATGGAACGTATTACATGTATACCCTTTTGCCCTAACAACATCTTCTTCCACCATTCAGATCAACTCCACTCCAGACCTTCTTCCCCTCCAGAACTCCACTCCAGACCTTCTTCTACAGCCGCACTTCTTCCCATCATCTTCTTCCACCATCGACCAACTCCACTCCAGACCTCCACACACTCGTCGCCCTACCCCTCAATCGAAGCTCCACAGTCGCCGCCCAACCCTCTGCAACGCCGCCATCTTCTTCCACCGTCGAAGCTCCTCATCCGAGACCTCTCCACAATCGATTAAGGTACTATTTCTTCCATCACTGTTGTTTGATTTTGAAGTTGTCTTGTTCGATTGTGAAGGGGTTTCATGAATAAGATTAAACATACCAAATCGAACGGCGAGCTTGAAGGATCCTGGTGAGTGGTGAATCGGCGGTGAGTGAGAGGCTGAACTGATGATGGGATTTGCCGATTTGGGAATGGGCGGTGTTTGTGAAACTGATTCAAAAAATTAGGGTTGGAAATAAATGAAAACGTTCTATTAGGGTAAAAATGTCATTTTACACCGTTATTCAGAGCTGCAACCAAATAAGGCTGACAAATCGTGTCTTAACAGGTTTAACAGGTTTCTGACGGCGCGCACAACATAAGTTTCAAACATGATTACAACTCGTTTAACTACTTTCTACCTCATGTTTATAAAACAGTTTTATGTTTTATGTGCAAAGATGAATAAATGATAGATCCTAACATTGTAATTTTAATTATTTTAAAAATAAAAAAAGTCAAAGGGTGTATTTTTCAGTCAAACAGATCTAATCGTGTCTTAACAGATACCCAATTGCCAGCCCTACAACCAAACATAAGTTTACTGGTTCACCACTTATTGATTTAGAGCCTCTTACCCATTCAGACCTCTTATTCATTCAGCACTTATTGGTTTAGATGTTGCCAAACAGCCCCTAAATGTTACATTTCTAAATAACTGGCTTAAAAATTAAAAATAAGAAAAATAATTTTATTTTAGATTTTACACAACTTAAACTCGTGGAAATTAAACTTTTTGTAGATGGTATACATGCACGGATATGGTTATACCTATACACCCCTTAGACTCATTGACGGATCTTAGCTTGAGCATGGGTCAGATCCACCAGTGCTTAGAGTCGCATGCGATGACTTGCGGGGTATAATGGATGTTTTTTAAATATACACGAGCAATAAAGTAGACACGAGGGTAATATTGTCGTAACAAATTTTTTCAAATATGTTATTATGTAGACACGTAGCATTGTAAAAGATAAAACGTAAATAGGATCTGATATATGACTACAATGTCACGACAGGCGACAGCAAATATAAGATTGTTATAAATTGATTATTTAAAATTATAATTAACACGCAAAGTAGCACCTCTTATTCTATTCTCTATGTACACTTGATGAATGACCGAAATAATATGAAAACAAGAGGGACAATGTAGTAATATTAATTTAACCCATAGAAAAATCTGGGGGTATTTTGACGTGTACCGAGCCAGCGTGACAACAGGACTTAGGCTAAATAAATTAATCTTATTTCTTTTAATTCAGTTTATGTTTTCAGTATGGTTAGCTTGTGTGTCAAGGAGTGTTCCTAAAATAAAGGAGTGGTGATCCATGATCTCCTCCATGTGGGTAGTGGTTAGTCGTAATTTCCTTTATATGTAATTTGTTTGAGTATTAATGGATTATGCAGAAAATTGTCCCATATCCTCTTCCTTAATTTCTTTCTGTTTTCCCTCTTAATTTCTGGCTATTGAATCTGATTGATCGGACCACATTAGTGGTATCAGAGCAGTCGTGATCCAATGGAAACCCGTAACAAAAAATCGCTCGAGCAATTCCAGCAGGAGACGCAAGATCAATTCGTTAAAGTTAACGAGATGTTCCAGCAGTTAATGCAAGAAATCCAGTCTGTCAAGCAGGAACGACACGACGGTTCGTCGGGTTCCGGTGGCAAACTCATCGTCACGGGTGATGCGGCCAAGCCGTATCTCAAGCTTTATTTCCCTCGTTTCAGCGGCGACGACCCAACCGGTTGGTTGTACCAGGCCTCTCAATACTTCGAATTTCAAAATGTTGCTCCGGAAGAACAGGTCCAATTGGCTTCGATCCATCTCGACGGTATCGCCTTATAATGGCACCGTTGGTTCACCAAACTTAAAGGGCCGACGACTTGGAGGGAGTTCTCTCAGGCGTTGTTGGCACGCTTTGGGCCGACGGATTATGAAAATCCGGCCGAAGCGCTGTCCCGATTGAAACACACGACCACAAACGCACACTATCAAAAAACATTTGAAAAGTTGTCTCATCAGGTGGATGGACTTTCCGAAGAATTTTTAACAGCATGTTTCATTGGTGGTCTTAAGGATGAGGTTAGATTGGAGGTCAAGATGAAGAAACCACGTTCCCTCATGGAGGCGATGGGGTTGTCTCGAATGGCTGAGGAAAAATTGAACCTTTCAAAAACCCGGGTTCACTCCACCCGTTTCCCTACATCTTCTGTGGGCCGCCCCACTACCGCCAACTCAGCTGGGATTTTAGGCCCAGGCCCATCAACCACCTTGGCTTTACCCAACCCTCCTCCTACCCGTAGAATTTCCAACGCAGAGGCTAAGGCACGCAGGGAGAAAGGTCTGTGTTATTACTGCGATGACAAATATTTTCAGGGGCATCGCTGCACTAAACCTCAATTTTTTGTCATCTGCGATGTTGAAGAGATCGAGGAACCGCCGCCCACCACCGACTCACAGCGACACCCAAGCCGAGATCTCCTTTCACGCAATTACCGGGGCTGTTCACCCTCAAACACTACGGTTGCCGGGTACGATGTTGCATAAAGATGTCGTCGTCCTAGTTGATGGGGGTAGTATCCATAATTTCATCGAACAGGCTCTAGTCGACCGATTTGGCCTCCTGATTGATCGGGCGATCACCTTTGAGGTTATCGTATGGAATCAGGACAAAGTGTTATGTCTGGGCCGAGTTAAGAATCTTTCCCTCATTATTCAGGGGTATACGATTTCAGCCGACTTTTGGGTTTTACCTGTTGCTTCTTGTCCTGTGGTTTTGGGGATTCAATGGCTCAAGACTTTGGGTCTGGTGGAAACAGATTATAAAAACCTTACCCTCGGCTTCACGTTAGCGGGTGCATGACATACCCTTCAAGGACTCAAAGCCACCGAACTACAAGCGCTACCCACCAGTGAATTTGTCGCTTTGCAGGGGTTAGCCTATCTCTTACAGATTGCCCCCGTGGGGGAAGCCGAGTCAATAAATCACGTTCCGTGTATGGCTATCCAGGAAGTATTAAAGCGTTATGATCAGGTTTTTCAGGAGCCCCGGTGTCACGGCCCCCGACCCGGTTTGACCCGTTTCAGGAGCCGCGGGACAGAAATCCCGTGGTATTTAACAGCGGAAGTTTTCACCAGGACCTTTTAAAAACTGAAATTTCCTGATTATTTTATTTCACAACTCGGGATAAAACCTGGTAATTTACAATCTTTGAGATTTCACAAGGAAATCTTTTATTTTACAAAACCTATTTCTTTATTTTATATTGAGCCACTTCCTTAAGCTGGTAGTGCTTCTCGGCACTTTTCCTGGATCACAATAGATCACCTGAAACATGTTTGAAAAAGGTTTTGTCAGCGGGAAATACTGAGTGAATCATTCATTTTGCTAAAATGACACGTTTGTTATAATTTACAGTATTAAGGAAGATTACAATGTTTCAGATATCAACCAACTACCCACAGTATTTGTCATCGACTCATTTCGTGACTGTGGTCATATTACTATTGAGTCCGTTCACCCAATAGTAACGAGTATCATTAATTAGGTTCGCCCACCTAAAGTGATAAAAACAGTAATGTGCACAATACCCCACATACCGGCTGTAATTTGGTGATTACATAAACTTAATCCCTGTAATTATAACTTTGAAAACATTTTAAGAATTTATAAAGCATTTTGATAAAAAGAGAATGACTCACATTGCAGATTTAATTGAGCAGAGCCTAGCCTACTGATTAGCCTTTTAACCTAATTTAATAACAAGCACACAATTCGGTTAGTAACTTAATACAGCATTTACGATAACTCACGAGATTAAAACCTTCACAACGAATGACAAAGTGCGATACTTAAATATCCATCGATTTAACGACGAATGACAAAGCATAAACCCTAATGTGGGCAGCACTTAAACATCCATTGGATAGTTTAATCGATCGGACATTGAATCGTATCAGCGATCGAGTTATTACCCTGTATTGCGGCAACACTTCGTGATCAGTGTGTGTGTTTTAGACTGTTTTCACTATAACTCGGAGTGTAATTGGAATTTAAACGTCGCATCAACGCCCAGAATCAAGTCCCACAGCCTACTATTTATATCTGAAAAATGTCCTCCCCCGCGTGTCGCGACAGGTAACAACTTAGGGTAGGGTAGGTGCGTGTCCCAGTAGGCTTGCTGAGTTGGTTTTGCATGAAAAATCGATTTACACGTTAAACTGTATGGATTTTACCGAATAGGGTTTACCCCCCCCCCCCCCTGAGTTTTAGGGGCCCTGATTCTAATTCCAATTATTCTGAAAATTTTAGGGTTTGTTCAGAATCACTTGGGTTTCTCAATTAGGGTTTCCTTTTTGACTAATTAACTAAATAATTAGAACTTTTAATGAGAGTTGTTACATTCTCCCCACCTTAATAAAAATCTCGTCCTCGAGATTTATTGGAATAAATGAGGATACTTTCGCTTCATTTCTGATTCCAGCTCCCAAGTATATTCAGCTCCTCTCTTTGAATCCCATCTGACTTTGACTAAAACTAGTCGCTTGTGTTTGAGAAACTTGATCTTTCGATCCTCAATTTGAAGAGGTTTCTCAACAAATTTTAGCTTTTCGTTTACCTCTATATCTTGAAGAGGTACTATCAGTGATTCGTCTGATAAACATTTCTTGAGATTGGATACATGAAATACATCATGTACTCCAACTAGTTCTTCTGATAGTTGTAAACGATAAGCAACTGGTCCTATACGTTGGATTACTGGAAATGGTCCTACGTACCTTGGACTTAGCTTTCCTTTCTTTCCGAATCTAACAACTCCTTTCCAAGGAGAAACTTTCAACAATACTCTGTCTCCAACTTGGAATTCTAACGGCTTGCATCTATTGTCTGCATAACTTTTCTGACGATCTCGAGCCGTCTTCAGCCTTTCTTTGATTTGAGTAATCTTGTCAGTCGTCTCTTGTACTATTTCAGGACCTGACAATTGACTTTCTCCTATTTCTGCCCAACAAACTGGAGTTCTGCACTTTCTTCCGTACAGTGCTTCAAATGGGGCGGTTTCAATACTTGAATGATAACTATTGTTATAGGAGAATTCAATTAATGGTAAATGATCGTCCCAATTTCCACCAAAATCTATTACACATGCTCGAAGCATGTCTTCTAGAGTTTGGATCGTCCTTTCACTTTGCCCGTCTGTTTGAGGATGATATGCAGTACTCAAATTTAGTCGAGTTCCCATAGCTTGCTGGAAGCTTTTCCAGAAATGAGAAGTGAAACGACTATCTCTATCTGATACAATGGAGAGTGGAACTCCAAGTAGAGATACGACTTCATCTACATACAACTTTGCCAGTCTTTCCATGCTAAAGGTTTCTTTCATAGGTAGAAAGTGAGCAGATTTGGTTAATCGATCCACAATTACCCAAATCGCATCATTACCTTTTCTGGTTTTGGGTAACTTAGTAACAAAATCCATTGTTATGAGTTCCCATTTCCATACTGGCATTTATAATAGTTGGAGTAGACCTGAAGGTTTCTGATGTTCTGCCTTAACTCGTGAACAAGTAAGACACTTAGAAACATATCTAGCTATATACTTTTTCATTCCTATCCACCAGAAATTCTTCCTTAAATCTTGGTACATTTTATTGTTTCCAGGGTGTATGGTATATCAAGATTTATGAGCTTCCTCTAAGATCTTATTTCTTAATTCTCCCTGCTTAGGTACCCAAATTCTACTTTTATGAAATCTCCAAATTCCATCAACTCCCTGTTCTAATTCTTTTATTCGTCCTTTCATTCCTTCAGCAACATCCTCTATTGCTGTTTTCTGAACATTCTTTATTTGTTCCATTAAATCTAATTGTAGATTTAACCTGAGAGCACGAACTCGTCGTTGTTTTTCATGATACTTACGACTTAAGGCATCTGCAACCACATTTGCCTTTCCTTCGTGATACTGAATATCACAGTCGTAATCACTTAGGATTTCCATCCATCTTCTTTGTCTCATATTTAACTCTTTTTGCCCAAAAATATTTTTTAAACTTTTATGGTCTGTATAGACAGTAAATTTACTTCCGTAAAGATAATGTCTCCAAATTTTAAGGGCAAAAATTACAGCTCCTAATTCTAAGTCATGAGTTGTATAATTTTCTTCGTGCTTTTTCAATTGCCTTGAAGCATACGCAATTACTTTCTTGCGTTGCATTAGCACACATCCTAATCCTAGTTTTGAAGCATCACAGTAAACTTCAAAATCTTCAGTCCCTTCTGGTAAAGCTAGGATTGGAGCATTTGTTAATTTCTGCTTCAATATTCTAAAGGCTTGTTCTTGTTTAGGTCCCCAATCAAACTTAACTGCTTTACAGGTTAGCTTAGTTAATGGTACAGTTATCTTGGAAAAATCCTTAATAAACCGTCTATAGTAGCCAGCTAAACCTATAAAACTTCTAATTTCCATTGCAGTTTGTGGAACCTTCCAATTAGTAATCGTCTCTATCTTGGCAGGATCTACATGAATACCTTCTTGATTTACCATGTGGCCTAAAAATTGCACTTCCTTTAGCCAAAATTCACACTTCGAGAATTTGGCATAAAGCTTTTCTTTTCTTAACAAAGTTAAGAGTGCATGAAGGTGTTCACAATGCTCTGTCTGACTTTTGGAATAAATAAGTATATCGTCTATAAAAACAATTACAAATTTATCCAAATATGGTTTACAGATCCTATTCATCATGTCCATGAATGCAGCAGGTGCATTTGTTAACCCAAAGGGCATGACTGTAAACTCGTAATGACCATACCTAGTTCTGAAAGCAGTTTTAGGTATGTCTTCTTCTTGTACTTTCAATTGATGATATCCGGAGCGTAAGTCTATCTTAGAAAAATATCTAGCTCCTTGAAGTTGATCAAATAGATCATCAATCCTAGGTAATGGGTATCGATTCTTAATGGTAACCTTATTCAATTATAATCAATACACATTCTCATTGAACCATCCTTCTTCTTTACAAACAACACTGGTGCTCCCCACGGGGATGAACTAGGTTGTATGAAACCTTTACTTAGTAATTCATCTAATTGCTTTTTCAATTCTAACATTTCTGTGGGTGCTAACCGATAAGGTGCCTTGGCTATTGGTGTAGTTCCTGGGATTAGATGAATCCTAAATTCTACTTCCCTATCTGGTGGTAACCCGGGTAACTCTTCTGGGAATACATCTGGGTATTCCGAGACTACATGAATCTCCTTAAATTCTTTGCCCTTAGTACTAATGATTACTGAAACCATATATACTATTCCTTGTTTTCGTTCATAATTGGCAACTTTCATTACTGATATGAACTTCATGGGTTTTCGTGGTTTATTTCCTGTAATTGTGATTATTTCACCAGTAGGTGCTTGAATTTCTACAGAATTCTTATCACAAAGAATTCGAGCATGGTTGGCTACTAACCAATCCATTCCTAACACAACATCGAATTCAGCTAATTTCATAGGTAATAGGTTTGCAAAGAATTTATGACCTAACAGTTCTATATTCTCTTTTTGCAAAACCTTATCTATGCTAACAGAATTTCCGTCTGCCGTTTCGACTGTAAAAATTTGCCTAAGTTGGGTTAAAGGTAATTTAAGAACTTGGCAGAATGAAGTATTTATAAAACTTTGGTTTGCACCAGAGTCAAATAATACTTTTGCATATACGTTGTGAACTAGGAACGTACCGGCTATCACATCTGGAATAAGTTCTGCTTCTTGAGTGGTTAGCTGGAAGGCTCGAACATTCTTCTTAGTAGCTCCGTCGTCTGTCTTGGCTTTGTTGTCTGCTGGTTTGACTAATTTAGGACATTCTGTTTTAAAATGCCCCTTTTCTCCACAATTGAAGCAGACTATGGTTTTTCTTCTGCAATTTTCTTCACGATGTCCTATGGCCTTGCAAAGATTGCAGGTTACATTACATCTTCCATAATGTTTCTTTTTGCAATTCTTGCAGAATGGCGAAGTTGAAAATTGCCCTGTTCCTCTTCTTTTGAAGCTGTTATTATTACCCGTACGAAATCCTTGGGTAATTTTCTGAGCCAGTTCCTTCTTCCTGTTTTCATCTTACGTGCGTACCAGTTCATCAGTTAAGGTATTAGCTAATTCCACCGCATCGTCAATAGTGCGAGGTCTTGCAGCTTTAACGATATTGCGGATTTCACCAATTAATCCCCAAATATAACGAGAAATGAGTACCGGTTCTGGCGAAGCCAGTGTTGGTACTACTCTAGCATATTCAAAGAATGTCGAAGTATAACCGCGACAATCTACTCCCGTCATCCGATGGTTTAGGAACTTATTTGCCATTTGTTCTTTTTCATATTCAGGACAGAATTTTCTTTCTATAAGATTTTTAAATTCGTCCCAATTCATGGCATAGGCCCTATTTCTTCCTTTGGCTTGTAACACCGTGTTCCACCATTCTAACGCCCCTTCTTTGAAAAGATTTGAAGCGTACATGACCTGATCATCCTGAGCACATTTACTTATGGTAATCACTGCCTCGGTTTTTTCTAACCAACGCAGTGATGCAGTCGCTCCTTCATTGCCTGCAAATTCAGTGGGTTTACAAGCAAGGAATTCTTTGAAAGTGCAACCAGGTGTTGCGGCTTTCATTTTCTTAGGGAGCGGAGCTTGCCATGGCTCATTATTATGATTAATATAATCATCGCCTCCGTTTACACTATTACTGAAGTTATCTTCAGAAATACGTTTACTAGGAACAATTTATTGCGGTTCGATTGGATTCTTTACAGCAGCAACGATGGCTGGAATAGCATTGGCTATCCCTTGAGCAACAATATTTTCGATATCTTGCCTAGTCATATATTGATCCCCCGGATGTTGCTCAGACTGATTAACCTCATTTACTGGTTCATTACCAATGTTTGCCATCTGATAATTAATATATATAATTTTATTAGTATCTGATAAATAACAATTATACACAAAATCAATCAGACAATTTTCATAATACACATATAGTCAAAACTATCGATTTCTCGATTTCATTTTATATCTTTTATAGTATGCATCACTACACACCAATATCTTACAGAGTTTTATTCGTAGTTATTTTACAGACTGATTTCACTATTACTTTTACTATTACACAACCATAGTTTCACCATCCTACTATCTCTCGTCACTTGTCGTCCTAAAAACGAAGCTCCCTTTCATCATACTTCCAGGCAATTTGTCCCCCTATCTCCCGGATTCTATTTCCCGCATCCATTAACTCTTCGCCAAAATGGCGAAGTTCGGCTAAATTCTCGTTACTCATGGATGGATTTGGTAATGGTTCCGGGTCGAACTGAGGAAGAAAGGAATAGGGACTATTGATTAGGTTTTGAAACTGCCAATCATTTGTCCACCATTCGTCTATCCCCAGAGGTTGAGTATGGATTATAGGGTCTGGAATTGCTGGTTCTAAGTTTATTGGTAATTGATTTTCAATAGTAGGGTACAAATTATTATTAACAACATCACAGCTTGCCAATGCCCGATCTAATTCCTCCTGAAAAGGTAACTCCTCCACCTGTCTAGAACTTTCTCCGACTTCCCTCTGGATTTGCCTAGAACTTCTTCCATATTCCATTCCTGGTGGCCTAAAATCTTCTCCCAATTCCATTTCCAGTGACCTAAAACTTTTACTGACTTCAACCCCTTTTCCTTTGTCTAAAGGATTTTCTATTTTAGGAATTTTCCTGGTTGTAGGCTTCCTCCTACGCACACGTCTCCATCCCACAAATCTTCTCCTCTTCTTGGGTTTAGGTTTCTCTGGAGGTGATGAAGCATTGAATTCAACAGGTTCTTCTATGTCTGGTATATACCTATTGAAATCTCGGGAAACCTCTATTTTTACTGGATAGAGATTTAGGTTCTGAAGGGCGTCAGACAAGTCACTCATTCTGTTATGCAAAATACACACAATTACTAATGTATAACAAAATTTTCATAAGAAATCTTTTAAATATTATTTCATACTGGGTAAATACAAAACAAATGAAAATTTAAAACACACGAGGTTTTATTGTAAATTTATTTATTTACTGGATAAGATTTCTGGACTGTAGGCGCTAAAACTTGATTTTTTTTTAAATATTTAGAGATTTGCATTTACTGCTACAGTAGCTAACATATAAAGATCTGCCCATTTCTCATCTAATTTGTCCTCCCAAGGTGTTTTACTGTTTAATTCCTGGGTTTCCTGTTTAACTTTCTTTTCTCAGATTTTCTTTATTTTCTCTTTACTTTTTCTAATAATCAGACTTCTTTTACTAGGAGAAAGTGGTTCCTCATAGTGTGCCTTTCGCACAAATATTCCTTCTTCAGGAATTGCAAGGTGATCTGAGGATTTGTTTGAGATGAACTTCCCTTCTCGTGGGCTGACCTATCTAATTTAATATAGATGTTTGACAACTTTTGCTTACCCATACTGTACACAAATATTCAAATAAGAAATCACATAATCACAAAATGGCAATCAGTAAATTAAGTATTTTCTAAATACTTAATTGGCATAAATCAGTGGCTCTGATACCACCTTTTTCTGTCACGGCCCCCGACCCGGTTTGACCCGTTTCAGGAGCCGCGGGACAGAAATCCCGTGGTATTTAACAGCGGAAGTTTTCACCAGGACCTTTTAAAAACTGAAATTTCCTGATTATTTTATTTCACAATTCGGGATAAAACCCGGTAATTTACAATCTTTGAGATTTCACAAGGAAATCTTTTATTTTACAAAACCTATTTCTTTATTTTATATTGAGCCACTTCCTTAAGCTGGTAGTGCTTCTCGGCACTTTTCCTGGATCACAATAGATCACCTGAAACATGTTTGAAAAAGGTTTTGTCAGCGGGAAATACTGAGTGAATCATTCATTTTGCTAAAATGACACGTTTGTTATAATTTACAGTATTAAGGAAGATTACAATGTTTCAGATATCAACCAACTACCCACAGTATTTGTCATCGACTCGTTTCGTGACTGTGGTCATATTACTATTGAGTCCGTTCACCCAATAGTAACGAGTATCATTAATTAGGTTCGCCCACCTAAAGTGATAAAAACAGTAATGTGCACAATACCCCACATACCGACTGTAATTTGGTGATTACATAAACTTAATCCCTGTAATTATAACTTTGAAAACATTTTAAGAATTTATAAAGCATTTTGATAAAAAGAGAATGACTCACATTGCAGATTTAATTGAGCAGAGCCTAGCCTACTGATTAGCCTTTTAACCTAATTTAATAACAAGCACACAATTTGGTTAGTAACTTAATACAACATTTACGATAACTCACGAGATTAAAACCTTCACAACGAATGACAAAGTGCGATACTTAAACATCCATCGATTTAACGACGAATGACAAAGAATAAACCCTAATGTGGGCAGCACTTAAACATCCATTGGATAGTTTAATCGATCGGACATTGAATCGTATCAGCGATCGAGTTATTACCCTGTATTGCGGCAACACTTCGTGATCAGTGTGTGTGTTTTGGACTGTTTTCACTATAACTCGGAGTGTAATTGGAATTTAAACGTCGCGTCAACGCCCAGAATCAAGTCCCACAGCCTACTATTTATATCTGAAAAATGTCCTCCCCCGCGTGTCGCGACAGGTAACAACTTAGGGTAGGGTAGGTGCGTGTCCCAGTAGGCTTGCTGAGTTGGTTTTGCATGAAAAATCGATTTACACGTTAAACTGTATGGATTTTACCGAATAGGGTTTACCCCCCCTGAGTTTTAGGGGCCCTGATTCTAATTCCAATTATTCTGAAAATTTTAGGGTTTGTTCAGAATCACTTGGGTTTCTCAATTAGGGTTTCCTTTTTGACTAATTAACTAAATAATTAGAACTTTTAATGAGAGTTGTTACATTCTCCCCACCTTAATAAAAATCTCGTCCTCGAGATTTATTGGAATAAATGAGGATACTTTCGCTTCATTTCTGATTCCAGCTCCCAAGTATATTCAGCTCCTCTCTTTGAATCCCATCTGACTTTGACTAAAACTAGTCGTTTGTGTTTGAGAAACTTGATCTTTCGATCCTCAATTTGAAGAGGTTTCTCAACAAATTTTAGCTTTTCGTTTACCTCTATATCTTGAAGAGGTACTATCAGTGATTCGTCTGATAAACATTTCTTGAGATTGGATACATGAAATACATCATGTACTCCAGCTAGTTCTTCTGATAGTTGTAAACGATAAGCAACTGGTCCTATACGTTGGATTACTGGAAATGGTCCTACGTACCTTGGACTTAGCTTTCCTTTCTTTCCGAATCTAACAACTCCTTTCCAAGGAGAAACTTTCAACAATACTCTGTCTCCAACTTGGAATTCTAACGGCTTGCATCTATTGTCTGCATAACTTTTCTGACGATCTCGAGCCGTCTTCAGCCTTTCTTTGATTTGAGTAATCTTGTCAGTCGTCTCTTGTACTATTTCAGGACCTGACAATTGACTTTCTCCTATTTCTGCCCAACAAACTGGAGTTCTGCACTTTCTTCCGTACAGTGCTTCAAATGGGGCGGTTTCAATACTTGAATGATAACTATTGTTATAGGAGAATTCAATTAATGGTAAATGATCGTCCCAATTTCCACCAAAATCTATTACACATGCTCGAAGCATGTCTTCTAGAGTTTGGATCGTCCTTTCACTTTGCCCGTCTGTTTGAGGATGATATGCAGTACTCAAATTTAGTCGAGTTCCCATAGCTTGCTGGAAGCTTTTCCAGAAATGAGAAGTGAAACGACTATCTCTATCTGATACAATGGAGAGTGGAACTCCATGTAGAGATACGACTTCATCTACATACAACTTTGCCAGTCTTTCCATGCTAAAGGTTTCTTTCATAGGTAGAAAGTGAGCAGATTTGGTTAATCGATCCACAATTACCCAAATCGCATCATTACCTTTTCTGGTTTTGGGTAACTTAGTAACAAAATCCATTTTTATGAGTTCCCATTTCCATACTGGCATTTCTAATAGTTGGAGTAGACCTGAAGGTTTCTGATGTTCTGTCTTAACTCGTGAACAAGTAAGACACTTAGAAACATATCTAGCTATATCCTTTTTCATTCCTATCCACTAGAAATTCTTTCTTAAATCTTGGTACATTTTAGTGTTTCCAGGGTGTATGGTATATCTAGATTTATGAGCTTCCTCTAAGATCTTATTTCTTAATTGTCCCTGCTTAGGTACCCAAATTCTACTTTTATGAAATCTCCAAATTCCATCAACTCCCTGTTCTAATTCTTTTATTCGTCCTTTCATTCCTTCAGCAACATCCTCTATTGCTGTTTTCTGAACATTCTTTATTTGTTCCATTAAATCTAATTGTAGATTTAACCTGAGAGCACGAACTCGTCGTTGTTTTTCATGATACTTACGACTTAAGGCATCTGCAACTACATTTGCCTTTCCTTCGTGATACTGAATATCACAGTCGTAATCACTTAGGATTTCCATCCATCTTCTTTGTCTCATATTTAACTCTTTTTGCCCAAAAATATTTTTTAAACTTTTATGGTCTGTATAGATAGTAAATTTACTTCCGTAAAGATAATGTCTTCAAATTTTAAGTGCAAAAATTACAGCTCCTAATTCTAAGTCATGAGTTGTATAATTTTCTTCGTGCTTTTTCAATTGCCTTGAAGCATACGCAATTACTTTCTTGCGTTGCATTAGCACACATCCTAATCCTAGTTTTGAAGCATCACAGTAAACTTCAAAATCTTCAGTCCCTTCTGGTAAAGCTAGGATTGGAGCATTTGTTAATTTCTGCTTCAATATTCTAAAGGCTTGTTCTTGTTTAGGTCCCCAATCAAACTTAACTGCTTTACAGGTTAGCTTAGTTAATGGTACAGTTATCTTGGAAAAATCCTTAATAAACCGTCTATAGTAGCCAGCTAAACCTATAAAACTTCTAATTTCCATTGCAGTATGTGGAACCTTCCAATTAGTAATCGCCTCTATCTTGGCAGGATCTACATGAATACCTTCTTGATTTACCATGTGGCCTAAAAATTGCACTTCCTTTAGCCAAAATTCACACTTCGAGAATTTGGCATAAAGCTTTTCTTTTCTTAACAAAGTTAAGAGTGCATGAAGGTGTTCACAATGCTCTGTCTGACTTTTGGAATAAATAAGTATATCGTCTATAAAAACAATTACAAATTTATCCAAATATGGTTTACAGATTCTATTCATCATGTCCATGAATGCAGCAGGTGCATTTGTTAACCCAAAGGGCATGACTGTAAACTCGTAATGACCATACCTAGTTCTGAAAGCAGTTTTAGGTATGTCTTCTTCTTGTACTTTCAATTGATGATATCCGGAGCGTAAGTCTATCTTAGAAAAATATCTAGCTCCTTGAAGTTGATCAAATAGATCATCAATCCTAGGTAATGGTATCGATTCTTAATGGTAACCTTATTCAATTATAATCAATACACATTCTCATTGAACCATCCTTCTTCTTTACAAACAACACTGGTGCTCCCCACGGGGATGAACTAGGTTGTATGAAACCTTTACTTAGTAATTCATCTAATTGCTTTTTCAATTCTAACATTTCTGTGGGTGCTAACCGATAAGGTGCCTTGGCTATTGGTGTAGTTCCTGGGATTAGATGAATCCTAAATTCTACTTCCCTATCTGGTGGTAACCCGGGTAACTCTTCTGGGAATACATCTGGGTATTCCGAGACTACAGGAATCTCCTTAAATTCTTTGCCCTTAGTACTAATGATTACTGAAACCATATATACTATTCCTTGTTTTCGTTCATAATTGGCAACTTTCATTACTGATATGAACTTCATGGGTTTTCGTGGTTTATTTCCTGTAATTGTGATTATTTCACCAGTAGGTGCTTGAATTTCTACAGAATTCTTATCACAAAGAATTCGAGCATGGTTGGCTACTAACCAATCCATTCCTAACACAACATCGAATTCAGCTAATTTCATAGGTAATAGGTTTGCAAAGAATTTATGACCTAACAGTTCTATATTCTCTTTTTGCAAAACCTTATCTATGCTAACAGAATTTCCGTCTGCCATTTCGATTGTAAAAATTTGCCTAAGTTGGGTTAAAGGTAATTTAAGAACTTGGCAGAATGAAGTATTTATAAAACTTTGGTTTGCACCAGAGTCAAATAATACTTTTGCGTATACGTTGTGAACTAGGAACGTACCGACTATCACATCTGGAATAAGTTCCGCTTCTTGAGTGGTTAGCTGGAAGGCTCGAACATTCTTCTTAGTAGCTCCGTCGTCTGTCTTGGCTTTGTTGTCTGCTGGTTTGACTAATTTAGGACATTCTGTTTAAAATGCCCCTTTTCTCCACAATTGAAGCAGACTATGGTTTTTCTTCTGCAATTTTCTTCACGATGTCCTATGGCCTTGCAAAGATTGCAGGTTACATTACATCTTCCATAATGTTTCTTTTTGCAATTCTTGCAGAATGGCGAAGTTGAAAATTGCCCTGTTCCTCTTCTTTTGAAGCTGTTATTATTACCCGTACGAAATCCTTGGGTAATTTTCTGAGCCAGTTCCTTCTTCCTGTTTTCATCTTGCGTGCGTACCAGTTCATCAGTTAAGGTATAGCTAATTCCACCGCATCGTCAATAGTGCGAGGTCTTGCAGCTTTAACGATATTGCGGATTTCACCAATTAATCCCCAAATATAACGAGAAATGAGTACCGGTTCTGGCGAAGCCAGTGTTGGTACTACTCTAGCATATTCAAAGAATGTCGAAGTATAACCACGACAATCTACTCCCGTCATCCGATGGTTTAGGAACTTATTTGCCATTTGTTCTTTTTGATATTCAGGACAGAATTTTCTTTCTATAAGATTTTTAAATTCGTCCCAATTCATGGCATAGGCCCTATTTCTTCCTTTAGCTTGTAACACCGTGTTCCACCATTCTAACGCCCCTTCTTTGAAAAGATTTGAAGCGTACATGACCTGATCATCCTGAGCACATTTACTTATGGTAATCACTGCCTCGGTTTTTTCTAACCAACGCAGTGATGCAGTCGCTCCTTCATTGCCTGCAAATTCAGTGGGTTTACAAGCAAGGAATTCTTTGAAAGTGCAACCAGGTGTTGCGGCTTTCATTTTCTTAGGGAGCGGAGCTTGCCGTGGTTCATTATTATGATTAATATGATCATCGCCTCCGTTTACACTATTACTGAAGTTATCTTCAGAAATACGTTTACTAGGAACAATTTGTTGTGGTTCGATTGGATTCTTTACAGCAGCAACGATGGCTGGAATAGCATTGGCTATCCCTTGAGCAACAATATTTTCGATATCTTACCTAGTCATATATTGATCCCCCGGATGTTGCTCAGACTGATTAACCTCATTTACTGGTTCATTACCAATGTTTGCCATCTGATGATTAATATATATAATTTTATTAGTATCTGATAAATAACAATTATACACAAAATCAATCAGACAATTTTCATAATACACATATAGTCAAAACTATCGATTTCTCGATTTCATTTTATATCTTTTATAGTATGCATCACTACACACCAATATCTTACAGAGTTTTATTCGTAGTTATTTTACAGACTGATTTCACTATTACTTTTACTATTACACAACCATAGTTTCACCATCCTACTATCTCTCGTCACTTGTCGTCCTAAAAACGAAGCTCCCTTTCATCATACTTCCAGGCAATTTGTCCCCCTATCTCCCGGATTCTATTTCCCGCATCCATTAACTCTTCGCCAAAATGGCGAGGTTCTGCTAAATTCTCGTTACTCATGGGTGGATTTGGTAATGGTTCCGGGTCGAACTGAGGAAGAAAGGAATAGGGACTATTGATTAGGTTTTGAAACTGCCAATCATTTGTCCACCATTCGTCTATTCCCAGAGGTTGAGTATAGATTATAGGGTCTGGAATTGCTGGTTCTAAGTTTATTGGTAATTGATTTTCAATAGTAGGGTACAAATTATTATTAATTGGCCTAACAACATCACAGCTTGCCAATGCCCGATCTAATTCCTCCTGAAAAGGTAACTCCTCCACCTGTCTAGAACTTTCTCCGACTTCCCTCTGGATTTGCCTAGAACTTCCTCCATATTCCATTCCTGGTGGCCTAGAATCTTCTCCCAATTCCATTTCCAGTGACCTAGTACTTTTACTGACTTCAACCCCTTTTCCTTTGTCTAAAGGATTTTCTATTTTAGGAATTTTCCTGGTTGTAGGCTTCCTCCTACGCACACGTCTCCATCCCACAAATCTTCTCCTCTTCTTGGGTTTAGGTTTCTCTGGAGGTGATGAAGCATTGAATTCAACAGGTTCTTCTATGTCTTGTATATACCTATTGAAATCTCGGGAAACCTCTATTTTTACTGGATAGAGATTTAGGTTCTGAAGGGCGTCAGACAAGTCACTCATGCTGTTATGCAAAATACACACAATTACTAATGTATAACAAAATTTTCATAAGAAATCTTTTAAATATTATTTCATACTGGGTAAATACAAAACAAATGAAAATTTAAAACACACGAGGTTTTATTGTAAATTTATTTATTTACTGGATAAGATTTCTGGACTGTAGGCGCTAAAACTTGATTTTTTTTTTAAATATTTAGAGATTTGCATTTACTGCTACAATAGCTAACATATAAAGATCTGCCCATTTCTCATCTAATTTGTCCTCCCAAGGTGTTTTACTGTTTAATTCCTGGGTTTCCTGTTTAACTTTCTTTTCTCGGATTTTCTTTATTTTCTCTTTACTTTTTCTAATAATCAGACTTCTTTTACTAGGAGAAAGTGGTTCCTCATAGTGTGCCTTTCGCACAAATATTCCTTCTTCAGGAATTGCAAGGTGATATGAGGATTTGGTTTGAGATGAACTTCCCTTCTCGTGGGCTGACCTATCTAATTTAAGATAGATGTTTGACAACTTTTGCTTACCCATACCGTACACAAATATTCAAATAAGAAATCACATAATCACAGAATGGCAATCAGTAAAATTAAGTATTTTCTAAATACTTAATTGGCTTAAATCAGTGGCTCTGATACCACCTTTTTCTGTCACGGCCCCCGACCCGGTTTGACCCGTTTCAGGAGCCGCGTGATAGAAATCCCGTAGTATTTAACAGCGGAAGTTTTCACCAGGACCTTTTAAAAATTGAAATTTCCCGATTATTTTATTTCACAACTCGGGATAAAACCCGGTAATTTACAATCTTTGAGATTTCACAAGGAAATCTTTTATTTTACAAAACCTATTTCTTTATTTTATATTGAGCCACTTCCTTAAGCTGGTAGTGCTTCTCGGCACTTTTCCTGGATCACAATAGATCACCTGAAACATGTTTGAAAAAGGTTTTGTCAGCGGGAAATACTGAGTGAATCATTCATTTTGCTAAAATGACAGGTTTGTTATAATTTACAGTATTAAGGAAGATTACAATGTTTCAGATATCAACCAACTACCCACAGTATTTGTCATCGACTCGTTTCGTGACTGTGGTCATATTACTATTGAGTCCGTTCACCCAATAGTAACGAGTATCATTAATTAGGTTCGCCCACCTAAAGTGATAAAAACAGTAATGTGCACAATACCCCACATACCGGCTGTAATTTGGTGATTACATAAACTTAATCCCTGTAATTATAACTTTGAAAACATTTTAAGAATTTATAAAGCATTTTGATAAAAAGAGAATGACTCACATTGCAGATTTAATTGAGCAGAGCCTAGCCTACTGATTAGCCTTTTAACCTAATTTAATAACAAGCACACAATTCGGTTAGTAACTTAATACAGCATTTACGATAACTCACGAGATTAAAACCTTCACAACGAATGACAAAGTGCGATACTTAAACATCCATCGATTTAACGACGAATGACAAAGCATAAACCCTAATGTGGGCAGCACTTAAACATCCATTGGATAGTTTAATCGATCGGACATTGAATCGTATCAGCGATCGAGTTATTACCCTGTATTGCGGCAACACTTCGTGATTAGTGTGTGTGTTTTGGACTATTTCACTATAAATCGGAGTGTAATTGGAATTTAAACGTCGCATCAACGCCCAGAATCAAGTCCCACAGCCTACTATTTATATCTGAAAAATGTCCTCCCCCGCGTGTCGCGACAGGGACATATGTTCCTGTCGCGTGGCGCGACATGTAACAACTTAGGGTAGGGTAGGTGCGTGTCCCAGTAGGCTTGCTGAGTTGGTTTTGCATGAAAAATCGATTTACACGTTAAACTGTATGGATTTTACCAAATAGGGTTTACCCCCCCCCCCTGAGTTTTAGGGGCCCTGATTCTAATTCCAATTATTCTGAAAATTTTAGGGTTTGTTCAGAATCACTTGGGTTTCTCAATTAGGGTTTCCTTTTTGACTAATTAACTAAATAATTAGAACTTTTAATGAGAGTTGTTACACCCGGGGCCTTCCGCCGATTCGTTTCCACGATCATCACATACCCTTATTGCCTAACGCTCGACCGGTGAGCTCTCGACCATACCGCCAGCCTTATTACCAGAAATCCGAAATCGAGAAACAAGTCAGGGAACTGCTTCACCAAGGCTTGATCAGACCCAGCCATAGTCCGTTCGCCTCCCCGGTGTTGCTCGTTAAGAAAAGTGACGGGACTTGGCGCTTTTGTGTCGATTATCGGGCCCTAAATGATATCACCATCAAAGATAAGTATCCTATTCCGGTCATTGACGAGCTTCTGGATGAATTATATGGTGCCGCTATTTATTCGAAACTGGACCTGCGATCCGGGTACCATCAGATACGCGTACGTGAGCAAGTTATTTGCAAAACGGCTTTCCGAACTCATGAAGGGCATTATGAGTTTGTCGTGATGCCTTTCGGGCTTACAAACGCACCGGCAACCTTCCAAGGGTTGATGAATGATCTTTTCAGGCCACACTTACGTAAGTTTGTACTTGTGTTTTTCGATGATATACTGGTTTATTCGCGAACCTTAGATGACCACTTGCACCATTTGTCAACTGTTTTGGAGGTTTTGGCTACTAACAAGCTTTTTGCCAAACTATCAAAGTGTTGTTTTGGGGTATCCAAGGTCAATTATTTGGGCCATGTTATTTCCTCTTCTGGGGTTGCAGTTGACTTTTCTAAGGTCCAAGCTGTGTTAGATTGGCCGACCCCGAAAAACGCAAAAGGGGTACGAGGTTTCTTAGGCCTCGCAGGGTATTATCAAAAATTTATTAATCACTTTGGTACCATGGCAGCCCCTCTTCATAAATTGGTGGGCAAGACACCCTTTTATTGGGATTCAGTGACAGAAACTACTTTTCAGCAGCTCAAGAAATCCCTCACGACCACTCCCACCTTGGGGTTACCGGATTGGTCTAAACCTTTTACTGTCAAGTGTGATGCTAGTGGGGTGGGGATTGGGGCCATCCTTACTCAGCAGGGTCGTCCGATAGCTTACTTTAGTGCTCCATTAAAAGGATCAATGTTGGCTTGGTCCACGTATGAGAAGGAAATGCTAGCAATAGTCAAGGCGGTTAGGAAGTGGAGGTCGTATTTGTTGGGTCGACCGTTTGTGGTTAATACTAACCGTATTAGCCTTAAGTATTTATTGGAGCAACGTGTTTCGACACCAGCCCAAGGCCGGTGGCTTCCGAAGTTAATGGGGTACGACTTCAGGGTGGAGTACAAGAAAGGGGTGACTAATAGAGGGGCTGATGCACTATCACGACAGGCTGATTTCAACTTTCTGTCCGTTTCACATGTCCTAGCTGGCTGGTGGGCAGAATTACAATAGGAAGTTAAGTAGGATACTTATTATGATGAATTACCTGGGAATTTTCCTACAAAAATCAGGGTGCACATTGTGCAACGCGATGGCGTTTGGTTTCGTGGGAATGTGATATTGTTGAGCCCGACTTCCTCTCTTATTCCTAAAGTCCTGCAGCATTGTCATGCGTCTCCGGAAGGAGGACATTTTGGGTTCCACAAAACCTTAGCTCGGGTGAAGGGAAGTTTTTGGTGGACCGGAATCAAAGAGGGGGTGAAACGGTTTATTCAAGAGTGTCAAATATATCAAAGGTTCAAAACTGAGAGTTGCCGATCCGCTGGTTTGCTCCAACCCCTGCCAATTCCGACTCGAATTTGGGAAGATATCAACATGGATTTTATTGAAGGGCTGCCTCCTTCTAGCGGGTTCACTGTCATCATGGTGGTTGTGGATCGCCTATCTAAGTATGCTCATTTCGTGTTGATTCGACACCCATTTACGGCTGCCATGATTGCAAAAGAATTCATCTCACATGTTGTCAAGTTGCACGACATTCCTTCCACCATAGTAAGTGACGGTGATAAAGTTTTTATCAGTTCATTTTGGTAAGCTTTGTTTAAACTGCAGGGAACAGATTTATGCTTGAGTTCTAGCTACCATCCCCAAACGGATGGTCAAACGGAGGTAGTCAACCGAACCCTTGAGTAGTACCTTCGTTGCTTTGCGGGGGACAGACCCAAAAAATGGGCCGATTGGCTTCCTTGGGCAGAGTTCAGTTATAACACCACAATCCATTCAGCTACCAAAATGACCCCTTTTGAAGTTGTGTATGGCCGACCTCCTCCTCGGGTTCTTACTTATGTTCCGGGCACTACTAAAGTTCAAGCTGTAGAGGAGTTCTTGGTTGATCGGGACAAATTATTGCATGACTTACGTTCCAATCTAATGGTCGCTAGAGATCGAATGAAGTCGCAGGCTGATTTAAAGAGGCGTGTGGTGGAGTTCTCTGTTGGGGACATGGTGTATTTGAAGCTTCAGCCGTACCGGCAGACAACAGTGGCAGTCCGTTTATCGGCTAAGATCGGTCCTAAGTATTTCGGTCCCTATAAGATTATTGAACGCGTAGGACCTGTGGCCTATCGGTTAGAACTTCCCCCAGAGGCTCTCATTCATAATGTGTTTCATGTGAGTTTGTTGAAGAAATGTAGAGGGGATCCACCACTTCCAGTTTCATCCGAAGTGGGTCAAACAGGTTTGTCTCCTGCTGGGCCACAACCAGAAACTATTTTAGAGGAACGAGTAATTAAGAAGGGCAAGTATCGACCTAAGACAGAAGTTTTGGTTCAATGGAAGGGGTTTCCTGGTGAGGAAGCTAGTTGGGAAACTAAATGGCGTTTTCAGAAGGCGTATCCTGACTTCCACCTTGAGGACAAGGTGAGTTCAAGCGGTGGGGATTGATGTGTACCGAGCCAGCGTGACAACAGGACTTAGGCTAAATAAATTAATCTTATTTCTTTTAATTCAGTTTATGTTTTCAGTATGGTTAGCTTGTGTGTCAAGGAGTGTTCCTAAAATAAAGGAGTGGTGATCCATGATCTCCTCCATGTGGGTAGTGGTTAGTCGTAATTTCCTTTATATGTAATTTGTTTGAGTATTAATGGATTATGCAGAAAATTGTCCCATATCCTCTTCCTTAATTTCTTTCTGTTTTCCCTCTTAATTTCTGGCTATTGAATCTGATTGATCGGACCACATTATATTTTCATTCAAATACGTCACTTTTTTATTGGACAATGCATCATTACCGAAATTGGTATGTTGATGACCTGCCATTAAATTCTATCGATTGGGACTAGATATATATCGAAGGTGATTATTTTCTTTCTTCTATCGAATAAAAACATATTTCATTAAAAAAGGCACAACTAGTAAAGAGCTAAAAACCACCAAATAACATCATAACAATTCACTACAATAAACCGAATCGGCTTCCTACCACGGCGTAGAACACCGCACCACCCCACCCGAGTGTGGATACGTGGATTGTTTATGACGGTTATATATGGAGAAGGTGGTGTGGAGCTTAGAGATGTAAACACGTGGTCCCTACATGAAAACCGTATAAAAATAATGTGATGCCTATATGACAGTTTCCACACTCCATTTCCGCTTACCACGCCTTATTGTCTAAGAATATGACGCTAATTTTGCGCTATGCTTAACCATAAAAGGTGATTAATTAATAAAGTCGACCAAACACTATTCGTTTTAATATGTTCACGTTCCTTTTGCCGTGTGATTTTCAACTTGGTACAAGACACATTGTCGGATTGTCTAGGTTCGTCCAATACACACCGCAACACAGGCCCTGATCAACCATAAAAGTTTTTTTTTTTTTTTGAAAGATAATCAACCATAAAAGTTAAAAACACAAGTTAAGATTCCTGAATTATACTTTCTTTGGAACTTGTATCCTCTTTGTCGGTTCATCCTTTAAGGTTTGCTTCATATCTTGTTCTTAATTCATCTTTCTTAACTGTTCTTTCATTTAGATTATGTGTTTCTATAGCACTTAATCTCCCATTGCTATCTATCTGAGGGGCTGTTTGGCAACTTCTGAATGGTTAAATTCTGAACCAGTAAGAGGTCTGAACCATTAAGAGGCCGTATAATGCTTAACCCTTCAGAGGCAAATGTCTGACCAATTCAGATTAGAGGTCTTAACCATTCAGACTCTGTATAATATTTAACCATTCAGAGGCAAATGTCTAAACCACTCAGACATCTGCTCACGAAACAAACAGTCTGAACCATTAAGATTTAAGAGAGTGATTAAGAGGTAAACAAACAGCCCTAAAATATGGTTTTATTGAGGAGTGGGCATGAAGGTTTAAATGTTTTTATGGATATTAAATTTTGCAGTCAGTGCGTTAAATTGAGGTTTTAAATTATGAGACGAACTCATGTATCTTGACCGACTTGGTTTTATTAGAATTAGGTGGATTTTGGACCCATTTTTCAGAGAACAGTGATGGGTTTTAATTATCATTGAACTCATGATTAATTTCTCTAGTCGAAAAAGTCAAAACAATCTTGATATAGTTCTTAAAAAAAATAACTAAAAATAGAACACGTTATTCCTTGATATAGTTCTTATAGTAGTGTTAAAAAAAATAACTAAAAATAAATCACGTTATAAGTGTCCCATAAAAATAAATCACGTTATAAGTGTCCCATGCTGATCAATATGATCAGGTAAATTGCGCAACTTATGTTGGACATGTGGTCTTCAAAAGGTTATGGTAGGAACGACTGGAAGGAACATTCGAACTCAAAACTTCTCGTAAAATGAATTAACTAGTGTTTCTTGAAGGTTGAACGGAAACTTTTATTGCATCTTTTGTTGTTTGATGCGAATTGGCATATGATCATTATCAATAAAATTCCAATCAATGGATGATTGATTATACAACCAAATCTTGAAAAACCTAGCTAGTAGCTACCATTTTAAAACCACAAAAAGGTACACACGAATAAAGCAAAGCACAAACAACCACCCTTATTATAAAAAAAGCAAAATAAACCAAAGTCTTGTGAATAAAAAAAAGCTACTAAAAATTCTTACATTTCATTCTCATAATATATCTATAGATGGATGATCACCTGATCTTGAAAAGAAAAGGTCGTGCAATATATATATATTAATACACGAGTGCAACCCGATGAGCAAGCTCGATAAAAGATTGATCAAACTAAACTTGCAATCTTCCAACATCCGCTTTAAGAGTTCTATAACCAAACCCCGAAACCATTTTCCGCCTGTTGTGATCGGCTACATCAATAGCCGAACAAATGCTCGGCACAAACTTGTTGCTTCTTTTCTTTCTTTTGGGTGCTATGGCCACTGAATGATGATCTATCTTGGGTTTTGATTGACCAGTATTCGTTGTAGCAGCCGCTTCTGGAACATGTAAACCATGCTTCTTGGAGAGCACTTCAAGCCGGTTAAAGTACTCGATCTCTTTCATCATGAGTGATCCAACAGTTCCCTTTGTGCCAATCTTGATTGGGGCTTCTGCAGCCATTAGTTTTGAGGGTGCAAATGGAATAATATTGGTGGAAGAAGGTTTCAAAGTCATTGTTTTTTGGTGGCTAAAACAGTGATGACTTTGAAATGTTGTTTTTTTTCAAAGGTTTTGGTGATCAAGATGTGGCACTGTTATGTTCATGGGTATATATGCAGTGGGAAGATTTATGTTGTGCATGGGGGCCTCCTGATGTTCACCTGCTAACCACTTGACACGTCATCTGTTAGGGTAAAGATCACGTGACAGGGGTAAAATTGTCATTATGTGAAGGTGATGGGAACCCTTAAAGATGAACTTTAAGTGGATAAGTTGTCTTTTTAACCTTTTTGGTTGCTTTTTCTCGGCAAAGGTCATGTGTCACGGGTGAAAGTGTCATTGTAGCCTAATTATGGTTGAGAAACCTTAAAAGATGATTCATCTTTTTAGTATTATCTTCCTTTTGTAAAAAACAATACTTTGTGGTTAAGATCATCTGTCATGGTTAGATATGTCATATATTAAATGTAGTTGTGGTGGGGGATGAAAATGGAAGGTGATCATTGAAGTCTAGTGGTATATATCATGTGACTAGCATTCTTGAATTTTTGTTGTAAATATATGCATCATTTGTCGTAATGTCTATCTTTGTAAGTGGTTAAGTGTACTATTGAAGCTAGGGGTGTGAATCCACGGTATGAAATGAATATAACACAAAATTTAGAGTTTGAGTTTAGTTATTTTAAACGGATTTCATGTTGAACCAAGGAACACGATTAGCTAATTAACGGATTACGCTCTGTCCTTGTGGGTTGACCTTTTCGACCAGTTTATTTTTTTTAAATATGTCTTTATCTCGTAAGTTAAAATGGTTGAGTATGTGCGGCAATATTTTAAAATTAAAAGAGAAATTGATGTAAAATTTTATAATTTAAGCGTATTTGTTTTATATAAAATTGTTTATTTTGTTATAAATTTGTAATTTAAGTGTATTAATATGAAAAAAACAATATAAATGTTCAGGTTAAACGGTTGTGTTTGTATTAACCCATGAATACTCATGGCGTGTTTCGATTCACGTGTTTGAGATGATTTTTGGGTCAATGTCAGGTTTGGCCTGTCAACCCACGAGCACCCCCATTTGAAACTCAGCACGCCACAAGATATAACATATATAGCATATGGTTGATCAATGTCAAAAAGTCAATAAAATATCTAATTAAACTAGATAGCTAGAGTAAGTAAGGTATTAAATCCACGAGGAGTATGTGATCAGTATTAAATGTTTCATTTGATTATTAAACTAAATATAACTAACTTAATGTAAAATTGAACTTTGGATTGGTTTGGAAAAACGTTTGCTATTAACAAACAGACTTTTGTTGGTAGAAAAACAAATATGAGAAAAGAGTGACCAACTTGGGTCGGTTCGGGTGGAAGAGGTTATTAGTAATGTCAAAGCTTTGGGTTTTCTTTGGTTCAAGAGTAGATACAAGTGTATAGATTTGTCTTGGGATAAGTGGCGTGATTTTGTAATTATGTAAGTTGTCGTTTGTGTTGGTCGTTGTTTGGCCGTCCCGGTTTTGGGTCGGTTTTTTCTAATGAAGTTCATCGTTTCAAAAAAAAAAAAAAAAAACTTGGGGATTCAGGTGTAGCAGAGAAACAACCAACTTCGGGATTAGTAGAGAAACAATTTAACTTAGTGGGAAGTCATTAATGTGGAGCACGTGTATGGTTTGATCAAGTGATAGATCAATTATGTGAAAACATAGACCGACAAACAAACTGGAAATGATGTAGAAAATCAAAATCGAATGAATAATGCTCATCTGCTCGAACACAACCAAACCTTTTAAATGCAAATAAAAACCACAATAGAATTCGATCTTAAGGTTAACCAATTCAATCCCAAAAACCTAGGTAAAGACTATAGTCAAAACATAAACAAATTTGGTATCGATTAATTGTTATTCTTCTTTGATTCACCAAGCAAATATATAAGAACAAGGTGGTACCATAAAAGGAAAACAAAATCAAAGGCCTACCACAGTGGCCGTAAAACATGGAGGATATTATGGAAATAAAATAATATTTATTTACTCCCCCTCAAGTTGGAGCGTGTAGATCTCGAACACCCAACTTGACAAGTAAAATCTTCAGCTGATGTGATCCAAGAGGCTTGGTGAATAGGTCTGCAATTTGTAGTTTCGAATCAACTTTCATTGGTAGAATCTCCTTTGATTCAACCCGTTCACGAACAAAGTAACAGTCTCTCTCCACATGTTTAGTACGTTCATGAAACACAGGATTGTTAGCTATGTTTCTTGCCGCTTGGTTGTCACAAAACAATTGTGTTGGTCCTGTCGAAGGCATGTCAAGCTCTTCAATTAACCATCGAACCCATAACACTTCACTTACCGCTGTGGCCATAGCCCGGTATTCAGCTTCAGCAGAGGAGCGAGATACGACAGACTGTTTCTTGGATTTCCAGGAGATGGGCGCACCTCCTAAAAGAAGTAAATAGCCCGTTCGAGATCGCCTTGTGAACGGACATCCAAGCCAATCCGAGTCACAATAGGCAACGAGATTAGTATTGCCGTTTTTTTCGGCAAAAGAATTCCTTGCCCTGCCGTAGCCTTGAGGTATCGAAGAATCCTTGTAGCTGCATTCATGTGATTCTCCATTGGGTTAGCCACAAATTGACTAAGCACATTAACTGAGTAGCTTATGTCAGGTCGTGTGGCTTGAAGATATAACAACCTTCCAATAAGTCTCCTGTATTGATTGGCATCAACTTTCTTTTCTTCATCTCCCTTGTCAAGTTTTAGAGTTTGTTCCTTGGGAAATGGACTTGGACGACAACCTTGAAGGCCACTGTCCTTAAGAATGTCTAAGGTGTATTTTCTTTGGCTGAGCACCAACCCTTCAGGCGTTCGAGCCATTTCGATACCTAAGAAGTATTTTAAGTTTCCAAGATCCTTTATGTTAAATCTCTCATCAAGGTTTGACTTAGTGTGTTGAATTTTGTTCTTGTCATTTTCAACAATTATTACGTCGTCGACATAAATCAAGGCTGCGACATAGACACTCTTAGCCGTGTATATAAAGAGGGAATGATCGGCCTTAGACTGTCGATAAACGAGCTCAAGTAGAGCCGCCGTGAATTTGTGGTACCAATTGCAGGACGCCTGTTTTAGACCATATATAGATTTATTTAGTCGACATACTCTCGTCTCTTCTTTATCGGCAAATCCTTGGGGAATTTTCATGTAAACTTCTTCTTCTAAATCACCATGTAAGAATGCGTTGTTTACATCAAGTTGTTGGATTATCCAATCTCGTTTGGTTGCAACGGCTAGAAGTGTTCTAACGGTCACCAACTTAGTAACCGGGGCAAATGTGTCATGATAATCAACACCTTCCATTTGTGTAAAACCCTTAGCTACTAGTCTTGCTTTATATCTTTCCACCTCTCCGTTCGGTTTATACTTCACCTTGTATACCCATTCTGAGTCAATGGCCCTTTTTCCACTAGGTAAATTTTCGAGTGTCCAAGTTCTATTTTGCTCAAGGGCACGCATTTCTCTTTTCATTGCTTCCTTCCAATTCTCGTCCTGCGCAGCTTGATAAAAATTCTTTGGCTCATCGTGTGAGTCGATGGCCGTTAAAAAGGCTTTGTGAGAATCGGAAAATTTGTCATACGTTATGTAATGAGCTAAAGAATGTACCGTCGAGGTTGACTGATCTGGTGCAGATCGTGTGTGGTCAACCGATGGTGGTAAATTTACCTCATAATCATCAAGGTACCATGGTCGCACCCGGTCTCTTTTCTCCCTGATTTCTTCAACAACTGGAGTTTCTACGTTGCTGTTTTCATTTACGGTTGGCAGCTCATTTATTTTGGGTTCCATGTTTTCCTGATTTGACATGTCTTCTTGTTCTAATTCATTTGCCACATCATTTCTTGTGGCAGGTCTTCTGTCAAAATACCCTCACTTGTCTCATATGAGTTTTCCTCCTGGGATTCATTTTCCAACACCCTCCCTTTATCCATGTTTTCTTCATAGGGGTATATGAAAACTTCTTCTTCCTCCAAATTTCTTTCATTTGGTAAGGTATGAACGAAAGGAAAGATAGTTTCAACAAATTTTACATCTCTTGACACCACCAGCTTTCTTTGTTCTATATCATAAAATTTATACCCTTTAGTTCCAGGCGGATAGCCGAGAAACACCCCAGGTTTGGCTCGTTGTTCGAATTTATCTCCTCCTGTCTCTGTGTTTCTAAAGTATGCTAAGCAACCAAAAATCCTCATGTGTTTATATTCTGGATCTTGGTTGTACAGAAGCTCATATGGTGTTTTGTTTTCTATGACTTCAGATGGCAATCTGTTTATGATGTAGGAAGTGGTCATAATACACTCCCCCACAACTTAATGCGCAATTTGGCTTCAAACCGTAAAGCGCGTGCGGTCTCGAGAAGGTGCCTATGCTTTCGTTCCACCACTCCATTTTGCTGTGGAGTATGCGGACAAGTGGTTTCCAAAAGGATTCCATGTTCTGCATAGAATTCTTTCATTTTATTTGAGACAAATTTTTGATGCATTATTTTGGTGTCTGTAACTTGTCTTATTTAACGATGTAATTTATACGGTCTTTTATAATTATCGAGTCTGTAATTCGCTGTCGACCAAGTCGGATATCCTCCTATCCTACTTGTGTCCGACAAAGTTTGTCTCATCCGTTATGTAAGTTAAATGACAATGCATGTTGCACAATGGTTTGTTATGTTATGTTATGTTTGTGTTTATAAGTATGCTGCAAATTGTCAAACAGTTTGCAGCACATACAACAGTTGCAGCCTTCGACGAAACCCCAGGTTTCGTCGAGCACTACATGACGAAACTCCCAAATGACCAAAACCCCAAGGTTTCGTCGTGATGGATGACGAAACTCCTAGAGTTTCGTCGTCCAGAAGGTTTCGTCAGGCCCATGTGAGGTTTCGTCGAGCCCAATTCTAGTTTCGTCACTGTTGGGCCTGGGCTGCTATATAAACACCTCATAGTTTCACTTTGAAACGATGAGAGCATAACCCACTGTGAAAGTTTACTTCAAACATTATTTGTATCTGTTTGAACCTTGTTCTCATCTAATCAATTGACTGTGATTCACTGGTTATATCGTGTTGTTATTATCTATGTTTGGTTTGGCATAGTCACGGGGATTCCGCACTCGTGACCATGTTTGTGATAAACAAGAGATTTGGTTTCGTTATCGATCCTCAGAAATCGGGACCTACAAGTGGTATCAGAGCATTGGCTCTTATCCTTGTTTAAAATCAAACATAGTTCGGTTTTTTTATCAAGTGTTAAAACTGGTTGTTGTTGTTTTTCTGAAAATTGTTCTTGAAAAGTTCATGCATTTCTGGAAAAGTTTTCATAAAACTGTTGATCTTGCTGATTGCTAAAAAGTTTTATCAAAAACCTTGTTAGATTGATTGTTCACGTGATAAACCGGGTTTTTAGTGAAAGTTTTAAGCAATTTAGTGTTTCGGAAAGTTCACCAGTGACCGGAAAGTTCATATATTCTGGGTTTCGTCTTCATATCTTCAAGGACCTTCATAAGTGTTCTTGGATATTCATTGAATTTAAAATTAAATTGGAAATTGATAAAAGGATTAAAATATGGTCACCATGCTTGGGTTGGTAAGTTAAGCATGTTGTGAGTTGATATCGGGTGTACTGTGTCAGTAAACAGATAAGATTTGATTTGAAAAATCTCACCAACTTTCACCAACTCTCTGTGAACCTTATCTCGACGAAACCTAGAAGCGACGAAACCCCTTGAGTTTCGTCACAAGGAACTTCGACGAAACCCCTGAGTTTCGCCATAAGCAACTTCGACGAAACCCCTAGAGTTTCGTCAAAGGTACTTCAACGAAACTTCTGAGTTTCGTGGGAAAAGTTTCGTCGTGTCATTTGTCAATTTTAAACAGAGGACTTGCAAAAGTGATTTAACATTGTGTTTTCAAGTGTTTGATCAGGAATTATCATTCATATATCAAATATGAGTAGTACAAGTCCATGGGATTGAAGTACGGACCCACGACCAGGTCAAGATCAAACCTCGGCAGCCGCGTGGTTAAGGAATGTCATGCCTCCACAATCAATAAGTGCAAGTCAATGGGCATTGGTGTCGAATCAAAATCAAAGCATTCAAAATCTATTGCTTAGTGAGAGTGAGACAGGTAGCAATAATCGCCCGCCAAAGTTGAATCACATGAACGACTATCCATCATGGAAGGGTCGTTTCCATACTTACGTTTTAGGGCAAAACACCGAATTATGGACGTGTTTCACTACTCCATACAACACTGCCCTCGAAGAAGCAGGATCAAGTGCAGCAGGTTTTGCTCATATGTTAGAAGATGACAAGAAAGCATATGATCTAGAGAAAAAGGCGTTTGCTATTCTTACACAACTGCTTCACAAAGAAATCTATCATCAATTCGCTTACTGTACAAGCACGAAAGCTTTATGGGATGCCTTAGTAGTGAGAGGAGAAGGAAATGCGGCGACAAGAAAGACACGCCATGATTTGTTGAAGAAGGAATTTGAATCATTTCAATTCTTGGAGAATGAAACCCTAAATGATACAACTACTTGTTTTTATCATTTGATTAGTGAAATGTATTCTTATGCTGTTCTTGCAACTCAACAGGAAATGGTTGCATGGTTTGCTGATGCTCTACCTCCGAAGTGGAGTCCTTTCATTGAACTCTTAAAGCATACGGGCGTCTTGGATGCTGTTAGTATCTATGAGTTCGTTCAGAAGTTGGAGCATAAAAATGACGAGGAAATCCGCAAAGCTAAACGGATAGCACTTCCTCAAAACACGGAAATGTATCTTGGAGGTTTTAATCCTACAGCTAGTTCCAGTTCCGTTCAGCAACCGAAGCTTCAAACGGCGTTTATGTCAAATACAAGCTCTTTTCCGTTTCCACAATCAGCACCACCTCAGGTTTTCGATCCGAGTGCTTATCATCCGCCAGCGCATATGATTGCTCAAGCTCATGCTTTTTCTAAACCAGATCCGAGTGCATGGCTACCAAAACCCCAACCTCCACCTCAAGTTACCACTACTCAACCACAGTTCGATCCAAGTGCTTATCTTCCACAATCTCAACCACAAGCCCAACAACAACAACAACAACAACAGCAACAACAAGCACATTATACCAACAATCCTCCACCCCAAAACACCAACACTGTCAGAGTTGATACTTCAAACCTCTCGAAAGTTAGCATTGAAGTAGCGAAGGAGCATATGGAACTCATTAACACAATGGTCAGTGCTTACTGTGGTTTGGTCGCAGGTCAAAGTGGAAACATCAATATGACCAATGAAGATTATCAACAAATCGACCGTGATGAAATGGAGTTAATGGATATAAAGTGGGCGTTTGCAAGTGCTGTTAGAAGGGCAAAGGATTTCATGAGTAGAACTGGAAGAACTTCGTTGGAAAGTAAGAAGGATACGAAGTACGAATTTGATAAGGATGCGGTTACATGTTTCAATTGTGGCGAAAAGGGTCACTTTAAACGTGAATGTACCCGACCAAGCAGACAAGGCAATCAGAACCCATTCAGAAATCAGACGAGTACTTCCAATGCCAATCAAGACAATCATGAAAGAAGGACGGTAGCGGTGAACAACAACCAGAACCAGTCTGGACCTTCAAACACCACCAGAGCATTAGTTGTTCAAGCTGATGAAGGGTGTAATTGGTTTGTACAATTTGGGGAAGGTGATCAAGAAGGAGGAGGAACAGCGTGTTATGCAAAGATCATCAATCACATCAAGCACGTTCACAGGGAAGAATTTTCTGAAAGTGACGACAGTTCGGGTTATACCGGGAGTTCTGATGAAGAAAGTTCTAATTCGGGTGGTTATAATTCGGAATCTGATGTGAAAGAAGAAGGGAATTCTGATGTTGATGATTTATTGAATGAAGCAGATGAGTTGAAGAGTCAGAAATCTGTTCTGATCAAGAAGGCTGCTGAAGCATCAAAGGAAATGGAGAAGTTTTTCTCAGAAGACGGATCTTTTTCTTATCAGACTGCCTTTATGGCAAATGTCTCAGCCTCTACGAGTTAGGTAAAATCTGAAACTCCTGCTCCTAGTGTTTGTAATGTTTGTTCAGATTTGAAGCTTGAATCCGTAAAGGTTCATAGCCATAATCAAAGTTTGGTTATTGAGTTGTCCAAGTGCAAAGAGGCAAATATGGCTTTAGCTAGAAACGAAAAGGATTTTAAATCTGTGATTGAAACCTCAAAGAAAAGTGTTTCCGAATTGACCAAAACTGTTTTCAATAAACAAATTGGTATTAACAATTACATTAACATCATCGAGGAAACCAAAAAGGAACTAGCCATTGCCAAATGCGAGCATGATGCAATCAAGCTCAAATTGGAGAGTTATTCTAGCTCCCGATATGTGCTTGATCACATCATTGACACTCAACAACTGAAGGGAAACAAGAAAGGTGTTGGGTATAAGAAGTGTCCGCCCCCTTTGAGACATAATTATACTCATATGCCTGATGAAGAAGAAATGCCACGTTTTGAACCCAGTGTGCATCTTGATTATGAGGAAGTTACTACTGGCCTAAGGTTCAAATCGGACAGTTCCTCGAGTACTTCATCTGATGAAACTGAAACTTCAACATCGACGAATCAAAGTGCTCTAATTATTGAGGACTATGAGTCGTCTGATGATGAACCAGATGTAAGTGATCAGGATAAATCACTTGATAAAATGAAAGGAGTAGATATTCCAATTGAGAATTACATTCTTTGTGATCCTCCTACTCCTGCTGTTCAACCAGTTGTCAAACAAGTGATAGATCCTGTCAAGGATGACTAGGAATGTGTGTCTGCTGTTAAGAGCAATAACGTGTTGTATACTTTGGTCGGAGATGTTAAAATTTATTCAGATAATGATTTTCCAATCAAAAATGTCAATCCATCTTCGATTGATAAAGTTTTTGAAGATAACACAAGCAAATTTTTGGGAAAGACGATCCCCGGAGTTACTGTAACTCAATGTGATCCAATTCCAAAAGCTGAAATCAGAAAACAATTTGGAAATCAGAAACTACCGACAAAGCAACAACCTATTGCTGCTAAGGGTAAACAACCAGAAAGGCGAGCTCAAAAGCCTAACGTTTCTCAATCTAAATTTGAAACAAAAGGAGCTCGTTATCAAAAGAAAAACAGTAATGTCAAATTTGTAGCATCTAAGGGTACTGATAAAATTGAGACTTTCGAAAACAAATCAAACACCGATTTTGTCCAACAAGTCACGATTTTAAAACGTAACAGTCAAAACAATTACACTCAACATACAAACGGGTGTGATGAAAAAGCAAGTACCTCAGGTTCTACGGGTTCGACATCTGTTCGTCGATCAGATTCTCCTAAGTTTATAGAAAGGAGAACATGTTTTACATGTGGGGAGTTTGGACACATCATTAAAAATTGTACAAACACTCCCAAGGATAAATTTGTTGAGAAAGCACCACCTGAAAAGGTTCACCCTCAACGTCGTCCCGTTTCACCAAAACATGATAAAAGAACTGTTAAAGAACAAGAAATGAAACAACGATGTCAAAATGTGAAAGCAGTTGAAAAGGCTTTAAAATCGGAAGTCAAATATGTTAACAGGGAACCAAGTTCATCAAAATTGTTAAAACCAGAGGTTTCAAAATCTTTTCATAAGAATCAATCTGGTAAACAAAATCAAACTTGGAGACCTAAGACGGGTGAAAATTCAAGGGGGAGTTTGTTGATGCATTATTTTGGTGTCTGTAACTTGTCTTATTTAACGATGTAATTTATACGGTCTTTTATAATTATCGAGTCTGTAATTCGCCGTCGACCAAGTCGGATATCCTCCTATCCTACTTGTGTCCGACAAAGTTTGTCTCGTCCGTTATGTAAGTTAAATGACAATGCATGTTGCATAATGGTTTGTTATGTTATGTTTGTGTTTATAAGTTTGCTGCAAACTTTCAAACAGTTTGCAGCACATACAACAGTTGCAGCCTTCGACGAAACCCCGGGTTTCGTCGAGCACTACATGACGAAACACCCAAATGACCAAAACCCCAAGGTTTCATCGTGATGGATGACGAAACTCCTAGAGTTTCGTCGTCCAGAAGGTTTCGTCAGGCCCATGTGAGGTTTCGTCGAGCCCAATTCTAGTTTCGTCACTGTTGGGCCTGGGCTGCTATATAAACACCTCATAGTTTCACTTTGAAACGATGAGAGCATAACCCACTGTGAAAGTTTACTTCAAACATTGTTTGTATCTGTTTGAACCTTGTTCTCATCTAATCAATTGACTGTGATTCATTGGTTATATCGTGTTGTTATTATCTATGTTTGGTTTGGCATTGTCACGAGGATTCCGCACTCGTGACCGTGTTTGTGATAAACAAGAGATTTGGTTTCGTTATCGATCCTCAGAAATCGGGACCTACACAAATTCACCCCCATTATCACACCTTATTCTTTTAATTTCCTTTTCAAATTGGGTTTTCACCATCTTATGAAAATATATCAGGCATGTGCTTGCCTCATGTTTATGTTTAATCAAGAAAACCCACACTCCCCTACTAAAATCATCCACGATGGTTAAAAAATAGTTTGCCTTTGATAGAGAAGGCGTTCTATACTTCCCCCAGATGTCACAATGGATTAATTCAAAACAACCACTTGTTTTTGTTGAACTAACTGGAAATGGCAACCTGGTCTACTTGGCCCTAATGCACGAGTCACGTATCTTGTTTTTTGAATCAAAAGATCTATTTTTGAGAAAACTTACATGAGAAAGTTTGTTATCCGAAGCATGACCTAGTCTCTTATGCCACGTATCAGTTGTTGTCATCATAGCTTTCCTTTCTTCCTTCATGCCTCCTATACGGTAAAGGCCACCGTCACATGTACCCGCTCCAATCACATTCCTAGATTCCAAGTGCCGCATCACAAAGAAGTCCGAAAAAATGTCAATGCACAATGAAGATCTTTTGCCAATCGGTGAACCGACAATAAGTTGCACTTAAATCCTGGAACATGTAGAACTCCCCCTATCTTGGTTCCTCCTGGTAGTGTAAAAGTTCCCTTTCCCATAACTGGAACAGAGTCTCCATTAGGTATGACAACTGGTAACCCATGAGGACCCACTGTTAGGTTTTCAAGTAAATCCCCTTGATGAGTTATATGGTCGGTTGCACCTGAGTCAACAACCCAATCGCGAGTCGTGCGAGATTTACCTCCCTGGTTGGCGATTGGTGTCGTTTTACTGTGATTGTTGGTAGAATGATTTAGAGCCATCTCGGTTGTTTCGACGAAAAACCCAACGAAAGTGGTTATAGGCGAGACTCGGAGGTTGCATTGGTAAAGGATGGTTGCGTCGGAGAAGGTTATTCGTAATCGCCAGAATTTGCAGGTTTTCGCCGGAATATTATGGGAGGTTTAAATATCTCCGGGCATCTTCGCACCGGAATACAGCCGGAGAAGGTTATCTTTTTTTTTTAGTTGGATGAAGATGGTTTTTTTCGCTCTGATACCATAAACAAATTTGGTATCGATTAATTGTTATTATTCTTTGATTCACCAAGCAAATATATAAGAACAAGGTGGGACCAAAAAAGGAAAACAAAATCAAAGGCCTAACACAGTGGCCGTAAAACATGGAGGATATTATGGAAATAAAATAATATTTCTTTAAAACAAACTGCTAATGATGTAAGCTATGGGTGTGCAAAAAACCGAATTAACCGAACCATATAACCGACAAAACCGAACCGAAAAAACCAAACCAAATAAAAAACCGATGGGTCGGTTAATGATTTTTTTTAAAAAGTGAAAGTAGCGGGTCGGTTATGGTTATCATTTTTCCATACCCACCATAACCGAACCGAGACGACATGTAATAAATCTTTGTAGGATTTAGGACTTTTCACCATATTTTTAAGAGTGAATTGCAAGAATTGTCCTTTATCTTTATACCCATTTTCAATTTTTGTCCTTTATATTTAAAATTGACGAGTTTTATACTTTATGTTTTAAAATCCTACATGTTCTATCCTTTAGACCTAACCCAATTCGATTTTTTTTGTTAAATTAGACCACACAAGGGTAATTTAGACTTTTTACCTATATATAAAAATCTTTGAATTAACAATAAAACAATAACAAATTTAAGAATTTAATAATACATATTTACTACTACAACAAAACAAAGTGTCGGCGGTAATAGGCCTTTTCTTTGATTGGAGGAAAGGGGCGGCAGGGATAATAGTGCCAGGCAGCTGCCTGGCACTCCCCTATTGGCCCAACAAATTTACTATTTTACCCCGTTTTAAAAATACGATTTTGTCATCAGTTTAAAATTATGTTTTTGCCTCCACTTAAAAATAAATTTACGCTTTTACTCACCAGCTAAATATTTCAGTTTTGCCCCCGGTTCAAAATTACGATTTTGCACCGTTTCAATTTACAGTTTTGCCATTAGTTTTTTCCCCGTAAAATTACGATTTTGCCATTAGTTCAAAATTATATTTTTACCCCCACTTAAAAATAAATTTACGCTTTTGCTCCCAGCTAAAGATTCCAATTTTGCCCTCAGTTCAAAATTACGATTTTGCCCCGTATAAATTTATAGTTTTGCCATTAGTTTTTTTCTCACAGACAAGTTACGATTTTGCCCTCAACTTAAATTTACATTTTGTATATCGTTTTTTTCTCACAGCCAAGTTCCTGGTGAAATTACAATTTTGCCCCCAGTGTAAAATTACAGTTATGCCGGCAGCTTCCTGGCACTCCCCAATTGACCCATTTAATTTACGATTTTATCCCTGATTTAAAATTATGATTTCGTCTTTAGTTAAAATTACGTTTTTCCCATCGTTTTAGTTTTTTTAGCAAAACTATAAAAAAATTTTGTTTTAATTGATTTACTCGATTTAATTTTTTTCGTGTCAAAGAGCTGCCTAACTCCGGCTCATTAGTTCTGAAAAATTACAGTTTTGCCCTTAGCCCAAAATTACGGTCTTATCATCGTTTTTGTTTTTTTTTCCTAGCAAAAATATAGTAGTCTTTTTTAATTGATTGAGAATTATTCGGCCATCGCCCCGCAACGCGGGTGGGGCATCAACTAGTTATATACAAATGATATATGTAGATGTATACTGTATATGTAATTCATTACCCTTATCCCCCTCTCTATCATTCTCCCTCTCTGCATATATCCACCACCATCAACCACCACAAACAACCACCACCCACCACCCTTCTCTCTACATCTGTTATCCACCGTCCCACCACAGCACTCATAACCATCTCCCACTGCACCACATCTATTATCCACCGCTGCACCACACCACTCGTAACCACCACCCACTGTCCCAGATTTGAGGATGAGAAGAAAGGCGTCGACGGTGGCCACCACCAGATCTGTGGTGGGGTTGAAACGGCAACCTGATTTCGTTCCTTATTCAGCTCGTTCCCCAGATTTGAGAGTGATATGGTGATTCGGAGGTTGTTAACTGCGAATTGTTATTTGATGAATTTGTGTCTCGATATGACTTTTATGAGAAACTATGAGGATGACTCTGATGAATTTTTGTCTTGATTTGAATTTGAATTTGAGATGTGAGATTTGAATGTTAACTGTTTGTGGGGTTTAGGAGAAAGTGAGATGGGTGGGTTTGATTTTTAATTGTTGCTGGTTTGTTACGGTTGGGAGAGAGAGAGACTTTGAGTGGGTTGGGTTGGAGGTGATACTGGCAGGTGGTAGTAACTGGTGGCGGTAGGGTGGATGGTGGTGGTAGTAATACATATATTATATTAGAGGTAATTGCCAAAATCGTCCCTGAGGTTAGGGCACGTTTGCCATTTTCGTCCAAAATGACACTTTTATACCAAATTGCCCTCAACGTTTGTAACTTTTTGCCATTTTCATTCAAACCACTAACTTAGTTTATTTTTTCTGTTAAGTTGAGGATATTTGGATGAAACTGGCAAATATAAAACCATAGGGACGATTTTGGCAATTTACTCAAACCCTTTTTAATTATTTTTGTTACATATATAATAAAAAAGAAATTAAAAGGAGTTTTTAGAAAAAAAATTAATAGTTTTGTCACATAATTTTTATAAATTTTCATTCAAATCACTAACTTAGTTTGTTTTTTCTGTTAGGGTGAAAGGTGTTTTAAATTTGATAAATTAAGACAAAAATTAATTTACAGCTTCTTTATATAAATCAGTTTTATAAAGAGAAAACGTCATTGGTGTGCATCACATAACAATCGATTACAACTTTTAGTATTTATCAGTTGTAGAGATAGAAAAAAATTGTAAAACGTTACATATTTTTTTAAATGTGTTGTGCACCTAGAAAATATGTTGGTAGAAATAAAATATTTATTTAATTAAGATTATGAGGGTAACTAACTAATACTTATTATGAGTGGCTTGAGTAAAGAAACTTTTGGTTCATAGTATTATAATTACAATTTGATGGGTAATTTTAAGGTTTGGTAACGATATGTTGTTTGATAGAGGGGGGAGGGCACTGGCTTCTGTTTTTACTTAGGAGCGAATTTAAATGAGTACATGATAAATTACAAACTTTGTACATATGATAAGATTTTTTTTTTTTTTGACATTTTCCAATAACGTCACCAGCATTTTACTTTTATAAAATTTAGAGTAAGTAGATTTTATTTTTATAAAACTGATCTATATAAAAAATTAGAAATTAATTTCTGTCTTAGTTTATAAACATTCTTCGCCTTAATAGAAAAATTAACTTAGTTTAGTGGATGGATGAAAATTTATAAAAATTATGTGACAAAGCTATTATTTTTTTCATATAAAAATTGCATGCATATTCTTTTTTATTATATATGTAACAAAATTAATTAAATAAAAGAAATTTAAAAGAATTTGAGTAAGTTGCCAAAATCGTCCCTGTGGTTTTATATTTGCCAGTTTCATCCAAATATTCTCAACTTAACATAAAAAATAAACTAAGTTAGTGGTTTGGATGAAAATGGCAAAAAGTTACAAACGTTGAAGGCAATTTGGTACAAAAGTGTCATTTTGGACGAAAATGACAAACCTGCCCAAACCTCAGGGACGATTTTGACAATTAATTCATTATATTATATAACCTTCTTATTTGTTTAAATCTTTTTGTTTTTGAAATCTATTTACATAATTAGTCCTTTTAAAGGAAAATGACAAAAATGCCCTTACATGAATGGCACATGACCAGATTTAACAGAAAAAATTAACTGGGTTAGGGTTAAAGGACATACAATGCAATATTTTAAAACATAAAGTATAAAACTCATCAATTTTAAACATAAAGGACACCGCCTGAAAAGACCATAAAGATAAAGGACAATTTTTGCAATTCACTCTATTTTTAATATTTGATGTTTTTGACTGAAGATGTTTAGTACTTATGGGTTTTTTTCATATCATTTTGTGGTTTTGTTTGAATGTTTAGTTGAATTTATGGGATGTATCATATCACTTTGTCTGAATATTCGATAATAATTGGTATTAATATTATAGATTATATGTATTCTTTAATACTATGTAATATACTAATATATACAAATATGCAATAACAATTTATTCCATGTTAAAAAAAAATAAGCTATTTTCAACTAAGCTAAATACATGGTTAACCACTCATAACCAACCCACTATAACCATCAAAACCAAATAACCATAAAAACCATAACCGATCGGCTATGGTTATGGTTATCCAATAACCGACATCGCGGTTATGGTTATGGTTTTTGGTCAAAACCGACCCATGCACACCCCTAATGTAAGCAAGTCGAAAGACTTTGGAGGCGTAGGGATTATGTCGCTTCGAGATGATAACCTTGCTTTACTCGCCATGTGGTGGGGGCGGTTTAAGGTGGACACTACTAGTTTGTGGAGAAAGGTAATGTAACAACCCTAATTTCTAGACCAATATAAGATTATTATTAATATTAACAAACTATAATTAAATAACATCTGTATGCATATAGGTGTGTACCTTATGCTTATGGTGGTTTTCAAAAAAAAAATTGATGTTTCATTTTTAATCCAAAGCTATTTGTTTTTCTACTTATAACACAAAAAGTTTTCATATATTGCAATTCAACCTTACAACTTTTGTACTTTCAACTTTGGCCCCCACACTTTTCATATTTCACTGATTTTTCATTTTAAATTTTGCGAGTTAACACGTCGTAACGTGTGTGGTTCAACATTTTAACATTTCGTGTTACGCTTCGTACCAGATTTTGCGAGTTAACACGGGTCAACGTGCGTGTGTGGTTCAACGTTTTTACGTTGTCTATCTTTTCCCTGTTTGGCTAACTGATCTGTTAGATTTAATTTGAAATGACTATTTTACCCTTTTATTTTACCCCCCAACATTCCTGTTATGTTGCATAATTACCCCCCACAGGTAAATTACTAAAATGCCCTTTCTTATTCCCCCATATACTTTATGTTAAGAAGCAATATTACCCCCTGCAACTTCCAAAACCCTTCCCGCCACCACCCATATTCGATTATTATAAACCCCTGCTCTTAATAATCAACCCATTGATAACTTATGATGCATAATTGTAACGACTCTCATCAAAAGTCATAATTATTAAAATAATTTGACCAATAGGAAACCCTAATTGAGACACCCAAGTGATTCTGCGCAAACCCTAAAATTTTCAGAAATTTCAGAATCAGGATTAGGGCCCCTAAAACTCAGGGGGGGTATTTCCTAGTTACGATTATCCACTTAAAACGTAGGCAGAAAGGAATTTTCAGAAACCGTCGACTCAGCTGAGCTAGTCCCACACGTGGCAACCCTATGCTAAAAAATAGTTCTTACGCGGGCCGCCTCAAGTTAGCTTAATTCTCACGCGGGCCGCCTAAGGGACAAAATTCACCTATAAATACAGGAGCTTGGGACCTGATTCTGGGAGTTGAAACGACGCTCAAATTCACTTTGTGCGCTGAGATATCGTAGAAATACTCCAATTAACACACACGATTCACTAATCGACGCCGCAATCAGGGTATTAGCACAATCGCTGCTACGATTCATTTTCCGACGATCAATATATCCAATGAATGTTTAAGTGCCGCCCACATTAGGGTTATACTTTATCGTTCGTCATTAATTTGACGGATCATCGTTAATTCGATGGATGAAGTATTGTACTTTATCGTTCGTCATTAATTTGACGGATCATCGTTAAATCGATGGATGAAGTATTGCACTTTGTCGTTCGTTGTGAGAATTTGATCTCGTGAGTTATCGTAATTGCTGGATTGATTACTAACCCAGTTTTGTGTGCCTGTTATTAAATTTAGGAAAAGGCTAAATCAGTAGGCCAAACTCTGCCCGTATAAATTTGCAATGTGAGTCATTCTCTTTTTATCAACTATTTTTACAATACCTCAAATTATTTTCAAGGTTATAATTACAGGGACTAAGTCGTGGATATCTTGAATTACTGGTTAGTGGGGTATTGTGCACATTACTAATTTTCTCCCAGTGAGGTTCATTGACCTACTCGGAATAATCACTGTTAGGTTCATTGACCTACAGGGATAATCATCACTATTTAGGTTCATTGATCTAAATAGTGGTATGACCATCGTCACCATTGTGACTTGTCACCATTGTGACAGAAGGCCAGATAAAGATAAGATAGAAGCCATTGTAATCGCTCTTATGCTGTAATTTATAACTATGCATCATTATGCAAAATAGAATGATTCACTCAGTATTTCCCGCTGACAAAACCTTTTTCAAACATGTTTCAGGTGACCTGTTATGAATCAGGAAAAGTGCCATATAGCACTACAGCTCAAGGAAGTGGCTCAGTATAAAATAAAGAAACATGTTTTGTAAAATAAAAGATTTCTTTGTGAAATCAAACTATTGTAAATTATCGGGTTTTATCCCGAATTGTGAAATAAAATAATCGGGAAATATTTACATTTTAAAAGATCCTGATGAAAACTTCCGCTGTCAAACTCAATTAATTAAATACCACGGGATTTCTGTTCCGCGGCTCCTGAAACGGGTCAAACCGGGTCGGGGGCCGTGACAGAAAAAGGTGGTATCAGAGCCACTTATCGAGCCACTGATTTAAGCCAATTAAGTATTTAGAAAATACTTAATTTTTTTTTATTAATTGCTATCTTGTGATTATATGTTTTATTATCTGACTAATTTTGAACAGTATGGGCAGATTTTTATATGTTAGCTACTGTAGTAATAAATATAAATCTTTAAATAATTTGACTCAAAGTTTTAGCACTTTTATTATCTAAAGTCTATAAACCTTATTCAGTAAATAAATTTACAAATAAAACCTAGTATGTTTTCATATTCGGTTGTTTCATAGTTACCCAATATGAAATAATATTTAAAAGTTTTCTATGAAATTTGATATAATTTTTAAACTTAGTAATTGTGTGTATCTTGCATAAACAGCATGAGTGATCTGTCGGAAGCCCTTCAGAATTTAAATCTCTATCCAGTAAGAATTGAAGTTTCCAGAGATTTCAATAGGTATATTTCAGACATAGAAGAACCTATAGAATTCAACGCTTTACCTCTCGAGAAACCCAAGACTAAGAAAATGGAAATTGGGGAAAGTTGTAGGCAAATTGAGGAGTTACCATCTCAAGAAGAACTAGATTTTATAATGGCAACCGATGATACTATTGAGCCTGTTAATGAAAATGATTTTATTCATTCTCTTGAAACACAACTACCAATGAACCTAGAACCAGCTATTTCAAACCTTTCAATCCACTCGCAAATAGACGAATGGGTGACTAATGAAATACTGTTACAAAACCATCCCTATAGGCTTTTTCCTAAGTTCAATCCAGAACCTTTACCAAATTCACCAATGAGTAACGAAAATATGACTGAACTTCGTCATTTTGACAAAATGGATGCTGGGAATAGGATCCAAGAAACTCTGGGACAGATCTCCTGGAATTACGATAAGAAGGAACGCCATTACTAGAACATCACCTGACAAAGGATAGGGGATTATGAAACTGTGGTTATGTAATAGAAATAGTAAAATCAGTATGTGTAAAATAAATAATAAAACGGGTGTATATAGAAGCAAGATATAAGGAAATTTTAGAAAGTTACAAATTTTGTTTGTATATTCGTTTATGTGATTATGTGCAATTAAATTGTGACATTGGATTATTTCCTTTATACTAATTATGTATCTATAAATTAGATATCAGATGGAAAACGCTAATAATAAACCAGTTAATGAGGTTAATCAATCTGAGCAACAACCGGGGGATCAATATGTGACTAGGCAAGATATAGAAAATATCGTTGCTCAAGGGATAGCCAACGCTATTCCAGGAATAGTTGCTCAAGGGATAGCCAATGCTATTCCATCAATCATTGCTGCTATTAAAAATCCAATCGAACCGCAACAAATTGTTCCTAGTAAACGTATTTCTGAAGATAATTTCAGTAATAGCGTAAACGGAGGCAATAATCATGTTAATCATGATAATGAACCACGGCAAGCTCCGCTCCTTAAGAAAAGGAAAGTTGCAACGCCTGGTTGCACTTACAAAGAATTTCTTGCTTGTAAACCCACTGAGTTTGCAGGCAATGAAGGAGCGACTGCGACACTGCGTTGGTTAGAGAAAACCGAGGCAGTAATTGCCATAAGTAAATGTGCTCAGGATGATCAGGTTATGTATGTATCAAACCTTTTCAAAGAAGTGGCGTTAGAATGGTGGAACACAGTGTTACAGGCAAAAGGAAGAAGGATGGCGTATGCTATGAACTGGGAAGAATTTAAGAGTCTTGTAGAAAGAAAATTCTGTCCCGAATATGAAAAAGATCAAATGGCAAATAAGTTTCTAACCCACCGGATGGTGGATGTAGATTGTCGAGGGTATACTACGACATTCTTCGAATATGCTCGAGTGGTACCAACCCTGGCTTCGCCAGAGCCGGTACTTATTTCTCATTATATTTGGGGATTGATTTCCGAAATCCGTAATATCGTCAAGGCTGCGAAACCTCATACGATTGATGATGCAGTAGAATTAGCCAATACTCTGACTGACGAACTAGTACGGACAAGAGAAGAAAATAGAAGGAAGGAAGTAGCCCAAAAGATTACCCAAGAATTCCGTTCAGGTAACTATAACAATTGCAAGAAAGGAGGGAATGGGCAATCTTCTACTAGTACATTTTGCAATTTCTGCAAAAGGAAGCATTTCGGAAGATGCAAAAGATATTGCAATTTTTGCAAAATTCCGGGGCATCAAGAAGAAGACTGCAGGAGGAAGAAATTTTCAGTCTGCTACAACTGTGGAGAAGCTGGACATCTTAGGCCAGATTGTCCAAAACTGAATAAACCATTTGACAATAAAGCCAAACCGGCAGAAGGAGCAAAAAGGAATGCGAGAGCCTTTCAGCTGACTACTCATGAAGTCGAGATGATTCCAGATGTGATAGCCGGTATGTTCTTAGCTTACAACGTTTACACGAAAGTATTATTTAACTATGGTGCAAACCAAAGTTTTATAAATACTTTACTCTGCCAAACTCTTAACTTACCGATAACAAGCATTAGATAAATTTCTACAATAGATTTGGCAGATGGGAATTCAGTTAAAATAAATAAGGTTCTGCGAAACATAGAAATAGAACTTTTAAGTCATAAATTTTCTGCAACCCTATTATCTATGAAATTAGTTGAAATCAAGGTTGTGCTAAAAATGGATTGATTAGTAAAACAATTATGCTCGAATTATCTGTGATAAGAATTCTATAGAAATTGTGCACCCACTGGAAAAGTAATAATGATTAAAAGAGATAAATCATGTAAAACCATAAAGTTCATAATCAATAATGAAAATTGCTAATTATGAACGAAAGCAAGGAATAGTATACATGATTTCAATAATCATTAATACTAAAGATAAAGAAATTAAGGAAATTTCTGTAATTTCAGAATACCCAGATGTATTTCCAGAAGATTTACCTGGATTACCACCAGATAGGAAGATAGAATTTAGGATTCATCTAAATTCCAGGAATTTTACCGATAAGCCAGGGAACCTTATCGGTTAGCACAATATTGGTTGTTAAGAAAAAGTATGGTTCGATGAGAAAGTGTATTGATTATAAGGAATTGAATAAGGTTACAATTAAGAATCAATACCTAGAATTGATGATCTATTCAATCAAATTTCAGGGAAATAGATATTTTCCTAAGATCGACTTGTGTTCCAGATATCATCAATTGAAAGTACAAGAGGAAGACATACCTAAAACTGCTTACAGAACTAGGTATGATCATTACGAAATTACAGTCATGCCCTTTGGGTTAACAAATGCACCTGCAGTATTCATGGACATGATAAATAGGATCTGTACACCATATTTGGATAAATTGGTAATAATCTTCATCGACGATATACTTATGTATTCCAAAAGTTAGGAAGAACATTATCAGCACTTGCATGTACTCTTAACTTTGTTAAGAAAAGAAAAGCTTTACGCCAAATTTTCGAAGAATGAATTTTGGCTGCTAGAAGTGCAATTTTAGGACATATGGTGAATCCCGAAGGTATTCACGTAAATTCTGATAAGATATTACCAAATGAAAGGTTCCCTAATCCGCAATGGAAATTAGAAGTTTAGTCGAATACTACAGACGATTTATTAAGGATTTTTCTAAGATAGTTATACCATTAACTAAGTTAACCTGTAAAATAGCTAAGTTGAATGAGGATCTTAAAGCAGAAATTAACCAAATACTCAGATATTAGCCTTATGAACTAAAGATTTTGAAGTATAAGGTAATACTTCAAAGTTGGGATTTGAATGAGTGTTAATGCAACGCAAAAAGGTAATTGCGTATGCATCAAGGTAATTGAAAAAGAACGAAGGAACTATACCACTCATGAGTTAGAATTTGGAACCATAATTTTTGCCTTAAGATTTGGAGACATTATCTGTATGGAAGTAAGTTTACTATCTATACGGATCATAAGAATTTAAGATATATAGTTAGGCAAAAAGAATTAAACATAAGACAAAGGAGATGGATAAAAATCCTAAGTGATTACAACTGTAATATTCAGTATCACAAAGAAAAGGATGAAGACGACAAGAGATCGTCAGAAAAGTATACAGATAAATAGATAAAAGTCGTTGGAGTTCGAGTTGGAGACAAAATACTATTGAAAGTATCTCCTTGGAAAGGAATTATTAGATTCGGAAAGAAAAGAAAGTTAAGTCCAAGTTACGTAGGACCATTTTTAGTAATCCAATGTATAGGACCAGTTGCTTATAGTTTACAACTACCAGGAAGAGTTAGCTGGAATACATGATATATTTCATATATCCAATCTCAAGAGATGCCTATTAAACGAATCTTTGGTAGTACCTTTTCAAGATATAAAGGTAAACAAATAGTGTGAGTTTAAGTAAAGTGGGATTCAAAGATAGGACCCTAATATACTTGGGAATTGGAATCCAAAATGAAGAGAAAATATCCTCAATTATTCCGGTAAATCTCGAGGACGAGATTTTTATTAAGGTGGGGAGAATGTAACGACTCTCATCAAAAGTCATAATTATTAAAATAATTTGACCAATAGGAAACCCTAATTGAGACACCCAAGTGATTCTGCGCAAACCCTAAAATTTTCAGAAATTTCAGAATCAGGATTAGGGCCCCTAAAACTCAGGGGGGGTATTTCCTAGTTACGATTATCCACTTAAAACGTAGGCAGAAAGGAATTTTCAGAAACCGTCGACTCAGCTGAGCTAGTCCCACACGTGGCAACCCTATGCTAAAAAATAGTTCTTACGCGGGCCGCCTCAAGTTAGCTTAATTCTCACGCGGGCCGCCTAAGGGACAAAATTCACCTATAAATACAGGAGCTTGGGACCTGATTCTGGGAGTTGAAACGACGCTCAAATTCACTTTGTGCGCTGAGATATCGTAGAAATACTCCAATTAACACACACGATTCACTAATCGACGCCGCAATCAGGGTATTAGCACAATCGCTGCTACGATTCATTTTCCGACGATCAATATATCCAATGAATGTTTAAGTGCCGCCCACATTAGGGTTATACTTTATCGTTCGTCATTAATTTGACGGATCATCGTTAATTCGATGGATGAAGTATTGTACTTTATCGTTCGTCATTAATTTGACGGATCATCGTTAAATCGATGGATGAAGTATTGCACTTTGTCGTTCGTTGTGAGAATTTGATCTCGTGAGTTATCGTAATTGCTGGATTGATTACTAACCCAGTTTTGTGTGTCTGTTATTAAATTTAGGAAAAGGCTAAATCAGTAGGCCAAACTCTGCCCGTATAAATTTGCAATGTGAGTCATTCTCTTTTTATCAACTATTTTTACAATACCTCAAATTATTTTCAAGGTTATAATTACAGGGACTAAGTCGTGGATATCTTGAATTACTGGTTAGTGGGGGTATTGTGCACATTACTAATTTTCTCCCAGTGAGGTTCATTGACCTACTCGGAATAATCACTGTTAGGTTCATTGACCTACAGGGATAATCATCACTATTTAGGTTCATTGATCTAAATAGTGGTATGACCATCGTCACCATTGTGACTTGTCACCATTGTGACTTGTCACCATTGTGACTTGTCACCATTGTGACTTGTCACCATTGTGACTTGTCACAGAAAGCCAGATAAAGATAAGATAGAAGCCATTGTAATCGCTCTTATGCTGTAATTTATAACTATGCATCATTATGCAAAATAGAATGATTCACTCAGTATTTCCCGCTGACAAAACCTTTTTCAAACATGTTTCAGGTGACCTGTTATGAATCAGGAAAAGTGCCATATAGCACTACAAGCTCAAGGAAGTGGCTCAGTATAAAATAAAGAAACATGTTTTGTAAAATAAAAGATTTCTTTGTGAAATCAAACTATTGTAAATTATCGGGTTTTATCCCGAATTGTGAAATAAAATAATCGGGAAATATTTACATTTTAAAAGATCCTGATGAAAACTTCCGCTGTCAAACTCAATTAATTAAATACCACGGGATTTCTGTTCCGCGGCTCCTGAAACGGGTCAAACCGGGTCGGGGGCCGTGACAATAATCAACCCATTGATAACTTAATAATCGAAAACACATCAATGCCATTAATTGGAGTAGAGTCAAAGAAGACCATCGGAGCACTGAAAATCGAGTCAGTGAATTTATTGAAGAACAATTTGGAGGCCTTTAATCCCAAAAGTGTAGCAAAAAATGATCTTAAAAACACAAAAACTGTGCTAATAGATGAAAGCAAAGTATAAACACAAATCAACATGATGGTGGTGACTTTAGGGATCTGAATACCATATGCTAGCAAATAACTTGCTGCTGCTTGAAGAGCAACAAAACTAGTTACAGTAAAAACAGATAAAAATAAAAACTATGATCCTTCTGAGATGACAACATAATCTAAGAAAGGTTTCCATCCAACATTCCCAATCTCCTTTTCTTCTTCTTCAGTCAACTACACTCCTGGTGGGGCCTTCATTAACTGCCTCTCACTTTTTTTCTTTTTTGAGGTAATGCATTGCCAAACGGCTAGCATGCATTGCCATTTTTTTTGGAACTGGTTTAATTCACTGTAGCCTGCACAATTTAAATAAAGCCCCAAGAAACCAAATTCATATATTGATGACTAAATAGTCTCCCAAATTGTGAAATAAGCAAAAAAAAAAAAAAAAAAACAATCACGAATATTCATAACATAACAAATTCATATATTGATGAGTAAATAGTCTCCCAAATTGTGAAATAAGCAAAAAAAATAAAAAACAATCAGGAATATTCATAACAGAACAAATTCATATATCAAAAGATTTTTCAAGAACTAGGATTTTATAGTACCAGCAAAATCTTAAATCATTTAGGGGAGAATAAGTGTAACAAATATCAAGATCAAAATTCGGTTTGTACAAACTACACCAAAACCAAGATCATACACCATAAACGATATTTAATCGAAGAAAAAACCCAAAAAATCAAAATAAAAGGGGTTTTGAACGAACAAATCGATATCTGTAACTGAAACACAAAGAAGGGAGCAAATAAAATTAGGGATTGAAGGAAGAAGAATACCTTCTTCAAACAGATAGATGATTTGTAAGGATCGATTGGTGGTTTGTGATTTGAGTCAACTGTACAATCTTCTTTATGCTTTGTTTGGATTCAGATCTGCTCTTGTGGGTTGAAGGAAGAAGGGGGTGGGTGGTTGCGATGGGGGAGGAGCGCCGGCTAGTGGTAGAGGAGCGGCGGCTAGTGGTGGAGGAGCCATAGGAATAAGAACCACCACCGTAGTTACTTGAAGAAGATGATGATAATCTGAAGATGATGATGATGGATCTGAAGTTATTTGAAGAAGATGATGATAATTTGATTTTATAAATAATAATAATAATAGTAATAATAATAGGGTAAGATTACCAAAATACCCCTGCCTATAACAGTCAAATACCTGTTGACCGACGGCAGGGGGTAAAATCGCGACATAACACCAACGTTGGGGGGTAAAATTGCAATTATTTCGTTAGGGGGGTCAGAGTGCCAATTGGCCTAAACCCCAAGGGTAAAATTGCAGTTTACTCTTTTGTAGCTTTTACTCAAATTGTCTTACACAATTGTCCCTTACATAAGTGTTCCCTTCTTTTTAAGCTTTTACACAAATAGTCCCCTTAGGTCTCCGCTTAAAGCCTTGAACCAACTTTTACTCTAAAGCCTATTTCTCAAATCATTTGTTACATTCAACTTTGTCAAAATCACATTTTTAACTCTTAGACATTACACTTTTAACCTAACTTTGTCCTTAATGCCTACGTAAAATGTCACTTTGAGTTTAGAAATGTGATTATTTTTAACTAATTACGTATAATTTCATTGTCATTTCAACTTTTTTCTTAATACTTTCGTAAGCCTCTTTGTAAGTTTCTTACATATGAATCGGTCGCATACGTTTTGACTTGATGGTATAAATTTGAGTTAGTCGCGTTCAAATAATACGTTATGATTGTACGTTATATGGTCGTACAATACGTTTCCTACGTATGAGCCGGGTCGCATATAATACGTTTTGACTTAGCGGAATAAATTCGAGTTAGTCGGGTCGCATTTAATACGTTACGATTGTACTATATATATATATATATATATAGGGTAGGTTCATGCGAGAACCACCCTTATTGCGAGAACAGCGAGAACCAATGTGAACACAAAATAAAATCTAAAAAAAAATCAAAAAAACACTCAAATTTTTTTTTTATTTTTTTTTAATATTTTTTTTAAAAAAATCGCTATATTTCGTTACCATAAAAAAAAAAAAAAAAAAACTTTTTTTTCCGAGTAACAGTTATTCATGCACATGTGCATATGTATCATTACTTCAACAAATTCGGTAATACGTTATCAGGAATAGACAATTGCACCTTAATTTACAATACCATTAGTAATACACTACTTTTTACATTACCAATATTCAAAATGCACATGTGCATCATTAGGTATAACCATGATATAACGTGTTTTGGTACAAAAAGTTTGTGATTTTAAATGGAGAAGTAGGCCCATATACATGTTTTTTGGTTAGTTATATCTAGTGGTTGATGGTTTGGTTATAGTTGTCAATTTTTTATGTAATATGTTGATTGGATGGTATAAATGGTGTTTACATACATGTAATAAAGTGAAAATATTGTTAATGGTATTGTATTATAGATGGTAGGAAGTAATGGTATTGTATTATGGATGATAGGAGGTAATGGTAGTGTATTATGGATAAGGGAAAGTGTATTCAAAGTGGTGTACCAAAACACCTTATTTCATGTTGATACATATAAATGCACATGTGCATTTCTAATATTGGTAATGTAAAAAGTAGTGTATTACATATGGTAGTGTAAATGAAAGTGCAATTGTCTAATATGTGTAATGAATTACGGAATTTGTCAAAGAAATGACAAAAATGCACATGTGCATGCTTATGTATTATGGATGGAATGATAGATGAAAGAGAAAGTAGTGTACCAAAACACCTTATTTCCTGTTAATACATATAAATGCACATGTGCATTTCTAACATTGTTAACGTAATAGTAGTGTATTACACGTGGTAGTGTAAATGAAAGTGCAATTGACTATTATTTTTAATGTATTACGGAATTTGACAAAGAAACGATACATATGCACATGTGCATGGATAACTGTTACTCGAATTTTTTTTTATTAACAAAATATTGCGATTTTTTCAAAAAAAATAGTTAAAAAAAAAAATTTGGGTGTTTTTTAGATTTTTTTAGGAATTACTGTTTGTGTTCACACTGGTTCTCGCTGTTCTCGCAATAAATGGTGGTTCCTAACGAATCTTTGTCCTATATATATATATATATATTTGATTTACTTTACTTTTTGATCCAATCGCAATGCTTATATTGGTTACATTGAGTTCAAGCGGATACGTCGAAACACGCATTTTTATATGGTTAACGCATCACATAACGCTTGGACTAATTTATTCGACGATAACAATGAACTCGCACCGCAACATGCACGGGTCTTATTACTAGTCTTGACTTAACTAATAAGCCACGGTCATAACTACTTTCACACAACACACATATTTTTTTAAAGAAAAGAAATAAAATAAAAATATGGGTTAATCTTATATAAGAAAAATAATAAAATAAGAATACCCACTAGTTCTCCTATACTCTTATCAAAACCATGCTTAACTCTTGAGCAATAGTTTTTTTTCCTTATCTGACACATACAAATTCACAAACATACGCAATCCCACCTTGACATACTAAGGCTATGCGGTATGGTGATGCTCCTCCCTTGGAGGATGATCCGTCACGTAGATCAGATGTGAGGACGGGGCAAAGAGGATAGAGGTAAGAAAATGAGGGATAAGCCTAATATATATATGTATATATTGTATGTATAGGTGTGTGAGAGAGGGGGAGGACCGTCTCCAACGTCCGGATGTGGACGTCCAAAACGCCAGCCGTGGGGGGGGGGGGGATGGGGGGACGGCGGCGCCGATCCTGGACGAGGCAGGGACGAACCCCGTTACGCACAACCTAAAAGAGCACTCTCTCCCCTTGATTTGGATACCCACTCACCTTAGACAACCCATGTATGTCAATATATTTATATGTATTAAAAACCCTCTCCAAGATCACACGCAAATATCTAGTCTTGGATTTTTCAAAGATTTGCTGGACTTGTCTACTTCCCAGGACCAAACACCAGAAGAGTCAATCTCATTTATCACCTTTCAACTAATACCTTTCCTCTCTAGCACTTTCCTATCGGCCCTCTCCCCCCTAGCTTTCATCTTCCACCTTTGCAAACTTCAAATTACAAGAACATTGTTGGAAGTTCACTACTTGAAGCATGGAAATCAGATTTGAAGCCTTTCTAAGAGTTCATATTGTCCAACTAACCTACTCGGTTGGGTAATGTAGAAACCCGTAAGCTTAAATAGCGTTGGCTCCCATAATGTTTGTTTCTTCTAGCATCCCCAAGTTAATACATATTTATTTAATCTTACAGATCTTGTTTCAGATCCGTTTCCCATCGTTTACAGCCGGGTTTAGCCCCAAAGTCCTCTTAAAGCCGAATCCAAAGATCTTGGTACAACTATCTTCCTCTTCTACATGTCCTTTACACACGCTAATGACTAAACACCCTTGAAATTATAAAAAAAATGACACGTATATGCACATTTACACGCCTTAATGATGTTCACAGAATATAAACATCTTGAAATAAGTGCTTGAATGTGTTAAAACCAAGAATACAAACCAGGTATGTAGACTATACAGAAAGAACCCATATCTATGCATTTTTTCGAGTAAAATAAAAAGAGTTCTACACACGGCACATATTATTTTGCAGTAAAGATTCAACATTCAAACCCATTATTTGCAGTAAATATACATGTAATCTGTCCAAATAAGTATATATACTAAAAACATGAATACACATTGTTTAAACGTTAAAAACGTGTAAAATAACGAAAATGAGAAAGACCGAACCCAAGATAAAAAAATATATAACTATTCATATTTTTGCAGTTTACTCTGTTATACAAAAGTGGTCTTTGGAATGAAAAGTATATATACTAAAAACATGAATACACATTGTTTAAACGTTAAGGGGAAGGATCCACTAAAAAGTGGATTTTGCCTAAGTAGCCTAGGAAGGATTGTGATGATGACATGTGGCACTCCTAATAAGTAGGAATGAAGGGCATTTTAGTCTTTATAAATAGGAGTGAAAATGACATGTGACACCTCTTTTAGTTTTTAAAAATACAAAAAAAAAATCTAATACAAAAAATCTAGCACAAAAAAACTAGTACAAAAAAATCTAGCACAAAAAATATAGTACAAAACATATAGCACAAAAAATTTAGTACAAAAAAATATATCACAAAAAAATCTAGAACAAAAAAAATAGCACGAAAAAATTCAGCAAAAAAAATGTAGTACAAAAATATCCAGCACAAAAAATTGAGAAAAAAAAATTTAAAACAAAAAAATTCAGCACAAAAATGTAGTACAAAAATTCAGCACAAAAAAATATAATACAACATAGAAATACAACACATTTAAGTGGGTTTTTTTAGTCTTCGTATTTTATATAGCAATATGGTACTCAAATTAAAGATAAAAAGACGCTCGATTTTACGGTGAATTTTTTTTGAAAAAATAATGTCGGATAAAAATGTTATGAACGTTTAAAAAATGGGGGTGGAATATGCATGTGCCTTGCATGTGGAGAGAGAAACTCAATAAATAGGATTTTCCCAAGATACCCTTCCACTTCTCCTTTCTCCTACCCTTTCATCTTAACCATTGATTTGAAAAATGAATGGTTAAGATTCCTTCTCATCCTACTTAGTGAAAATTAACTTTTTATTTGATCTTACCCCAACGTTAAAAACTTGTAAAATAACAAAAATGAGAATGACCCAAAAAAAAAACCCAAGATAAAAAATATATAACTATTTATATTTTTTCAGTTTACTTTGATATACCTTGGAATGAAAAGTGGAAAACTAATTGTTTAACCTATAGGAGTGGTTAAAACCTAGCATTAAACCACTACAAAAAATGCCATTTATTGGCACACAAAAAATGCCACAAAAAACCAAAAAAGTGCCACTAATGACTTCTACTTGAATGGGCGGCACACAAAAAAAGTGCCACTAAAGCGATGACGCTAAAGCCTTATAGTGGCACTTTTTGGGTCTGTCACAACAAACTTTTAGGCTTTTAGTGACACTTTTTTATCTGTCACTATAAACTTTTAAATTTTTAGTGGCACTTTTTTGTTTGCCGCTACACACTTTTTAAATGACATGTTTTTCAACAAAAATCACATCAAATTAAATGTTGGTGTAGTCATTTATCATATTAATTTTGATTAATTAAAATTATCATTTATTTACAATATAGAATAAAGATAAAAACTAGAAAATGTAAAAGATCATAATATCATCACTTCAATTAAAAGTTCTTATCACTTCAATTAAAAGTCCGTTCGTCTTCCAAACATTCCAAGTGTTTACAAACAAATGTCTACTAAGCAGTATAACTAATGAGTTGTACAATATTGTTGAATAATCTTGCACATGCTCTAGTTTAGTCATAGCAGCGTCACTGCTCAGGAATCGGGCCATCAAGAATAGTGCCTTCAAGTCTCCTGTAAAACAATAACAAAATTCCATTACCCTGGAACTGAACTTTCATAACTGAAAGAAATAAATAATAATCATGTTTAAAGTGTTGTGTTGTTAGATGTGTAAGGAATCCAAAAAGCTTCTAATAAAATCTCCTAGTAAAGATATAGAATAGTTGAATTAAAACCATATAGCCAAAAAGAATTATATTGTTGTGTGTGAGGCGGTGTATGTGTGTGTAGAGAGAGAAGGGGTGGGGATGTACTCACACACAACTAGCATAAATAGAGACGCTTGCAAACATAGCATCAGCAAACTCAGGGCTAATACCACCAACAAGCAACAAATATGTAGTGACCTGCAAACCAAAAGTATGAATGTCATGAGTTTGGATTAATATAAAGATAGTAACCCCTTATGATAATCACACAAATTACTCAAACAATAAGCCCCACATAAAACCTACCCGATGTGTTCTCCCTCTGCCCACTGGCATATCAGTTATCTTTAATAGGTTGGCCAAATGTAAAAAACGTTGATAAAAAGTGGTGACATAATAAGATAGCTCTAGTAAAAACACTTACAAAAGCCTTCCATTTAAAGATAATATAGTAAGTGCAGTTGATCTATAGTCAAAGTAGTGGATGAATACATTGTTGGTTCAGGCCCAAGAACACTCTCTCAAAAACTCACGAACAAGAAATATATTAACTGCTTGAACTTTCTTATTATTTAATATTTTTAGAGTGCAAAAACAAACTAGTGCTGCTATCCTATTTATACAAGATAAACCCACATGCGTAATAATAGACTCCTACTTTATAGTAACAACCTTCAACGTGTAGCTTCATTCAACATCCATTTTCCCAGCTATTTATCCTCCATATTCAGTCAATCTAAGACTTGTTCCTTACCCATGACCCGTTTGCTATTTGGTGACCTAGTTAAACAAAACGGTAACCGACTTGACCCGTAAACGACCCGTAACATCAAGATTAATTCCAACATTCACCCCCTTAATCTTGATGTCGGTTCTTACAACTTGCTCTTATCTTGCTTGCGTTCGTTCTTTATTTTCTTGTCTTGCTATAACCGGAATCGGTTTCTTGCTATACTTGCTAACTTGATTGGATTCGAACCCATTCTTGCTCTCTTCGAACACTCTTGCTGAATTTCTATACGAACCATAGTGGTTCGGTCTTGCTACTTGCTATGTGCCACACATGACTCGGTTCTTGACTTCTTTCTACACGAACCGGTTTTCTTCCTCTTTCTTCGAGCTGTCGATTTCATTCTTTCTTTCTAATCGACGCCTATTCTTTCTTACCGATGCTTGCACTTTCTTTCTTACCGCACCGTTATCTTTCTTGCGAGGCCTTTCTTTCTTGCTAAGCGACGCCGGCCTCTTTCCTACTTTCTTCTTTCTTGTGGCGCCTCTTCTTTCTCGTACTTGGTTGTTATACACAACCGAAACAAAACGTGCTTGCTACCTGCGATTAAACAAAAATACTTGCTGTGCATTTTTCTTATTGTAACGAACATAAACACACACATGAATTGTGTGTTGCTGCTTCTTTTCTTTCTTTCTTTCTTCTTTCTTGATCGACTCTTTCTTTCTTTCTAGTCGATTATGTCTTTCTTTCTTTCTTGCAACACCGCCGGTCATGGTTGTCTCCGTTTGTCTCGGTCTGATGTGAACACCTTGGTTTAAAAAAGCGCGAAGCGCTCCGAAGCGTTTTGGTTCCAAAAGCTTTAAGCGAAGCTTCAAGCGCGAAGCGAGAGCTTCACGTATACAAAGCGCTCAAAATTAAAAAATATATATATATATTGTACACATCAATATGACTTATTCTACTTGTTAATCAATAACAAACACAAAAACATGATTAAAAAACACACTTAACACATAAAAAACATAGTTAAAACATAAATTAAAGTCGAAACACACTTAGGGTAAAGAAACAGGCCTCATTTAACCCTATTTAAAGACTGTTGGGCTTAAAAAATGGCCCAAATGTGACCTGATTGGGCTGAAGCGTCGCTTCAAACCATCATCGCTTCGCGCTTAAAGCTCGCTTCACATCGCTTCACGTAATGTAACGCTTCAGACCCAAAAAAGCGTTTTTTCCAGCGCTTCACGCTCGCTTGAAGCGCGCTTTTTTAAACACAGGTGAACACTTCGGTCTCGGTCTTCGGTTCACAGTTTCGGTCTATTGCTCAGTCTTTCGGTCTAAGCTTTCTTCAAGAAAAGCTTTATTCAGTCTACCATCTTTCTCATCCATCAAAAATACTGTCTCGGTCTTTCATTCCGGCAAGAACAACTGCGTCGGCCTTGGCCGTTCGGTCTGTTACGGTTTTCGTTTTCTTCTCAGGCAATGGTCTGTCTCACGCCAGTTCGGTCTGCACGGCAAGGTCTTCTCTCTTCTTTCTTCGGTCTTCTTGCTGATTATAATCAGCCCTTTTCTTTTCGATCCTCTGCTACTGCTGCCTCTTCAACCTTGCAGCAAAAGGGCTGCACTCTTTCTCGCCACCGACTCTCAAAACGGCCCACTTTCTTTAACCTCCGCTCTGATACCAAATGTTGGTTCAGGCCCAAGAACACTCACTCAAAAACTCACGAACAAGAAATATATTAACTGCTTGAACTTTCTTATTATTTAATATTTTTAGAGTGCAAAAACAAACTAGTGCTGCTATCCTATTTATACAAGATAAACCCACATGCGTAATAATAAACTCCTACTTTATAGCAACAACCTTCAACGTGTAGCTTCATTCAACGTCCATTTTCCCAGCTATTTATCCTCCATATTCGGTCAATCTAAGACTTGTTCCTTACCCATGACCCGTTTGCTATTTGGTGACCCAGTTAAACAAAACGGTAACCGACTTGACCCGTAAACGACCCGTAACATCAAGATTAATTCCAACATCCATGACTGCACAAATAATAAACAAAAAAAAGATATAAATGTGTTATAGTTTTACATATAACACTACACGGTGCCATCTTTCAAATGAATAATATGCAAACTTTTCAGATGTTAAAAAGATTAGACTTGTTACACTTTAGAGACATTTATTAAGCATATATACGTTACTCAATTAAAATACTTAATAAATATTACACATATTTGTACCTGCAAATGGGAGGCCAAGGGGAAGCAACCTCATCATCCGAGACAAAGAACTAACCGGCTCAGATAATCCTTCCATTCTAGAGCTTTCTCGACTTCAAGCGTAAAGCTTGTACCGAAACGAACGTTTCGTACCCGATTGTTCTTTCTGAGTATTTTTGCTTTTCTTCTGTTGCATCTTTAACATCTTTCTTCAAGAGCTTGAATAGGGAACTCATGGTTTATTATCCGTAAGAATCCCCATTTTTGTGTTGCATCACATATGGGCATATGGCAATGAGAAGACATCAAAAAACAACTAAATTCAAGTGAATAAGATGAATCAAAGCTCTCTTGAAGCAACATTATTAAAGTAGTGAACTGACTCCATTCTCCAACACATACAATACGTGTCTGATTAAAGAAACCATAAATTAAAGCTTGTACCTTAGATGTAAGTCCTACCACGCTTGCTTTGACGCCTATTGAGCAGTGGCCGGAATTACTTCCTGTATTCTGTCTCTTCTATAATGCCATACAAGCCTAACCCCTGAAAACATAGATCGTAAGATAAGTGGACGGGTCAGACAGTTGGGTAACGGGTCAAAACAAGTTCAAATTGAAACAAAACATTTTTCAATACAAGTCACTTCTTTTTCATATTTTGAAATGAAACTTATAAACGATAACTGGTGTTAATTGATTATAAAACAAAATTTAATAGTCAATCAAAATAATTGGACATATCCATTTAGGACGTTGCAAGCACTAAAAGTAGACTTCAAACAATTTCAATCTATTTGACTCCTCCCTTTTAAGCTAAATTTAATACCCAGCCCGTCTGAGAAAAAAACAAAAGCAAACCTAACCCCATTTATAGATAAATGGGTTAAATTGCCACGTTGAAAATAATACAACTTTAACGACCACATATAAAAATATGTCATCATTCCAAATTCAAGCATAGATACATGAAATACATGAATCAGACATAACAAATAAAATGATACTATACCTAGGCTCAAAATTCAAATTTCATTCACGAATATCAACACAAATCCTATATACAAAATTTGCCTAATGTCAATCAATTTTACAGATGAAAAATATGTCAAAACTAACCTGAGTTAGTTTAATTTTTGACGAGAAACTCCTCCTGAACATGAAAAGCCTCCCTAACTTGTTCTCTGGCCTTGGCTGAAGAAGACGAAGAAAGGAGAATGGATAAGAAAGTGTTTGTGAATCACCCCAACCAAACACGCCCAGCCCGTTAGACACGCCGATCTTGCCACCTGTCATCTTTAACAACAAAGGTGTGAAACATCATAAAAATATACAATGGAATCACCTTAATATGGAAGATAAAAGACCTAAACGGTTCAAAGAAAAGAACAAATCCATACATATAGATGTTTGGATCACCAACCATACATGCCGTAAATTATAACAGGAAACAAACAACTGAGAATGATACCTACTTGGTTCAGTAATTGTTGATATTTGGGTCATTAATACATGAAAACATAGTATGCTTCATATTATATCAAGAGTCCTTAGGAAAAGAGAATAACAGAAAAGAACTACTTTTTAAAACAGTTTGATCTGTAAATTTGAGCCCACACAATGTATAATCTGACTTAGCACCATGCCTAACAATTATAAAAACATCCTTTTGTTCAAATCAAGGCACGAAAAAAGCTAATAAAAACATCTATTTCCTGATGAAACCTGACAGCAACCATCAGTCAACCTTTTAATTCTTAACTATATCATTTTAGCTATTTAAGAATAAAGTGAACGTTCTACTATTAGATCATATAAAAATTCAATTATGCACCAACAGCCGGAAACTAGGGGGACAAACGAGCCGAGCCTTATCGAGCCGGAGCCGAGCTTGAGCCTAAAATAAAGCTTGTTTGTTTATCGAGCCCGAGCTCGAGCCTCACATGTGAAGCTCGTTAGGCTCGTCGAGCCATATCGAGCCTTAGTGTAAACGAGCTCGAGCCCAATTCCATTCAAATAGCCCAATAATGTGTGTGAGAGAATACATATATTATTTTTTTTATGATGATATGATACGGGCATTTGAGCTTGTCTTAAGTGATTAGCATTTGGTGTTATCTAATTTTTTTCTATGGGCAAAAAAATGAAATACCTAATTTGTAATTACTAATATTGATCGGCTCATTTTATTATACAACAATTGACCTGGCCTACTTGAATCTCACTCGACACACATTGACGATTATGCAACCTACTCTCATCGTCGCTAATCGCTATATATCATAGTATCAGTCATCGATCATCACCCTAATCCCTATCGCTCATCATTGATTCATCAAGACCTATCACTTCTTGACTAATCGACTAATATGTTTTACACTCATCGTACTATCACCGACATGTTCTATACTCACCGATTCAAGTCCGATTTGTACATCGATGCTAGTTTTTTTTTTTTTTTTTTTTTTTTTTTTTTTTTTTTAAATTTATACGGTTTTTTTTTTTTAAACTGAGACATAATTCAAGATATATGTTCTATAAAATTAAAATGGTTTTTAACCTTTTTTATAACTTTTCCTCTAATTCGAATAAGTCAAATAAACCCAAATTCAAATAAGATTCGATTTTTATTCAGATTCAAATCAAAACTGAATAGACTTTTTAAATTTTCAAATTCAAGTAACCCGAAATTCAACTTATTCTACCCGATGAACACATGGTTACGCCTCACCTGACCGTATCATCCGTCTTGAGGGACTCTCCTAAATCCATCCGTCTAAAACAAATCCGTCGAATGCCCTCGTTTGTGGCAATGGTCCACCTGGTTCGTGAGGCCCACGCATCCCCTTTAATTTTGGCATATAGTTTCTTAACTTTTCTTATGACTTGATACTTTAGTAAGTTAATTTTAATGAAGTAATTTGTAAAATAAAGAACGATACATCCCCTTTTAGTAAGTTAATTTTAATGAAGTTATATGTAAAATAAAGAACGATACATCCCCTTTTAAAGTAAGTAGATTTTGCAAGCAAATAATGAGCATTTACATCCAAATAATCAAATTGTGTGTGTGGTGTTTTTAAAATATAAAAAGTATAAAAAGTGGTTGTGAGTGGAGGAGAGAGAAAATGTTACTGTTTATCTGTATATTTTGGGGGATACTGTTCACCTCCTATAATTTTTTAATATATTTTGAAAATGATTGTGAGTGGAGGAGAGAGAAAAGGTAATGATAAAGATATAAAAAAATATTATTTAATTGAAAAGGAGAGAGAAAATGTAGTGTTTTTTAGAGTAATTTAGGGTGAAAATATGGAGGAATAGATGTGAATGCTGTAAGGGCGACCAAAACAACACAAAAATGTTTTGTGAAGAACAATAGACCAAGAAACAATGTTAATTGTCAAGTCATCCAACATGTTCTGAAAAGAAGTACAATTTAGCAAAGGGTCCCCTTATTCCCACACCCCCTATATCTTATTTTCACATCCCTAATGTATACGGCCCGTATACAAAATATACGAGCCGTATAGAATGTTTTTGAATAGAAAAATGCGCAGAGAATGTTTTTTTGATTTTACTATATACGGCCCGTATATAGTTATACGAGCCGTATACATGTTTATACGATTTGTAAAACGTATACGGGCTGATGGAATTATTTTGGGAGGTTTTTGATGTTACCAAATTTATACGGGCCGTATAACTGTATACGGCCCGTATATAAGGATGTTTTTTCAAGTATCACGTTTTTCCAGTAAAAACACCATCATTCTAGGGTTTCTAAACTCTTCATTATCTTTAACAACATTGATCGGAACACGCCGCTTAAATTTATTCAGAAAATCGGAACACGCCGTTGGAAGGATTGTAGTAGTAGGACATTGGCACCACTGTGAAAATAATGAACGTATTATTGGTCATTATTCGACCGACTGATCAGTTGTATTTTTTTTTTAGTTGCTTCTCTTGTTAAGTTTCTGAACCAACCGAAATCCACAAATTCCAACAGTTTCTTCGTAGATTCCGTCGGGTTTTCAAAGCCGGTTGATGAAACCGAAGCTGTATTTCTGTTGTTCAGCACTTCCGAGATCTGAACCAACCGAAATCCACAAATTCCAACCAATTGCATCAGGAAGCTCAACTTGAACGGACGATATGTATCTTCTATCATGCAAGTTAACCAACATTTCCTTCAAACATTCTAAACCCTACTTGGAAACCGGTGTATGTGCTTGTGCTGTAGAAACCGATGGTGAATTTGCGTACACAACTGAAGGTTCAGTGCACGACACAAACAAGTTTTCCACAGTTTGTTATTCAGATCTCTATTCGGTCATCTTTCCAAACTACAACACACGATAACTTTAAACTTTATATTGTGTGATTTGACCAGGAAATGATTGGAGGTGATTGCTACTTTTAATAAATTGTCATAGTTGTCAAATTCGATTTCAACAAATCTTTTCCTTTTCCTTCAATTTCTAGAACATTCTCCGTAACATGAAGTCGTGTCGGGTTCTTCTACTAGTGGTATTTTAATGAAGTATTGAAGATTAAATGTGCAAACCGCAACCGTTTTTTACTACGGAAACGGTGGCTATGCGAAATACAAACCCGCAACCGTTTTTTACTACGGAAACGGTGGCTATGCGAAATACAAACCGCAATCTTTTGTGACTATGGGAAACACAAGTTTTTTTTTTTTTGAGCTTGATGGATGTCCGTTATCTCAGTTGAGCTTGATGGTTCTTCGTTGAGGAAACCAAACGTAGACGAGATGATAGGCCTGGTAACCGGAAGAGAAAAAACCCCAGCAACGACGTCGACGTAAAAGAGCCTGATTAGAAACCATCCTATGTCTTTTACCAACCGAAGAGGCAGCAAGGACAAGTATTCTCTCTAGGGAATGGAGGTACAAGTGGACCAACTAGCAGAAGACGTGTCGGGTTTGTATTTCCCATAGCCACTGTTTCCGTATACAAAACGGATGCGGTTTGCATATTCAATCTTCATTGCTTCATTAAAATTACAACACACGATAAGTTTACTTCTTGTTTCAAATACAGCAGTAGGATCCGTACTTAAAGGTCTCTCTAAAATGCTTGGAAAATTGCATCAACTCTCCTATGAATGACAACTTGAGGGGTGTAGTTAACTTTTAGTTGAGTCTCTTGTTAAGTGAGACATTTCATAGAGAACAAGACACATGTCAAATAGTTTGTCAGTGAACAAAAGATATAGATGTAGGAATATAACTAGATATAGATCTCTGAACCAACCGAAATCCACAATTCTTGCAAGTTAAATCCACAATCAATGTATACAGGTGCAAGAGAATGGCGAGTTATTTCAGTTATTTCTGTTGATCCACAAATTCCATCAAATTTCGAGTGATAATGTAGGAAGGATTGTAGTAGCAGGAAACCCGACAATGTGTATCTGAATCAGGTTCTCTACGTTAGATTCGAGAACATTCTCCCTGTGTGAGCATTGGAAACCCGACAAACAGTCTTGACAACTGTGACAGCTTATCTATCTATGTGTGTCACATCCATCCTGTTATAGCAATCGATATGATTAATTTTACAGATTTTTTTTCTAATTAGCGTTGTTAACTACCAAAAGAATGCATACACAAATAGTTCTAGTGGACAAAGCAAAGACTACTAAAGATGAGTTGGTGATAAATACCGGAGCTGTTATCTCGGTTGTTCAGTACTTTCATGATAATAAAACAAGCAGGCATTGATTTTGTTCGGGTTCTGCTAGTTATTCGGAATGTTTCGAATCATAACAGAAGACGGATGGTTCTTCGTTGAGAAAACCAAACGTAGACGGAGATGATAGGCCTGGTAACTGGAAGAGAAAAAACCCCAGTGACGTCGTCGACAATGTTCACTGCGGTGGATGCAAGCATAAAGTTAGAAAAATACTCAAGAAGATTGAAGGGTACACAACTGAAGCTCAACTTGAACGGACGACATGTATCAACAACTTGTGACTAGGAATATGGCTATGAAGAATACAGGTGCAAGAGAATTGCGAGTTATTTTCAGTTATTTCTGTTGATCCACAAATTCCATTGTTTAAATCAGAATCAGGTTCTCAAGACAATGATCGTTCTAATAGATTAAAGAAAATAAACCATTTTTTACCATTTTTTACCCATAGTATACGAGCCGTATAAGAATATACGGCCCGTATACAATCATCGTATACATTGTATACGATCGGTAAATTTGTTTTTTTTACCGAGAGTATACGGCCGTATAAACGGTATACGGCCCGTATACAAATGGTAAAAAATGGTAAAAACCTCTTTAATCTATTAGAACGATCCGTATATACGAAGAACAAAGCATATTTTCAAAACACAGGTTCATACAGTGCTGTAATAGGTTGTGGTTCAGCCAAAATAACATCTAGAAATTTGAAAATTCAGGTTTACCTTGTTAGTTTCTCAAACAAACACTACAAAATCATCTGCTTCCTGAATCTAAATCAGAATGTTAACTCTAAAAAAATTCAGGTTTACCTTGCTCAACTCTTGTGGTTCCGTATCGGAATCAAGCGTTGGAAGGATTGTAGTAGTAGGACATTGGCACCACTGTATACAAGGATCGTTCTAATAGATTAAAGAGAATAATCCCTCGTTTCTTCATCTTCATCTTCAAGAACAATGATGAACAGTTGATGTAAGATAATACTTCATTTGTCGAGAAACCATACTGTCAAGAAACTAACATCTTTTAATACTTCATTGCGTATGTGCTTGTGCTGTAGAAACCGGTGATGAATTTGTGTATCTAAATCAGGTTCTCTGCCTTAGATCGGTCATTCCTTGTGATACATGAACGTTGTATTCTTGTCTTTCAGAAGAGTTGGTATTGAACCAAGTATACTTCAAACATTCTAAACCCTACCTCGAAACAAACCAACAAAATCCTGATAGTCTTCTAGCAGAACCCGACACGTCTTCTATGATGATTCGAAACATTCACGAACCACAATGGACTCAGACTCATACTACTCACCCTCCCCTGAGGAAAAGTTTTCCCGACGACTCAAGAAAAAAGATTGTATAATAGATTAAAGACAAGGATCGTTCTAATAGATTAAAGAGAATAAACCCTCGTTTCTTCATCTTCATCTTCAAGAACAATGATGAACAGATGATGTTTTTTTCGCAGAATCGTTGGTATATGTCGACAGTTGAGTCTCCTCCTTCGTGGTGGATAAATATGAATAAGATACCTTCGAGATACTTCGTGTTAGTTTTGATTTGAATTTTGAAAGTGACAAATTGATGTATCTGGTGGGGGTGATATAGTAATTTTCAATAATGTAGGAAGGATTGTAGTGGTAGGACATTGGAATCAGGTTCTCAAACAAGCCAACAAAATCCTGATAGTGAAAAACATCAGCAACTTTTTTTTCTTTTCCTTCGATTTCGAGAACATTCTCCCTGTGTATGTGCTTGTGCTGTAGAAACCAGTGATGAATTTGTGTACACAACTGAACGTTAATTGATATTGTTTTAGACAACAACAGATAATGAACGGATTGTTGGTGGATAACGCAAACAAGTTCTCCAGAGTAACCTCTCAAGCCGAGTAACCTCTCATGTTTTTCACAGCAAATAGCCGATTATGATTTTCAAACGAAGATCAAGATGCCGTCCCACATCAAAACATATGATGGGACTGAAGATCCTGAGGACCATCTTCAGATCTTCACTGGTGCAGCAAGGATTGAGAAATGGTCAAACGCTGAATGTTGTCTAATGTTCATGCAAACTCTTGTCGGATCAGCCAGAATTTGGTTCAATGATTTACCTGCTCGAAGCATTCGAAGCTTCGACGACCTCAGCAAGGGATTCCAGGCCAATTTCTCCCAACAAAGGCGATATGTCAAAGATGCAACAGTGATCTTTCAGATAAAACAACGTGATGATGAAAGTCTTCGAGAGTTTATCGAACGATACAAGAAGGAAGGTCTAACATATGTAGGGGCAGACGAAAAAATGAGGGTGGCTGGTTTTATGAATGCTATCACCTCAAAATATCTTACAAGAGATTTCAACAAATCCATGCCCAAGACCTTGGAAGAAGCTCTCGAAAGAGCTGAAGCCCATATCCGGGGAGAGGAGGCAGTAGATATTACAGAGTAAAGGAAAAGGGAATCCAGTTGGCGAAGCAACAGCCCAGCCAAGAAAAGGGGGAACTTTAACTCCTATGACAGACGACAAAAGGGTTCAGACCATCGAAGGCTTGAAGGTCGAAACCCTTCCACCAGGGAGAAAGGCATAAGTTTCACACCCCTCACAAAGACTCCTCAAGAAATCCTTGCAACGGAAGAAGTCAAGCAGAACTTTCGGCCTCCTAGACCTCTCCCAAAAGCAGAAAAAATGAAAATTCCACACAATACTATGAATTTCATGAAGAAAAGGGACACAATACCAATGATTGCTTCCAACTTAAAAAGAGGATCGAAGAAGCCGTCAAGTCCAGGGAACTTGCTCACCTGGTAAAGGGAGTAAGGGACAAAATGGCTGAAGGAAAAGGCAAGGAAGTCAATATGGTAGATTTTGATGGAATGGTTCCACACAAAAGGCAGCGGTTGGAAGCTTGGGAGCTTCAGTGTGTTTGCTTCCCCCCAACAGAAAAGGATCCTCTTTCAAGCCCTCTTGTGGTTGAGGCTACTGTGGGAACATTGCAAACAAGTAAAACTTACATAGACACTGGTGCTGCCACCAAAATCATGTTTGAGAAGTTCTTCAACCGTCTAAGCAATGAAAAACGTTCAAGGCTTCAACCCTCCGGGACCTCCATAAAAGGTATCGTCGATATACCCCTCAAACCTTTAGGGCAACTGACACTTGATGTTCGTTTCAGCGAAGGTCAGAAAGAGAGAATCCAACCACTCACCTTTGTGGTTATCAATATACCTTCAAACTATGATGTGATCATCAGGAGGCCGGGACAGTGTGCATTTTATATGGAATAGCAACCCTTCAACCTTCCCAGGAGGCCTACATGGTTGAAGGTGAAAGCTCCAAAAGTGAGGAAGACAAGCAAAGGCTAATTGTAAATCCTAAGTACCCCGAGCAGAAGATAAAGGTCAATCCTAGCCTTTCACAAGAAACCCTCTCGTACCTTGAAAAACTGTTGGCACATTATAGTGATGTCTTCGCTTGGTGCCCGAAAGATATGACAGGCATCCCTCGAAGCATTGCTGAGCACGAGTTGAAAATACCATCTCATGTCAAGCCTGTGCTCCAAAAGAAACGAAGTCTAGCACCCGAAAGAAGCTTGGCTGCATGCCAAGAGTTTGAAAAGCTTGTGTCAGCCGGCATTCTCCGAGAAGTCAAGTATCAATCCTGGGTTGCAAACCCGGTCATGGTTCGAAAGCCGGACAATTCTTGGAGAATGTGCATAGACTTCAAGGATCTTAACAAGGCTTGTCTCAAAGACTGCTACCTGTTGATGCAACAAATAATAGACCGAAGGTAGTAGCTGGGCTGGTTAGGCAAAAGGGTTGAAGGGTTCAACTTTGCCTAACGCAGGTTGTGGGGTCCCCCCACGTTTGCAAGACGTGGAAGGAGGTTCACTAGATTAACTTTGTTGTTTGCTAAAGATCCTCCTCTTAAGTGTGTTCAGATTCGGATGTGTAAACAAAAGGAATGTGCGTGTTGAATGTGAAAGCAAGTGACTCGCATGAAGCAAGTAGTTGAGAGTAATGATCAGAGATTCTCCAAGAATCAGAGCTGGTCGGAGTGTGTCCCTTAGTAAATGAAGTGTCTAATTTATAGGAGAAGACATCACTCGAAGAGGAATGAGTTTGACTAGTGAACATGCTTGCAGTGGGGGACTTACCCTTTCGGGGGTTGAAGCCTTTTGACCCGCGGATAATAGAATGTGCTCTGTGGACCTGCTTTGCTTTTGCGGCTGGTGAGTTGGTGAAGCAATCCAGAGACATGACCTTTTACTGTTCCCGCATTGCTTTATCTCAACTCCCCAGGTTTTTAACCTTTGAACCATTTTGCCTTATGAGCATTCACGTATTTAAGTCATTTATATTTAGTCTCGGGCTACCCCCGTCATCATCCCCCCAAGTCAGAGGTTTTTGGGAAGTGAGCTCAAAGACTTCTGACTTTTATACGTGTATTTTACTGTCTAAAGGCCTCAAGGGTTCAAAGGTTGAAAGGTTGAAAACGGTTGAGGTTTTTGAATTTCGAATTTTGACAAGACAGTTGACATGACTTGTGGCAGTTTGTCAGGCGGGGGTTTTAATTCTATCACTTAATTATATTACTTTTTATCTCATTAAGTTATACATATTTTATCAGAAGATCATTACTTGCCCTTTTTTTCTCAAGTTTTTCCCCTTTATCAAAACAGGTTAGTTTCCTTTGCTTATTTTCTGTTTAATTTCTCATATCATGGGTGCTCTTAAGGATTTGGCAAAGTCGTTTTCTCGAATGACTCAAGAGGAAGTTGATTTGTTTTGTTTTGTATGAAATGGGGAATAGGGACGAAGTTTAAACCGGTTGCACCGGCTTGTGATAAGTCTATCGATCAATGTCCCCCTGGTTCGATTGCTTTGTATTGTCGACATTTTGAGTTTTCAAATCTCCGTCATTTTTTTTTTCAAACTTTGTTTTGAACATCTTGGAATATTATCGTATATCTTTTGGTCAAGTTCACCCCCTTGGAATGGCTAGGGTTTTACATTTTGAAATTTTGTGTCGGGCTTCCGGGTATGATCCCACTCTTTTATCATTCCGCCGTTTTTCCAATTGGCTAAGAATGGTGATTGGTTCACCTTCGAGACCACTCAAGTTGATACTTGCTTGATTTCATCTATGGTTTCTACCCTTGGGGTCTGGAAGGACCGGTTTTTCTGGGTGTCGGAAGAAATTGTCCCTTTTAAACTTGTTTGGAGACACTCGGATGCTGTTTTCAATGAACCTGAGCCTTCTGCGTCTGATATAAATACTCGTTTTTTAGAAACTCCTAGGGAGTGTTCTTCAAGGCTTCGTCCCTTTCCCGAGCATTTGTTGGTGTTATTGGGTCTTAGTAAATTGTGGGAAAAACGTGATCGAGACCCGGTGCTCATGAGAGATGGGAAGGGTATGCATTTGTTTTTCTCATGCTCTTGTGTTCCTATTTCTGTGTTTGCTCATGTGTTTTTTGTTTGTTTTGCAGTTATGTCTGCACTTGATTTTAATAAAAGTGATGATACCTCCGATGTTGCCTTTGATGATGTTGCTGCCACTCCGGGTGAGGATGCGGTTGTTAGAGGTTCTGATTATAGGTTCGAGGGTTCTGGGTATGTAAATATCCCAAATGTTAAAGGCTTTACCAAGACTACTGCTTCCAAGGTTTCCGCTCGTCGTTCCCAACGCTATCTGAAAGGTGTTGATCAGTCATCTGGTTCGGAAGCTATTGATGTTAGTGATGATATTGAAGTATCGGCAGATCAGGCTATTGATGTCGGCAAGGGTAAGGAGAAGGAGTTAATTGTTTCGAGCAAAAAGAAGAAGTTGATTAAGAAAGGTACTACTCCTGTCATTCAAGGTTCGTCAGTCAAAAATGTTGAGAGCTTCGAAGGCTCAGAGGGTCAAGAGGTTTATGTGCCCAACTGGGGGGTTAAAGTTGGAGATAGTTTTAAAGACCCGACTGTTTGTGCTGAAGCCTTAGCTCATTTTGCTCCTCCTGGTGTTCGAAGCGCTATTTCGGAGATGGAGGCTGATCATCTTATTTCTAGGATGATGCTAAGTTCCTGCAACCTCTCAGCCCTGTTGGCTGAAGGTGTTACTCGGTTTGCCAAAGGCATGCAGGAATACGAGAAGGCCTCTAAGAAGAAGGAAAAGATGAAAGCTTCGATTACCTCCATGAAGAAGGAGATTGATAGTTTTTCTGAAAAGGAGCTGGCTTGGGCCAAGAAAGTGAGTGAGTTGACAAAGAGACACGAGATTGAGATGAGTGATCTCAAAAAGAGTTTTGAAGCTGACCGATTGAAGCTGAAGTCTGATAGAGAGGCCTTGGTTGTTCAACAGAAGGCTTTTGATGAGGAAAAAGATGGCTTGAAGACTTTGGTTGCCCAAGCCACTAGGGATAATCCGTGGCTTATTGAGCAGGGTTTTTATCAGGTTGTTACCTATCTTCTTCACTCTAAAGAGTTTAATTCTGCTCTAGGTGAAGTTTACACTAAACTGCTCAATCTGGGAAAACATCAAGGTCTTATTGCTGGTTATAAGCTTCACGAGTCTGGCCATCCTTTAGAAAAATCTCCCCTGTACCGTCCCGAGGCTTCCGATATCTTCAAGAGTTCCGTTGAGCAAATGGAGAGGTTAACATACCCGTATGTGAGCCAGGTTGCTTCTTGCTATGGTAAGCCTCTCCCCGTCTTGCAGGAACTAAAGCCGGATGGTCTAAATGAAAAGGTATGTGTCGAAGTGCTTAGCTCTCTTTCAAGGAAACGTTCCTATTCGGGAGATCGCGAAGGTCTTAGAAAGATGCATTTTGGCCTAAAAAACGCTGGAGCAACCTACCAACGACTAGTTGACAAGGCCTTCTCAAGTCAAATTGGTAGAAATATGGAGGCATATGTCGACGACTTGGTGATTAAAAGCAAGACGGGGTATCAAATGCTCGATGACATCCAAGAAACCTTCAAGAACCTAAGGAAGGTCAACATGAAACTCAACCCCGAGAAATGCTCTTTTGGGTTTGAGTAAGGAAAAACCTCCAAGTTGGCTGAAAGGTCTTTACCCTTTTACAAAACGCTTAAGAGTTGCTCTGATAAGAAGGACTTCAAATGGACTGAAGAGGCTGAAGAAGACTTCAACCAAATGAAACAACATCTCGCTTCCTTACCTGACATTGCAGCCCCAGAAATGGGAGAGTTAATGTCGGTGTACCTTTCGGTTGCTTAAGAGGCCATAAGCGCGGTCCTCACCATTGAGCGAGACAAGGTTCAGGTACCCGTTTATTTCTTCAGCAAAACTCTAAAATTGGCTGAAACCAAATATCCTCCTCTTGAAAAACTTGCCCTAGCCCTAGTTCAAACAGCTAGAAGGCTTCGAAGGTATTTCCAAGCACACCCTATACAAGTGGTCACCGACCAACCTATTAAGAGTGTGCTTGAAAAACCAGAAAACTCGGGACGACTAGCCAAATGGGCAGTGGAACTAGGTGAGCATAACATCACCTACGTCCCAAGAAAAGCTATCAAAGCCCAAGTCTTGGCTGATTTTATTGTAGAAGTCCCAAAGCAAACAGTCACTGAAGTGAACACCGCCACCACTGAACCCTCAGACCTTGAAGCCTGGAAGCTTTTCACCGATGGGGCTTCAAGCGTTGAAGGGTCAGGGGCTGGGCTCATTTTGGTTAACCCAGAAGGGTTGGAGTTCACATATGCTCTCCGTTTTGATTTTCAGACCACAAACAACGAGGCTGAATATGAGGCACTGATCGCCGGCTTAAGACTGGCTAAAGAAATGAAGGTCCAAAAGCTTGAAGTGTTCACAGATTCGTTGCTGGTCTCGAGCCAAGTGAATGATAGCTACGTTGCAAAGGAGCCCAACATGAAAAGATACAAAGAAAAATCCAAGGAGCTGATGAATACCTTCCAAACATGCAACATCAAGCAAATTCCCAGGTCCCAAAACAAAAAAGCGGATGCCTTGAGTAAGCTTGCATCTCTCACTTTTGCCCACCTTACCAAGAAGGTGTTGGTAGAAGTGTTAAAGGCTCCATCAATCGATGAGTTGGAAGTTCAAGACGTAGTCACCGAGGAAGATCCAAATTGAATGACTCCAATCAAGAAATTCCTTAAAAACGGTGAATTGCCAAGTGATCAAATAGAAGCTGAAAGGGTTAAGATCAAGGCAAGGCAGTATATACTATAAGGTGAAACCCTTTACAAAAAGGGTTATCTTGCACCCTTGCTAAGATGTGTGGGTCCCGAGCAAAGTCAGTATTTGATCAAAGAAATTCACGAAGGTATATGCGGAGCTCATTTTGGAGCTAGGTCGGTGGTTGCAAAACTTATGAACCTTGGGTATTTTTGGCCCTCAATGCATCGGGATACCGCTGAGCAATTAAGGAAATGTGATGGCTGCCAAATACATGCACCGATCCCAAAAAGTCCCAAGCACGATCTGGTCCCAATAACCTCAGCATGGCCATTCTATAAATGGGGAATGGACATTGTCGGTCCGTTTCCCCCAAGCAAAGGTGGAGTGAAGTTCTTGTTGATAGCTATAGATTATTTCACCAAGTGGCACGAGGTTAAACCACTTGCAAAGATCACAGGCAAACAGGTCATTGACTTTGTTTGGGAAAACATTATCTGCCGTTACGTATTGCCGGGAGTACTTGTCACTGACAATGGAAAGCAATTTGCTGAGAAGCCTTTCAGCGTTTGGTGCAAAGAATACAGAAGCAACCAGGTTTTCAGCTCAGTGGCTTACCCACAATCAAATGGTCAAGTTGAAAGGACAAATCGAAGCATAGTGGAAGATATCAAAACAAGATTGGGAATGTACGAAAGCAACTGGCTTGAAGAATTGCCTAGTGTTCTATGGGTCATAAGAACAACCGAAAAAACAAGCCATAAAAGAACACCCTATAGCTTGGTATTCGGGTCCGAAGCCGTGATCCCCGCTGAAGTAGGAGTTGTAACACAACGAATTGTCAACATGGATCCCGAAACAAACCAAAAGGAGACCATGTTGAACTTACAACTCCTAGAGGAAGCACGAGACCAAGCTGCAATTCAAGAAGCCAAGTACAAGCAACGAATGGAAGCCTACTACAACAAGAGATTCAAGAACGAACGCTTCAAGCCAGGAGACCTGGTCCTTAGAAACAATGAAGCTAGCAAAAAAGAGAATCAAGGAAAGCTTGGCCCAAAATGGGAAAGCCCGTATACCATCCTTGAAGCACATAAGGGTGGATCTTACAAGCTAGCAAACTCAGAGGGTAAAAGGCTTCCAAGGCATTTGAATGGAAAAACCTTGAAAAGGTTCCATGTCTAAACAGGAAAGATTGGTTTGTATTTTACAAGTTGTATTTCAAGAATAGCACTACGAACACTTTTTGTAAAAACAAGTATCTCTTGAATGAATGAAGTTGTTTTATCAAATTTGTCTTTCTATCCTAAGATCAGGTTGAGAACCTAGCAAAAAACTCCATGGCAAGGGCCATGTAAGGATATGAGCTCCCAGGCCACATCGCTCAATAGGTTCAAGGGTTGAATGAACCTATATAAGGGGTGAGTTCCTAAATCAATACAACTCTATGAGACTTATTATTGAAAACAAAGTTGTCTCATAGACAGTTTGAACAGCCTACACAAAATGTTCCTTAAGCCTTAGAAAAACAATCAACGAACAGGCTTACGAAATCAAATGAAAATAGAAAAAAAAAATAGGATAGGTGTTATGTCTTCTTGTTAAAAATGCCAAGGCTAAGTGACTGCAGCACTGAACCCTTTAAGGTATAAAAAACATAAAGACAACACAAACTTGACAAAGACAAAGCTACAAGAAAAAGGAAATAACTTGAGGAACAATGCAACGATTTGAACAAAAAGTTATAAAAACTCAAAGATACAAACCAAGCAAAGGCACAAGTCCAAGAAGCCTTGAAGGCTTCAAGCTATATACAAACCTTAAAGGCTTCAACCTACATACAGGATCCCCAAAAAGCTTAAAGGCTTAAAGCCAACCAAGCTGCCTTAACAAAATAGGCACAAGTATAAAAAACACAACACAAAGAAAACAGTTAAACATAGTATCATAGCAAAGAAAGCCTTGAAAGACTTTCAAACCATCCAAACATAAGTTAAAACAAGTCCTAGCGACTTGTAAGTTCAGAAATTGTTCAAACGGCCATACAGGCCTAAAACACAACCACATAACAGGAACCTTAAGGGTTCCTGCAAAGCCTAATATTGTTTGAAGTTAACATTACAAACCACAAATTGTTTTAAAAAGTGCTAAGAAAGCTACGAATATCATGCATCAGTAGAAGGCTTAGAGGCCCCAGAACTGTTACCTTTAGCCTTCTTAGTCTTCTTAGCCTTTGGGCCCTTATCACCAACAGTTGAACCCTCCAAGCTGGCATCCTTAGGAACATCAGGTTCTCCAGGAAAGGTATCTTCGCTATCTCCTGAATAGGAACATTTCCTTGAAAGAGAGCTAAGCACTTCGACACATACATTTTCATTTAGACCATCCGGCTTTAGTTCCTGCAAGACGGAGAGAGGCTTACCATAGCAAGAAGCAACCTGGCTCACATACGGGTATGTTAACCTCTCCATTTGCTCAACGGAACTCTTGAAGATATCGGGAGCCTCGGCACGGTACAGGGGAGATTTTTCTAAAGGATGGCCAGACTCGTGAAGCTTATAACCAGCAATAAGACCTTGATGTTTTCCCAGATTAAGCAGTTTAGTGTAAACTTCACCAAGAGCAGAATTAAACTCTTTAGAGTGAAGAAGATAGGTAACAACCTGATGAAAACCCTGCTCAATAAGCCACGGATTATCCCCAGTGGCTTGGGCAACCAAAGTCTTCAAGCCATCTTTTTCCTCATCAAAAGCCTTCTGTTGAACAACCAAGGCCTCTCTATCAGACTTCAGCTTCAATCGGTCAGCTTCAAAACTCTTTTTGAGATCACTCATCTCAAACTCGTGTCTCTTTGTCAACTCACTCACTTTCTTGGCCCAAGCCAGCTCCTTTTCAGAAAAACTATCAATCTCCTTCTTCATGGAGGTAATCGAAGCTTTCATCTTTTCCTTCTTCTTAGAGGCCTCCTCGTATTCCTGCATGCCTTTGGCAAACCGAGTAACACCTTCAGCCAACAGGGCTGAGAGGTTGCAGGAACTTAGCATCATCCTAGAAATAAGATGATCAGCCTCCATCTCCGAAATAGCGCTTCGAACACCAGGAGGAGCAAAATGAGCTAAGGCTTTAGTACAAACAGTCGGGTCTTTAAAACTATCTCCAACTTTAACCCCCAGTTGGGCACATAAACCTCTTGACCCTCTGAACCTTCGAAGCTCTCAACGTTTTTGACTGACGAACCTTGAATGACAGGAGTGGTACCTTTCTTAATCAACTTCTTCTTTTTGCTCGAAACAATTAACTCCTTCTCCTTACCCTTGCCGACATCAATAGCCTGATCTGCCGATACTTCAATATCATCACTAACATCAATAGCTTCCGAACCAGATGGCTGATCAACACCTTTCAGATAGCGTTGGGAACGACGAGTGGAAACCTTGGAAGCAGTAGTCTTGGTAAAGCCTTTAACATTTGGGACATTTACATACCCAGAACCCTCGAACCTATAATCAGAACCTCTAACAACCGCATCCTCACCCGGAGTGGCAGCAACATCATCAAAGGCAACATCGGAGGTATCATCACTTTTGATAAAGTCAAGTGCAGACATAACTGCAAAACAAACAAAAAACACATGAGCAAACACAGAAATAGGAACACAAGAGCACGAGAAGAACAAATGCATACCCTTCCCATCTCTCATGAGCACCGGGTCTCGATCACATTTTTCCCACAATTTACTAAGACCCAATAACACCAACAAATGCTCGGGTGTCACACCCCAACCGATGCCGGAATCATCGGGGCGCGGCACTGAGCGAAACAGATTGTCCAGAAGTTTCCATAACAACTATCATTACCATTCAATTTAAGTTAACATGTCCCATACCATGTCTCAAATAGTAAAACAAGTTATTACAGACAAAAACTAAACAAATATTCTGTTCCGACAACTCAGATTTAAACATAACAATTTATTCGTTGGTTTCTAGGACTCGTTCCTAGCTTGGATTTCATCGCAGCCCGAGAAGTATATAAGCAACCTAAGCACCTGTCACATACGTTAAAATAAAGTCAATACATAAAATGTAAAGGTGAGCATACAAGTTTGATAATAGCATATAGAGTTCGAATTCGTTTACGCATAACCAGCACGTACACATAGTGAAATGAAGCACGTTAGTTATCGACATAGATCCACCGATACCAATGACTGCGGGTTGACTGCCCGAGGCAGTTCGCAATACATGATTACCACCGTAATCCATGCAAGTAAAAGATCCTTAACAACCCCCGTGTGAACGGGTGCTGAGTCCAAACTATAGTACTATCGTTGCTAAGGCAGGTAGACAGCATTCCATGTGTAAACATAACAAACAAGCATTCATAAGCCACGTATAACATGCATTAATGGTTAAGCGTTAAAATAGCTTGAGTAGTGTGATAGTTGCAGTTTGAATAGTTGTAACGTATGTAACACCCAAAAGTGCTAAAGCAAAAAGGGTTCGAGTATACTCACAGTGATATGGATTGAAGGGAGCGCTTTACAGCGAGTATGATTAGCCTGAATAGATTCGATAACGTAACGATAAGTGATGCGTAAAACAGTACAAGTGAGAGTGGGTAGGATGACGGATCGTGCGGATCAGTTATCCGTGAATAGAAGTCATCCGTGCGCATGACCTATCCGTACGGATGGTGATGCGTGCGGATGGTGATGCGTGCGGACGGTGTTCCATCCGGATAGGTCATCCGTGCGTGTGACTGTCCGTGCGGGTGGCAACCCATGCGGACTAGTTATACGTGCGGACGACTTACCCGTACGGTTAGATTGCTTGCGTGGATAAATGTCCAAGTGGATTGTTTCTTCCTAAGATGTGTTTGTGTATGATGGCTTGTGCTTTGAAGTTTTCGTTGTAGCATTTCGAAAACACCAAAGTGTTTCTACTTTTCAAGCCGGTCGCGCGGACGGTGGTCCGTGCGTATGGTAGTCCGTGCGGGCAGCCTGTGCGCGCGGGCAGAGACAATCCGTCCGGATAGCCTGTCCGTGCGTACGGCTTGGCCGTGCGGATGAAGTTTGTTCGATTTTCATTTTAAGGCCTTAGTATCTCATGATCCGAAGAGTAATCCATTCAGAGGTCGTCCGTTTGGATTGCTCGTTCGTCGATACTCAAACCTTTGTTTGGAAAGTGGGTCCCAAGGGTAGTCCGTGCGGATGACAACCCGTGCGTATGACCCGTACGTGCGTATGGGCTGTACGTGCGTATGGCTCGTCCGTGCGGACAGCTAGTCCGTGCGGGTAGCTTGTCCGTGCGGACGGCTGGTCTGGTTGTCCCGTTCGTCTACACTTGGTTTCTGTTGTCGTTTATCGAGACGTTCTGATCACGTGGCAACCACTTGGAGTTGTGTTCCTACCCGCGTGACTAGGCCGGTCAGGAACCACCCTAACTCGTCCTGTCGGCGACTTAGAACGGTCGTCCCGGTTAACCCCGAAATCAGTTGTCTATGGGTAGGAATCCAGATCTAGAACTAGGGCGTCACTATTGACGAGTAGCACACTAGGACCGATCGGATTCGTACCGGCTTTAAGGGTAAAAGAAGGAGAGAACTTAGGTTTATTTCTTTCAACTCTTTTATCCTTAGAAAAGTTTAGATCTAAGTGAAATTATTGTAAAAACTTGTAGAAATCGTTTAGATCTGTGGCATTCTTGGTGGAATGAGGCCAAGCATGAAGTTCTTATGAACTTCATGATGACGTTCCCCGTGAATACCTCAAATACGGATGATTTCATGGTTAAAATCGAAGATTCGAAAGATAGAAGTGTGTAGAATCGTGTAGTGATTAAAGATGTACAAGAATTAGTGCCAGATCTTACCTGGCCTAAGAGAAATCTGAGAAAAGGTGAAGAATGCGAGTGGTTCGGACGTCACTTGCCAAAAGTGGAAAAAGTGGAGAGTGACCCGTGTATTTATAGGATGCCAAAAAGGGAAAGGGTGAGCCGTGCGCATGGCACGCACCCGGGTAGGTTATCCGCGCGGACTGGCCATCCGTGCGGACTGGCAATCCGTGCGGATTGCCCATCCGTGCGGGTTGGCCATCCGTGCGGATGCCACCTCCTTGGGTGAGCTCGATGCGATGTTGATTCGGCTCTGATTGCGAGCTGTTCGATAGGGTTTCCTAATCTAAATTACTTTCAGTCCCAACTACTTCTTATAGGGTTCGACTCGGAATTCGGGTTCGGGTTCGGGTCCGTTTAGATTCGAGTTAGACTTCGAGTTCGATTGAGTTCGCTTGATTATCCCAACATAAAATAACATAAAATAACATGCACAAGTAACACGTAAGGCACACACACACGTATAACTGACAAGTAAAATATGTAGTTCGAGTTACGATTTGATGTCGATTTGATTAGCATAGCTTGATTAACTTTATCGCATTGTTACTTCCTATCGTTTACAGTCGTAGGTCGATTGAAATACGGTTGGTATGATTCGATTATTGCAATGTACGACATTTACTCCACATAATCTAAATATCATACAAACAATTCTACTAGTCACGTCGCGCGAAATCGGTCGTTGACTTTGACCTTGACTTTGACTTTCACTCGTGAAAATACGGGGTGTTACAGCCTCCCCTTGTTTAGGAAATTTCGTCCCGAAATTAAGCCGGAAGCTGTAACTAGTTCGTGAATCACGTGTGAGAGTCCTTCGTTTGGAGCATCGAGAATCGTTAAATTAACCAGGATTTTACGGTTAAAATCGTTTGAGAGAAATCTTTTTCAATTTTTACCTTTTCATTTTCAAAACCTTGATTATTGTAGGTTCTGGTTTGAATTCGTTTTGATTGCATACCGACTCGTGAACGTGCGGATTCCGTACACGATCGTTATCGAACACACAATAACGTACAAATGATGTGATTCAATTGAACAATCTGACGAGTATAATAGCCGAGAATCACACGGAGAGACTTTCTCTGTCTAGACTTTCTTTCTCTAAGATTATCTCTCTAAACCACCTAATGAGCCAAAAGTCTTAACTCTAACACTCTATTTATAGGCAAAGGATTATAAGGGATTTCTCTTTATTTACATATATGCCACCTTGCCTTTCTTAACTGGGCGTTACTCCTTCGTTAAATAGCTGTGGATACTTTGCCTTCATGTCGCTTTCGAGTTCCCATGTGAACTCCGCGCCTTGTTTGCCTTCCCATCGGACTTTCACAATAGGAATGCGTGAGCGCCTGAGTTCTTTGGTTTGGCGATCCATGATTTCGACAGGCTTTTCCACGAAGTGTAATGTTTCGTTCACTCGTAAATCATCTAGAGGAACATGTAAGTCCGGTTCGTAGATGGTCTTTCGGAGGTTTGACACGTGGAAGATCGGATGGACATTGTTAAGTTCTTCCGGTAATTCGAGTCTGTAGGCGACTTTTCCGATCCTTTCCAGAATCTTAAAAGGTCCCACATATCGAGGCGCAAGTTTCCCCTTTTTGCCGAATCGGACTACACCCTTCCAAGGTGATACCTTTAGGAGTACGTAGTCACCAACGCCATACTCACGGTGCTTGCGCTTTTTATCGGCGAGAAGCTTCTGTCTATCTCGAGCCTTCGCTAGATTGTCCTGAATTTGGAAAATTTTGTCTGTCGTTTCTTGTAGCAGCTCCGGACCGGTTAGTTGCGAGTGACCGATCTCGTGCCACACAATAGGCGATCGACATCTTCTTCCGTATAAGGCCTCGAAAGGTGCCATCTGGATGCTAGCCTGGTAGCTGTTGTTGTACGAGAATTCGACTAACGGAAGGTGTCTATCCCAACTACCACCGAAGTCTAGAACACACGAACGGAGCATGTCTTCAAGCGTACGAATCGTTCTTTCAGTCTGACCGTCGGTTTGCGGGTGGAACGCAGTACTTAGATTAAGCGTTGTACCGAGTGCCGTTTGAAACGTTCCCCACAACCGTGAAGTGAATCGAGCATCACGATCAGAGATGATATCACGAGGCGTCCCATGTCGACAAATGATCTCGTCGGTGTAGATTCGGGCTAATCGTTCCACCTTGTAGTCTTCTCGTATCGGCAGAAAGTGGGCTGATTTGGTCAAACGGTCAATAACAACCCAAATGCTGTCGTGACCTGATGACGTGGTTGGAAGCTTGGTTACGAAATCCATAGCTATGCTCTCCCACTTCCACATGGGGATTGGAGGTTGTTCGAGCAAGCCAGAGGGTCGTTGATGTTCAGCCTTGACTCTAGCACAGGTTAGGCATCTCCCGACGTAGAGTGCGATATCCCGTTTCATGCCCGGCCACCAGTACCTATATCGTAGGTCATGGTACATTTTGTCGGCACCAGGATGAATAGAGTATCGGGATTTGTGGGCTTCGTCCATGATGATCTGTCGCAGGTTAGTTCGCTTGGGAATCCAGATTTTGTCTAAGAAGTGGAATATCCCGTTTGATTTGCTCACAAGTTGGGCTCCATCGTGGTAGATTCTTTCTTTCTTCAAGGTGCGCTCGTTGAAACATGCATGCTGGGCGTCGCGAATGAGAGCTTCGAGATTGTGCTGGGCTTGAACATTTCGGGTGCTAAGCAAATAACTTCGTCTGCTAAGCGCGTCGGCAACAACATTTGCCTTGCCTGGGTGATAACGAATCTCGCAGTCGTAGTCGTTGAGAAGTTTTACCCATCGGCGTTGACGCATATTTAGTTCCCTCTGATTAAAGATGTGTTGTAGGCTCTTATGATCGGTGAAGATCGTACACTTGGTACCATACAGGTAGTGTCGCCAAATCTTTAATGCAAAAACAACTGCGCCTAGCTCGAGATCGTGGGTTGTATAGTTCTTCTCGTGGATTTTGAGCTGACGAGATGCGTAAGCAATAACCTTGTCTCGTTGCATTAAGACACAACCGAGACCAAGGTTAGAAGCATCACAGTAGACAATGAAATTATCGTTTCCGTCGGGTAGCGTGAGAACAGGAGCATTGCAAAGCATGTACTTGAGGGTTCGAAAGGCAGACTCTTGTTTGGTTCCCCAGAAGAAGGGCTGGTCCTTATGAGTGAGAGAGGTAAGTGGTACAGCAATCTTCGAGAATCCTTCGATGAATCGTCGATAATAGCCCGCTAGCCCGAGAAAGGAGCGGACTTCAGTCGGGTTCTTAGGCGTAACCCAGCTCTTAACAGCTTCGATCTTCGCAGGATCGACGTGAATACCCTGACTATTCACGATGTGACCCAGAAACTGGACCTCCTCCAACCAAAACTCGCATTTGGAGAATTTGGCGTAGAGTTGGTTCCCCTGGAGTAACTCGAGAACCAAACGTAGATGTTGCGCGTGTTCGGCTCTCGTTTTGGAATAGATCAAGACATCGTCGATGAACACGATGACGAAACGGTCAAGATACGGTTTACACACTCGATTCATCAGATCCATGAAAACCGCTGGTGCATTGGTTAGGCCAAAAGGCATGACAACGAATTCATAATGGCCGTAACGAGTGCGAAAGGCGGTTTTGGGTATATCCTCCTCTTGTATACGCAGCTGATGGTATCCGGAACGTAGATCGATCTTCGAGAAACACGTAGCACCTTGCAGCTGATCAAACAAATCGTCGATTCGAGGTAGGGGATAGCGGTTCTTGATAGTCAACTTATTCAATTCCCGGTAGTCGATGCACATCCGGAACGACCCGTCCTTCTTTTTAACGAAAAGAACTGGCGCGCCCGAAGGAGAGGTGCTCGGGCGAATAAAGCCTTTTTCAAGTAACTCCTGGAGTTGGGTCGAGAGTTCGCGCATTTCGGACGGCGCGAGTCGATAAGGAGCTCTGGCGATAGGATTTGCTCCAGGAATAAGGTCAATGCGGAAACCGATATCACGCTTCGGAGGTAGTCCGGGAAGATCCTCTGGAAAGACTCGAGGAAATTCTCGAACCACTGGAACGTCCTTCACTTTCTTCTTCTCTTTCTTTTCCTTCTCCGCTGCTATGACATGAGCCAAGAAAGCCCTGTATTCCTTACGGAGATACTTGCTGGCTTGTAGGCATGATATAAGCTTGAGACCCTTTGAAGTAGTATCACCATAAACGCACAATGAATCACCGTTTGCGAGCGAAAAACGAATCATTTTATCGAAGCACACCACTTCGGCATGGTTTTCGCGAAGAAAGTCCATGCCTACTATGACATCAAAGCTTCCTAGTTGCATTGGAATGAGATCGACTGAGAAGGTGTGATTGTTGAGTTCTAGAGTGCAATCACGAATAACAGAGTTTACAGCGATGGTTCTTCCGGTAGCGACTTCAACATCGAACGCAGAGGAGAGTCGGGAACGTTTACGACTAAGGAGTTTCTCGAATTCAAGTGACACAAAGCAATTATCGGCTCCAGTATCAAACAAACATGAAGCATAAATACCATTCACAAGGAACGTACCATTGACCACGTTGTTGTCGGCCTGGGCTTGACGCACGTTGAGATTGAAAGTTCTGGCACGTGCGGCCTGTTGCTGCTGCTGTTGCTGTTGCTGTGGTTGCTGTTGTGGCTGCTGGGGTTCTTGTTTCACCACCCTGTTTGGGCACATGTTGGCGAAATGATTCGGGTCGCCACACGTGAAGCATGCTCTGGCTTTGACTGCGGGTGCCGGAGGAGTTTGTTGACCCTGTGGGGCAGCGAGTAAAGCTTGATTGGCAGGAGCTTGACGAATACGGCAGTTGGCAGTAAAGTGACCGTAGACGTTGCAATGAGCACAGAAGCGGCATTGAATAGCAGTCGGGTGATGATAGGTGCAAGTAGGGCAGAGTGGGTGTGGCCCAGTGTATGCACGCTTTGCAGGCGGTGCATTGGCCACAGGCGCCACTACTTGACGCTGTTGAGCAGGTACAGCTTGGATCGGTGCAGCAGTAATCGCACAGTTTTTGTTGGTGGAGTTGTTCTTTCTCTTGTTCTTTCTCTTGTTGCTTGATGACGTGAGCTCAGCAGTGGGCGTAGCAGTAGTGGCTTGATGCAGATGCTTGGAGGTCTTATCCCACATCCCAGCCTTGACCCTTTTGTCATTGATCTCAGCGGCTAGTAGATAGGTCTCTTCGATCCTGGTAGTCTTAGCCGCTTGTACGAAATCAGCAACGCAGTCGGGTAGGGCTCGGATGTACTTTTTGATGGTCATCTCAGGGGTCTTGACCTGGTCAGGACAGATAATGCTGAGCTGTTTGAAGCGTGCTGTGAGACCAGCGTTGTCTCCATCCTTCTGATGTATGTGCCAGAATTCATCTTCAAGCTTTTGACGCTCGTGAGGAGGGCAGAATTCCTCTAGCATGACTTCCTTGAGTTCATCCCACGACAAACCGTAAGCTGCATCATTCCCTCGCTTGTTCCTCTCGGCCGTCCACCAGTCCAAAGCACGAGACTGAAAGACGCCGGTAGCGTTCAGAGTTCGAAGGTCATCAGGGCAACCACTTTGTCGCAGAGTAACCTCGATAGAGTCAAACCAGTGGAATAGAGCAGCAGGACCTCCTTCGCCGGTGAATTCTTTCGGCCCACATGACTTGAATTGTTTGAAACTGAAAGGTCTCGCGGTAGCTTTAGGACCTTCAGTCCTCGATTCCTCGGATGATTTGCTGGGATTCTCGCAGACATCGCTCACAGCCTTTGCTACTGCTTTCGCGACGATGGAAGCAAGGCGTCTGTCCCTCTTTTCCTGACGAGAGAGTTGATGACGGGATCCAGACGACATTGTCTGCAATAGACATCGCCATGGAACTCAACATATGTATTCGAATCTCACCTCACACGTCAAGGACTACTAAAGCTCAGTAACACGTACCATGTAACGCATATAGTCACAATTTCACAGAATCGCACAAAACCACGTAGACATATAGTGCACATAATCACAGTATTCCTAATCACATAAGCACAATCGGCAAGAACACATAAACTTAGTCACTAAAAGTACCTACGAGCGTACAAGGCATTCCAACTACTCCTATTGTCGATTCGCTAGCGATGAGTTGTGTGGGTTTTGTGTCTTAGCAGAAGCAATAGTGTCGGGTCGAAACCAATAGTATCTCAAAATGTTAACAAATAACAGAAAATACATTAAAATTTTCATAAAGATCGATAAATCGGAGGTAGATTGTCTGCGGCTAATAGACTGCGACTAACCAAAGTGGTTCGACTATTCACAAGGATCCTGCACAACGACCTCCAGGACTATGCCTTTGCCTCGATTCTTGGGCGCTGGCGCAATTCCCATTGGTTAGGTTGCGTCTTTAGACCATTGGAGTCCGTCGAACTTTGGTGGAGTTTTGTATAAAGGCGGGACGAGTCGTCAAGGTTAGGGATTCACCCCTATCTTGCAACTTCCGTCCTCGTTCTTGATAAAAGTTGAGGAGATTATTCATCAAAATATGGATTTCACTCCTGATTTGGCATAATTTCTCCTTGTTTGTAGCTAAAAACGCAAGCTGATCAGGAAACTTTAGTCGAGAGTTTGCGGTTTTCACACCTATTCTCGGCCTTATTGCCCGCTCATAACTTGAAAATTTGAGTGCAGCGATAGAAAAGAGTGAGTGGTAGCAACGAGTTTACGCATACGCGTGAGTTGGTCTGTTGGCTCTTAACTATAGTCTAGGTCTCTAAGACTTCGACCCGGACTAGGTCGAGTCTTGCCTAATTCCCTATAGTTATGGCTCTGATACCAATCTGTCACACCCCAACCGATGGCGGAATCATCGGGGCGCGGCACTGAGCGAAACAGATTGTCCAGAAGTTTCCATAACAACTATCATTACCATTCAATTTAAGTTAACATGTCCCATACCATGTCTCAAATAGTAAAACAAGTTATTACAGACAAAAACTAAACAAATATTCTGTTCCGACAACTCAGATTTAAACATAACAATTTATTCGTTGGTTTCTAGGACTCGTTCCTAGCTTGGATTTCATCGCAGCCCGAGAAGTATATAAGCAACCTAAGCACCTGTCACATACGTTAAAATAAAGTCAATACATAAAATGTAAAGGTGAGCATACAAGTTTGATAATAGCATATAGAGTTCGAATTCGTTTACGCATAACCAGCACGTACACATAGTGAAATGAAGCACGTTAGTTATCGACATAGATCCACCGATACCAATGACTGCGGGTTGACTGCCCGAGGCAGTTCGCAATACATGATTACCACCGTAATCCATGCAAGTAAAAGATCCTTAACAACCCCCGTGTGAACGGGTGCTGAGTCCAAACTATAGTACTATCGTTGCTAAGGCAGGTAGACAGCATTCCATGTGTAAACATAACAAACAAGCATTCATAAGCCACGTATAACATGCATTAATGGTTAAGCGTTAAAATAGCTTGAGTAGTGTGATAGTTGCAGTTTGAATAGTTGTAACGTATGTAACACCCAAAAGTGCTAAAGCAAAAAGGGTTCGAGTATACTCACAGTGATATGGATTGAAGGGAGCGCTTTACAGCGAGTATGATTAGCCTGAATAGATTCGATAACGTAACGATAAGTGATGCGTAAAACAGTACAAGTGAGAGTGGGTAGGATGACGGATCGTGCGGATCAGTTATCCGTGAATAGAAGTCATCCGTGCGCATGACCTATCCGTACGGATGGTGATGCGTGCGGATGGTGATGCGTGCGGACGGTGTTCCATCCGGATAGGTCATCCGTGCGTGTGACTGTCCGTGCGGGTGGCAACCCATGCGGACTAGTTATACGTGCGGACGACTTACCCGTACGGTTAGATTGCTTGCGTGGATAAATGTCCAAGTGGATTGTTTCTTCCTAAGATGTGTTTGTGTATGATGGCTTGTGCTTTGAAGTTTTCGTTGTAGCATTTCGAAAACACCAAAGTGTTTCTACTTTTCAAGCCGGTCGCGCGGACGGTGGTCCGTGCGTATGGTAGTCCGTGCGGGCAGCCTGTGCGCGCGGGCAGAGACAATCCGTCCGGATAGCCTGTCCGTGCGTACGGCTTGGCCGTGCGGATGAAGTTTGTTCGATTTTCATTTTAAGGCCTTAGTATCTCATGATCCGAAGAGTAATCCATTCAGAGGTCGTCCGTTTGGATTGCTCGTTCGTCGATACTCAAACCTTTGTTTGGAAAGTGGGTCCCAAGGGTAGTCTGTGCGGATGACAACCCGTGCGTATGACCCGTACGTGCGTATGGGCTGTACGTGCGTATGGCTCGTCCGTGCGGACAGCTAGTCCGTGCGGGTAGCTTGTCCGTGCGGACGGCTGGTCTGGTTGTCCCGTTCGTCTACACTTGGTTTCTGTTGTCGTTTATCGAGACGTTCTGATCACGTGGCAACCACTTGGAGTTGTGTTCCTACCCGCGTGACTAGGCCGGTCAGGAACCACCCTAACTCGTCCTGTCGGCGACTTAGAACGGTCGTCCCGGTTAACCCCGAAATCAGTTGTCTATGGGTAGGAATCCAGATCTAGAACTAGGGCGTCACTATTGACGAGTAGCACACTAGGACCGATCGGATTCGTACCGGCTTTAAGGGTAAAAGAAGGAGAGAACTTAGGTTTATTTCTTTCAACTCTTTTATCCTTAGAAAAGTTTAGATCTAAGTGAAATTATTGTAAAAACTTGTAGAAATCGTTTAGATCTGTGGCATTCTTGGTGGAATGAGGCCAAGCATGAAGTTCTTATGAACTTCATGATGACGTTCCCCGTGAATACCTCAAATACGGATGATTTCATGGTTAAAATCGAAGATTCGAAAGATAGAAGTGTGTAGAATCGTGTAGTGATTAAAGATGTACAAGAATTAGTGCCAGATCTTACCTGGCCTAAGAGAAATCTGAGAAAAGGTGAAGAATGCGAGTGGTTCGGACGTCACTTGCCAAAAGTGGAAAAAGTGGAGAGTGACCCGTGTATTTATAGGATGCCAAAAAGGGAAAGGGTGAGCCGTGCGCATGGCACGCACCCGGGTAGGTTATCCGCGCGGACTGGCCATCCGTGCGGACTGGCAATCCGTGCGGATTGCCCATCCGTGCGGGTTGGCCATCCGTGCGGATGCCACCTCCTTGGGTGAGCTCGATGCGATGTTGATTCGGCTCTGATTGCGAGCTGTTCGATAGGGTTTCCTAATCTAAATTACTTTCAGTCCCAACTACTTCTTATAGGGTTCGACTCGGAATTCGGGTTCGGGTTCGGGTCCGTTTAGATTCGAGTTAGACTTCGAGTTCGATTGAGTTCGCTTGATTATCCCAACATAAAATAACATAAAATAACATGCACAAGTAACACGTAAGGCACACACACACGTATAACTGACAAGTAAAATATGTAGTTCGAGTTACGATTTGATGTCGATTTGATTAGCATAGCTTGATTAACTTTATCGCATTGTTACTTCCTATCGTTTACAGTCGTAGGTCGATTGAAATACGGTTGGTATGATTCGATTATTGCAATGTACGACATTTACTCCACATAATCTAAATATCATACAAACAATTCTACTAGTCACGTCGCGCGAAATCGGTCGTTGACTTTGACCTTGACTTTGACTTTCACTCGTGAAAATACGGGGTGTTACAGCCTCCCCTTGTTTAGGAAATTTCGTCCCGAAATTAAGCCGGAAGCTGTAACTAGTTCGTGAATCACGTGTGAGAGTCCTTCGTTTGGAGCATCGAGAATCGTTAAATTAACCAGGATTTTACGGTTAAAATCTTTTGAGAGAAATCTTTTTCAATTTTTACCTTTTCATTTTCAAAACCTTGATTATTGTAGGTTCTGGTTTGAATTCGTTTTGATTGCATACCGACTCGTGAACGTGCGGATTCCGTACACGATCGTTATCGAACACACAATAACGTACAAATGATGTGATTCAATTGAACAATCTGACGAGTATAATAGCCGAGAATCACACGGAGAGACTTTCTCTGTCTAGACTTTCTTTCTCTAAGATTATCTCTCTAAACCACCTAATGAGCCAAAAGTCTTAACTCTAACACTCTATTTATAGGCAAAGGATTATAAGGGATTTCTCTTTATTTACATATATGCCACCTTGCCTTTCTTAACTGGGCGTTACTCCTTCGTTAAATAGCTGTGGATACTTTGCCTTCATGTCGCTTTCGAGTTCCCATGTGAACTCCGCGCCTTGTTTGCCTTCCACCGGACTTTCACAATAGGAATGCGTGAGCGCCTGAGTTCTTTGGTTTGGCGATCCATGATTTCGACAGGCTTTTCCACGAAGTGTAATGTTTCGTTCACTCGTAAATCATCTAGAGGAACATGTAAGTCCGGTTCGTAGATGGTCTTTCGGAGGTTTGACACGTGGAAGATCGGATGGACATTGTTAAGTTCTTCCGGTAATTCGAGTCTGTAGGCGACTTTTCCGATCCTTTCCAGAATCTTAAAAGGTCCCACATATCGAGGCGCAAGTTTCCCCTTTTTGCCGAATCGGACTACACCCTTCCAAGGTGATACCTTTAGGAGTACGTAGTCACCAACGCCATACTCACGGTGCTTGCGCTTTTTATCGGCGAGAAGCTTCTGTCTATCTCGAGCCTTCGCTAGATTGTCCCGAATTTGGAAAATTTTGTCTGTCATTTCTTGTAGCAGCTCCGGACCGGTTAGTTGCGAGTGACCGATCTCGTGCCACACAATAGGCGATCGACATCTTCTTCCGTATAAGGCCTCGAAAGGTGCCATCTGGATGCTAGCCTGGTAGCTGTTGTTGTACGAGAATTCGACTAACGGAAGGTGTCTATCCCAACTACCACCGAAGTCTAGAACACACGAACGGAGCATGTCTTCAAGCGTACGAATCGTTCTTTCAGTCTGACCGTCGGTTTGTGGGTGGAACGCAGTACTTAGATTAAGCGTTGTACCGAGTGCCGTTTGAAACGTTCCCCACAACCGTGAAGTGAATCGAGCATCACGATCAGAGATGATATCACGAGGCGTCCCATGTCGACAAATGATCTCGTCGGTGTAGATTCGGGCTAATCGTTCCACCTTGTAGTCTTCTCGTATCGGCAGAAAGTGGGCTGATTTGGTCAAACGGTCAATAACAACCCAAATGCTGTCGTGACCTGATGACGTGGTTGGAAGCTTGGTTACGAAATCCATAGCTATGCTCTCCCACTTCCACATGGGGATTGGAGGTTGTTCGAGCAAGCCAGAGGGTCGTTGATGTTCAGCCTTGACTCTAGCACAGGTTAGGCATCTCCCGACGTAGAGTGCGATATCCCGTTTCATGCCCGGCCACCAGTACCTATATCGTAGGTCATGGTACATTTTGTCGGCACCAGGATGAATAGAGTATCGGGATTTGTGGGCTTCGTCCATGATGATCTGTCGCAGGTTAGTTCGCTTGGGAATCCAGATTTTGTCTAAGAAGTGGAATATCCCGTTTGATTTGCTCACAAGTTGGGCTCCATCGTGGTAGATTCTTTCTTTCTTCAAGGTGCGCTCGTTGAAACATGCATGCTGGGCGTCGCGAATGAGAGCTTCGAGATTGTGCTGGGCTTGAACATTTCGGGTGCTAAGCAAATAACTTCGTCTGCTAAGCGCGTCGGCAACAACATTTGCCTTGCCTGGGTGATAACGAATCTCGCAGTCGTAGTCGTTGAGAAGTTTTACCCATCGGCGTTGACGCATATTTAGTTCCCTCTGATTAAAGATGTGTTGTAGGCTCTTATGATCGGTGAAGATCGTACACTTGGTACCATACAGGTAGTGTCGCCAAATCTTTAATGCAAAAACAACTGCGCCTAGCTCGAGATCGTGGGTTGTATAGTTCTTCTCGTGGATTTTGAGCTGACGAGATGCGTAAGCAATAACCTTGTCTCGTTGCATTAAGACACAACCGAGACCAAGGTTAGAAGCATCACAGTAGACAATGAAATTATCGTTTCCGTCGGGTAGCGTGAGAACAGGAGCATTGCAAAGCATGTACTTGAGGGTTCGAAAGGCAGACTCTTGTTTGGTTCCCCAGAAGAAGGGCTGGTCCTTATGAGTGAGAGAGGTAAGTGGTACAGCAATCTTCGAGAATCCTTCGATGAATCGTCGATAATAGCCCGCTAGCCCGAGAAAGGAGCGGACTTCAGTCGGGTTCTTAGGCGTAACCCAGCTCTTAACAGCTTCGATCTTCGCAGGATCGACGTGAATACCCTGACTATTCACGATGTGACCCAGAAACTGGACCTCCTCCAACCAAAACTCGCATTTGGAGAATTTGGCGTAGAGTTGGTTCCCCTGGAGTAACTCGAGAACCAAACGTAGATGTTGCGCGTGTTCGGCTCTCGTTTTGGAATAGATCAAGACATCGTCGATGAACACGATGACGAAACGGTCAAGATACGGTTTACACACTCGATTCATCAGATCCATGAAAACCGCTGGTGCATTGGTTAGGCCAAAAGGCATGACAACGAATTCATAATGGCCGTTAACGAGTGCGAAAGGCGGTTTTGGGTATATCCTCCTCTTGTATACGCAGCTGATGGTATCCGGAACGTAGATCGATCTTCGAGAAACACGTAGCACCTTGCAGCTGATCAAACAAATCGTCGATTCGAGGTAGGGGATAGCGGTTCTTGATAGTCAACTTATTCAATTCCCGGTAGTCGATGCACATCCGGAACGACCCGTCCTTCTTTTTAACGAAAAGAACTGGCGCGCCCGAAGGAGAGGTGCTCGGGCGAATAAAGCCTTTTTCAAGTAACTCCTGGAGTTGGGTCGAGAGTTCGCGCATTTCGGACGGCGCGAGTCGATAAGGAGCTCTGGCGATAGGATTTGCTCCAGGAATAAGGTCAATGCGGAAACCGATATCACGCTTCGGAGGTAGTCCGGGAAGATCCTCTGGAAAGACTCGAGGAAATTCTCGAACCACTGGAACGTCCTTCACTTTCTTCTTCTCTTTCTTTTCCTTCTCCGCTGCTATGACATGAGCCAAGAAAGCCCTGTATTCCTTACGGAGATACTTGCTGGCTTGTAGGCATGATATAAGCTTGAGACCCTTTGAAGTAGTATCACCATAAACGCACAATGAATCACCGTTTGCGAGCGAAAAACGAATCATTTTATCGAAGCACACCACTTCGGCATGGTTTTCGCGAAGAAAGTCCATGCCTACTATGACATCAAAGCTTCCTAGTTGCATTGGAATGAGATCGACTGAGAAGGTGTGATTGTTGAGTTCTAGAGTGCAATCACGAATAACAGAGTTTACAGCGATGGTTCTTCCGGTAGCGACTTCAACATCGAACGCAGAGGAGAGTCGGGAACGTTTACGACTAAGGAGTTTCTCGAATTCAAGTGACACAAAGCAATTATCGGCTCCAGTATCAAACAAACATGAAGCATAAATACCATTCACAAGGAACGTACCATTGACCACGTTGTTGTCGGCCTGGGCTTGACGCACGTTGAGATTGAAAGTTCTGGCACGTGCGGCCTGTTGCTGCTGCTGTTGCTGTTGCTGTGGTTGCTGTTGTGGCTGCTGGGGTTCTTGTTTCACCACCCTGTTTGGGCACATGTTGGCGAAATGATTCGGGTCGCCACACGTGAAGCATGCTCTGGCTTTGACTGCGGGTGCCGGAGGAGTTTGTTGACCCTGTGGGGCAGCGAGTAAAGCTTGATTGGCAGGAGCTTGACGAATACGGCAGTTGGCAGTAAAGTGACCGTAGACGTTGCAATGAGCACAGAAGCGGCATTGAATAGCAGTCGGGCGATGATAGGTGCAAGTAGGGCAGAGTGGGTGTGGCCCAGTGTATGCACGCTTTGCAGGCGGTGCATTGGCCACAGGCGCCACTACTTGACGCTGTTGAGCAGGTACAGCTTGGATCGGTGCAGCAGTAATCGCACAGTTTTTGTTGGTGGAGTTGTTCTTTCTCTTGTTCTTTCTCTTGTTGCTTGATGACGTGAGCTCAGCAGTGGGCGTAGCAGTAGTGGCTTGATGCAGATGCTTGGAGGTCTTATCCCACATCCCAGCCTTGACCCTTTTGTCATTGATCTCAGCGGCTAGTAGATAGGTCTCTTCGATCCTGGTAGTCTTAGCCGCTTGTACGAAATCAGCAACGCAGTCGGGTAGGGCTCGGATGTACTTTTTGATGGTCATCTCAGGGGTCTTGACCTGGTCAGGACAGATAATGCTGAGCTGTTTGAAGCGTGCTGTGAGACCAGCGTTGTCTCCATCCTTCTGATGTATGTGCCAGAATTCATCTTCAAGCTTTTGACGCTCGTGAGGAGGGCAGAATTCCTCTAGCATGACTTCCTTGAGTTCATCCCACGACAAACCGTAAGCTGCATCATTCCCTCGCTTGTTCCTCTCGGCCGTCCACCAGTCCAAAGCACGAGACTGAAAGACGCCGGTAGCGTTCAGAGTTCGAAGGTCATCAGGGCAACCACTTTGTCGCAGAGTAACCTCGATAGAGTCAAACCAGTGGAATAGAGCAGCAGGACCTCCTTCGCCGGTGAATTCTTTCGGCCCACATGACTTGAATTGTTTGAAACTGAAAGGTCTCGCGGTAGCTTTAGGACCTTCAGTCCTCGATTCCTCGGATGATTTGCTGGGATTCTCGCAGACATCGCTCACAGCCTTTGCTACTGCTTTCGCGACGATGGAAGCAAGGCGTCTGTCCCTCTTTTCCTGACGAGAGAGTTGATGACGGGATCCAGACGACATTGTCTGCAATAGACATCGCCATGGAACTCAACATATGTATTCGAATCTCACCTCACACGTCAAGGACTACTAAAGCTCAGTAACACGTACCATGTAACGCATATAGTCACAATTTCACAGAATCGCACAAAACCACGTAGACATATAGTGCACATAATCACAGTATTCCTAATCACATAAGCACAATCGGCAAGAACACATAAACTTAGTCACTAAAAGTACCTACGAGCGTACAAGGCATTCCAACTACTCCTATTGTCGATTCGCTAGCGATGAGTTGTGTGGGTTTTGTGTCTTAGCAGAAGCAATAGTGTCGGGTCGAAACCAATAGTATCTCAAAATGTTAACAAATAACAGAAAATACATTAAAATTTTCATAAAGATCGATAAATCGGAGGTAGATTGTCTGCGGCTAATAGACTGCGACTAACCAAAGTGGTTCGACTATTCACAAGGATCCTGCACAACGACCTCCAGGACTATGCCTTTGCCTCGATTCTTGGGCGCTGGCGCAATTCCCATTGGTTAGGTTGCGTCTTTAGACCATTGGAGTCCGTCGAACTTTGGTGGAGTTTTGTATAAAGGCGGGACGAGTCGTCAAGGTTAGGGATTCACCCCTATCTTGCAACTTCCGTCCTCGTTCTTGATAAAAGTTGAGGAGATTATTCATCAAAATATGGATTTCACTCCTGATTTGGCATAATTTCTCCTTGTTTGTAGCTAAAAACGCAGCTGATCAGGAAACTTTAGTCGAGAGTTTGCGGTTTTCACACCTATTCTCGGCCTTATTGCCCGCTCATAACTTGAAAATTTGAGTGCAGCGATAGAAAAGAGTGAGTGGTAGCAACGAGTTTACGCATACGCGTGAGTTGGTCTGTTAGCTCTTAACTATAGTCTAGGTCTCTAAGACTTCGACCCGGACTAGGTCGAGTCTTGCCTAATTCCCTATAGTTATGGCTCTGATACCAATCTGTCACACCCCAACCGATGGCGGAATCATCGGGGCGCGGCACTGAGCGAAACAGATTGTCCAGAAGTTTCCATAACAACTATCATTACCATTCAATTTAAGTTAACATGTCCCATACCATGTCTCAAATAGTAAAACAAGTTATTACAGACAAAAACTAAACAAATATTCTGTTCCGACAACTCAGATTTAAACATAACAATTTATTCGTTGGTTTCTAGGACTCGTTCCTAGCTTGGATTTCATCGCAGCCCGAGAAGTATATAAGCAACCTAAGCACCTGTCACATACGTTAAAATAAAGTCAATACATAAAATGTAAAGGTGAGCATACAAGTTTGATAATAGCATATAGAGTTCGAATTCGTTTACGCATAACCAGCACGTACACATAGTGAAATGAAGCACGTTAGTTATCGACATAGATCCACCGATACCAATGACTGCGGGTTGACTGCCCGAGGCAGTTCGCAATACATGATTACCACCGTAATCCATGCAAGTAAAAGATCCTTAACAACCCCCGTGTGAACGGGTGCTGAGTCCAAACTATAGTACTATCGTTGCTAAGGCAGGTAGACAGCATTCCATGTGTAAACATAACAAACAAGCATTCATAAGCACGTATAACATGCATTAATGGTTAAGCGTTAAAATAGCTTGAGTAGTGTGATAGTTGCAGTTTGAATAGTTGTAACGTATGTAACACCCAAAAGTGCTAAAGCAAAAAGGGTTCGAGTATACTCACAGTGATATGGATTGAAGGGAGCGCTTTACAGCGAGTATGATTAGCCTGAATAGATTCGATAACGTAACGATAAGTGATGCGTAAAACAGTACAAGTGAGAGTGGGTAGGATGACGGATCGTGCGGATCAGTTATCCGTGAATAGAAGTCATCCGTGCGCATGACCTATCCGTACGGATGGTGATGCGTGCGGATGGTGATGCGTGCGGACGGTGTTCCATCCGGATAGGTCATCCGTGCGTGTGACTGTCCGTGCGGGTGGCAACCCATG